>JARHVA010001700.1:210000-627500 GCA_037957365.1 Torreya grandis | reverse complement strand
ATTTCATTCTTAAAAGGGTTTGGACAAAAATCACCTCGGCCCTTGAAAGACTTGATATTGTAAAGGTGTCAGTTACCTTTGATAAGGTACATTTTTTTGTAATATATAATTTTTGAAGTAATAAAATATTTTTTTACCTTTGTTGTTATGGAATTTGTAATAAAATTACAAATTTAAGGGAGACATAAGCCATGTCAACAGCAAAGTTGCTTATTTATAATGCCCAATTGCTAAAATCACCCAATTATGTAACATGGAAGACAAGGATGCACATGATTTTTAAATTTGAAGAATTATGGGGGATCACCACTAGTAGTATGACCCATCCAACTGGAGCTGATGAACAAAGTATGATAAGTCTAATTTAAAATTCCTTATATTGATTACACTCAGTATCACCAATGAGGTTCAACCACATATTCAGGATGTGTCAACATTGAAAGAGGCTTGGGACTTTCTGTCCACTATCTACGAGGTGAAGAACCAAACGAAGATCTTCCATCTCCAGTCCAAGATTCATACACTTAGTATGAAGGATGGCATGAAAGTTGAGGAGTTATTACACTGGGTGGCATAACTTCATGCATAACTAGTTGTGATTGGTGAAAAACTTGAGTATAATATGCTAACCATGATCACTCTAAGAACTCTTCCCTCTTAGTTTTGGACATTCATCACAACACTGAACATTATAAAAAAATTTATGTTTTTTGAAGACCTGGTGATTATGATCTAACAAGAAAATTGACTTAGTCAGTGTAAGAAAAGTTTAAAGACAAAGCATTGATTTCTAAGCAACATGGTTAAAAGTTCTAATAAGGACTAGCAACTCAACACCAACATAATTTGATGTATTAGATAATGAAATGATGGTGTCATATTTGTTGCAAAAATACTCATGACACTAGTCACTACCACTATAATGCCTTGACTCAAGGCACATCCATTTGAGAGGCCACATCCAGTCGAGATAATTCCCAATAATAAAAAAGACATCCTCATCATCTGTGATGAAAGTAACAAGGACATGTAGTAGAATAAAATAAATAAGAACAAGATGATGCATCTACAAAGTATGTACCAAAAGAAGTAGATTGTGGTGCACATGAGAATCTAGTTCTTGTTTCCCAAATCATATCACTAGTGAGTAACATTTGGTTGATTGAATTAGGCACCAACAAATCTATGAAAGTATACAAGGAGCTCTCTAATTCATAAACTAATCAACCCACTAGAGATTGTCTTCATATCATAGACAATAAGGAGTATGTTATAAAAGGAATTAGAAGTATCACCATTCCTCTCAGTATGAGAAGTTGCACTCTCACAAAGGTGTTGCATGTCCCCAGATTGACAACAAATTTATTTTCTGCAAGTCATCTCTTAAATCATAAGCTTAAGGTGGAGTTCTAGATCAAGAATGGCACCAAATCATGGGAAGGTAAGGTAATTGCTAGTGCTTTTATTAAGGATCATTATTTTCACTAGATGCAAATTAATCTAATGCAATTTCTCTCTACCTTTATGGCAAAATCTACTACTCTCTAGAATTATAGTTATGGGCACTTTTTTTCTATCTCCCTATACCAGCTCAGATATAAGGAAATGGTACGTGGTCTACCTCAACTTTCCTATTCTTTGGATTTATGCCCTGGATGCCTTGTAGGAAAATAACATAAAGTTCTATTCGAGTTGAGTTTCTATTGGGCCCCAAATCCATCTAAGTATAGGATCCATGCCAACACAATAGGCACTTGGGTGTGAGGCAATCACATTTCATTATTTATATTTTGTCATCTAGTGGTACTAGATGGAAATCAACTAACAACTCCTTTTGGCCTTGATCATCATTGGGAAGCAGGAACATGAGATAGTGACTACTCATTAAAGACATCGTAGTGGAGATGATAGAATGTGTATCTTCAAGTGCTAGCTTAGTGATCAACATGCTCCATTCCCCATGATCCTAAGGTGTTCTGAAGCTCTATAAAAGGAAGCTAAGTCTAGTTAGTAAAAGGGAAAACATTAGAGTAATGAAGCTCTAATAGATTGGCTCCAGATTCTATGTTCACATTTTAGACCTAGCACTAGTTCAAGATGCCTTTAGTGATCCCCATTATAATGCCCATTCTCGCCTATGAGTCTGTAGGCCTTTATTAGTTCAAGATGATCATTTGATCAATTCCTAGTTATATATAATGTATTATTTCTAAACTTAGTTAATGATGAAGCTTTGTGCAATGTTTAATGTACTGAATGCTTGATTCTATAGAATGTATGTTGAGCTCTTGTGAGCTTTTAATCTAACTTGTCTATGGCATGCTTGTAGCTAATGAGGACCACTGCATCTGATATAGGAAATGTTATAAGTATGGTTAAAACCCTATGCCTTACAATGATACCCATGCCTAAGATCAAACCTATGCCTAAGTCCCTCAACTAGATACACAGTCCCCCCTTAAGTGCCTAAATGATGTTAAGCCAAGGCTACCAAAGGCTTGCACCTGATAAACATTTTATTTTCCCCCATCTCAGGATGGCTTGCATCCATAAATGCACAATTATCATTACACTAACCGAAGTCCTTAAAGGATAAATTTGTGCCATGTCACAACTAGCCCAACACAGACACTGATCCCTTCTTCACTACTCTTCAGGTGAGAACATAAGGCTTGCACCTTATGTGATTTGATGCCAACACAGTCGAGTGTCAAATATTGAACACCATAGGATTAGTCAAGGCTTGGGACCTGATAAAACAAGCCTAAATCTAACCTAGATACTATATAAGCTCCTGACTAGGCCCATGACTGAAACACCTACTTTTCTACAACATTTTGGTTCTGTTGTTGGGACCTGTTGAATTTTGTTGCCGTAATAGTACACCAAAAAAATGCTCTGACTCTCCCTTGAGAACATCGATCATTGGATGGAATGAGTGGAAGACAACTTTACATTGAGGCATGTAACTTGTAGAGGATAAAACCCAAGGAAGTGTATCCAAAACCACTTGTATGATTCCTTTTATGAGATTTTCTAATACGAACTACTAGAGCAAGTATGCTGATGGTTGGCTATTTATGTGACCCATAGAAGTCAAAACTATGGACAACACCTTGAGTGGATGAAAGAGTGCCTAGAGTGGCTTGATAGCTTAGATGTCACCTAGGCTAGAGCCATATACAAATGATGGCAAGGGGTACTGAACAACTACATGCTTGAGTTTGTAGTATCAATGTACTCCTACCTTAAAGAATCATAATATCAATTCTTACATGAGCCTAGAGGTACACTTATAAAACAACTTAGCACCAAACTCAAGAAGCTGATGGTGGATTATAGCTTTGAAATAATGAGGATGGAAGGCTAAAATCCTCTCATGTATGAGCAGTACAATGGGAAAGAAGGGGATGTGTAGGGGAGGCACAATGGAAGGGGATGAGCAAAGAGCTCAGGAGACATGCTTATAACAAGAAGAGGCATGGGCTGATGGAAGATATAGAACCTGGAAGTGTTGAGAGGACTTGTAATGAGTGGGAAGGGCATGGGGAAAGATCTTTTGAATGGAAACAACACCCAGAGGAAGGAACCCTTGAAGCCATGTAATAAGCTCCATAGTTGATAGGTAAATGTTTGGGGTCCCTATATGAATTGACCATTGTAGATGCATTAGATGCACCTACCCCATATGAACATATGGTGCAAGCTCATGCATTGAATCTCCCATAAGAAGATAGAATATTGACAATTGACCTCGTTGTTGACTTAGACTTTGATCATTTTGCAAATTTGGATCGAAATTTTGTGATTGAATAAGTTATCCCTTAAGAGGAGGTAAGTGAAGATAACTCTATACCTTGAGGTGTTATCTTGACTAGATAGAACATGAGTGCAAATACCCCATTCTATCCAATGTCATCTGCATAGCCCAGGCAATAGCCTAGATGAAGTGGCACTACACCACTAGTTGATAATACAACACCATCATCTTCTACGATACTAGTAATAACCATGGAACTAGTGCCTAGCCTAGTGGCTGGAGTTGTTGGAGGACCAATGCCATGATGAGTACCAAAAGGAAAATCACCTCAAACATTGGTTTCTCCCTAGCTCCAAATTTATCATGAGATGTCCATGCACCTACCTGCGTATCAAGGCATGTAGAACATAATAGAGCATGTGCTCAAGTATGAATTATAATGGTATGCTCAAGGAATAACCTAGTCTGAGAACAAGGGAACCCAGTTTATGACAAACTTGATTAATCATGACCATACTTGGTATAGGAAGTTTGATCCTAATCAGGCTATGGTTGATTACAACACCTTAAAGGAAGCCTTCTTAAAGGAGTTTGATATACCTGAGTTTGAGCTATAAAGCATCACCATGCTTAAGGAGATCAACTAAGGATTATTAGAGAGCGTGTATTTGTATGATGATAGATTCAAGACTCTTCTTTCCAAGATCCCTTATGGTATTCACCCCTCCCAACATACATAATGGTTCATTGGAGGGTTTCTAGTGACATTCATAAGGGCACTATCCATGAAAACATTCACAGACCCTTAGGGAGTGCTTGAATCTATGCTCAGATTTGAGGTGGTTGGGAGCACCGATACATGAATTAGCCCATTCATGGAGGCAAAAATTATGTCTATGGCCTCCCAAATATAAAATCTAACTGCTAGTTCATCGCAAGACACTTGAAGTGGGTTGTGGTGCACAGATAATGAGACAAAAGGCCACAATAAAAACACCTACCCTCAAAGGAATGTGCACACACTTCTCCTCAGCTATGAGGTTTGTCATGAGGTGCATGATGTTTAAAACTACCCTTTGTTATAACATGCCAGTCAGGTTATCACAACTATCTATTGCTAGTTATGTGATACTTAAACCCATAACATGGTTGATTTTTGTGTAATCAATGAAATGCAAGAGAACATGGGGAGAGGCACACAACAAGTAAAAAAAACAATAGGAGGATAAGGAATCGAAGGAAATGAGAGTTACAACCAATAAAATGTAGGCTATGGGATGTAGAGAGGTGTTAGGGGATAAGATGGTGGAGGAAGGTTCCCACCATAATCATGTTACAAGTGCAGTTTGATCGAACACTATTAGCATGACTACCCTACACATCCAACATGTGGGTATTGTCAAGCAACACACAAGGTCGAGGAATGCCTTGACTTGTACAAAATCTGACCCAAGGTAGGTTGATCATTGACAAAGGCATAGGGATGATCAAGCATGAGTCTAAAGAGGTGAAATGTGCTCGAAAGGCACAACCAACATGCACAAGACTAATCAAAGTGTAGGCAAATACTCAGAGTAGACTTGCCACTCAACTACCAATTGTGCCAATACCAGAGTTATGCCTAAAATATGGGATGGCAGGCTCTACTGAGCACATTATGCAATCAAAATCCAAAGCCACACCTTACCCACATCCTGCATGCCAAAAGGACATATTACAACAAGCCATGAGTGTGATCTAGAACCTACAGGGAGAGATCCAATTAGTGTGAGACCTAGAGGTATAGGCTTTTGCCTCTCATAAAAATTAGGATGGCTAGGAGCCTAAAGTGCAAGAGCTAATAAAGATCTTGCACCTCTTACAAATAGAAGGGATGTTTCCCCTATTAAAGAACCTACTTCTAGAACATGCAGGACAACAGTCAGTTAAAGTTGTCATGCCATGCATGGAAATGGCATGAGAGGTCAAGCATACCTAGAATATGGAGTATGATCAAGAAATCTTGGTGAATGCCCCCATCAATGGATGGTCCATTTGTGAGGTCTTAATCAACATTGATACCAAGATTAATATCCTAACAAAGAATGCATGGGAAAAGATGGGTAGGCCAGCCTTGAGGCCATCTCCCCATGTACTCTTCATGGCCAACAAGACCTGAGCACAATCAATCAAAATTTTGAAGGTTGCCATTGTAGATATTATGGGTACTGAATTCTACAGTGACTTCAAGGTTATTAAGTTTTTTTAATAGGATAACTATCCAATGCTTCTAGGAAGGCCTTGGTGCTATGCCAACAATGTAGATATGTGATTTAAGAAGTGATATATTACCTTCAAAAATGGAAAGAAAAGGGTAGTGATCCCCCTTTCAAGTGACCAAGGACCCCCTATGTGGAGAGTGTTGATTTGGAGGATGAGATCAGCCATATATATAACATCACAGTGTAAAGCACCAAGAGTATCCACCCTTCTAATCAAAGAGTGATTTCTTGGGAGGATGGGAATTCAACCTTAGACACCACTAATATTGCTTGTGATTGATGGGTTGAAGAGGATTATAAGGCCATTGGTTGTAAATGTCATTTGGTATGCATAAAGGTGCTAAAGCCCATGAAGACTGGCTGGGTTTAGATTGATCATGCTCTAAAATGATGGGTCCCATGTTATGAGGAGAAAGGAAAGAGGGTACTATGCCTGAGCAAAGGCAAGCTTGCAACACTCCCAAAGTTTGAAGGAAGCAACCCAGCAGAAAGGTATGTCCATGACCTTGAGGCATGCATCCCCAAAGAGATAGATAGAATGGGTGCACTAGTGTATACCTTGAGAAGCACTACCGTGCATTGGTGGGCAGCATAAAAATCTAACTTTCTAACCTAGCTAGAGGTAAAAGTGACCATTTTCACTATATTCAGGAGGAGTAATGAAAAATTGGATATCTTGGCATATTCTGATGATTCTAATCCCATGGTACATGTGCACTTATGCAAAGAGACATAGACTGACTGTGGTATGACTACCCCAAAGAATTTATGGGTATACACCTTTTATAGGACTTTGAAGATATGGGTACAAGCATGGTATGTGGTCAATGAGATGCATTGAGAGATAAACATTTGGGATGCCCTTAAGGAAAAGTTTGTGCATACCTTCTCCTTTTCCTCACATAAATTGGAATTGGTTGAGTCATTGCGAGTAATTCAGAGGATAGTGTTCAAGGACACCACCATCCTCAAAGAGCACCTGAAAGACATGTTCAGGGAAAAAGGGTTGGCGCTCCCAATTTTATTTGAGGAATAAATGCTAAAAAAACTTGAACAAAGAAGATGATGAAACTTGGAAGGAGTGCTACTGGAAAATGATGACCACAAGAAGAAAGCTCGTATGCCAAGTAGATGATAGTGCTCTCAAAGAAGAAGATCCCACTCATCTTCACATAGAGACAATAGATAGAACTCAACAAGTCAAAGACTCACACCAGGAAAATAATGAACCATACCACTCACCACTAAAGATGGAGGAAAGTTTAAGATGGCTACTCTTAGTGCAATTGGTCTGATGCAGAGTTGGCATGCATCATAGACCTCCTAAAGGAATTCCAAGACTAGTTCCTTATGACTTATCAGGATATGGACACCCACCCATTCCATGGGAAGATGAGCATAAAGTGAATTGATATCACTAAATCAGTCAAAAACCACCCTTATAGGATAAATCCCAACCTCCACACTAAGGTTAAAATAGAGATCGACACAATGCTAGATGTAGGGGTCATTTAACCTATGGAAGATTCTAAATGGGTGAGCTCGATGGTGATAAGAATTAAGAAGGATGGGTACATTCACATTTGCATTGATTATATAATGTTGAACACTGCATGCATCAATGACCCCTTCCTGACTCCATTCACCAATGAATTCTTGGAAGCCATCACATGCTATGAGATCTACACCTTCACTAATGGGTTATCTGGATATCACCAAGTCCATATTGAGGATGACAAGCCCAAAAAAACCTTTACAATTGAATGGGGTTGTTTCACTTATAATGTGATGCCCTTTGGTCTCAATAATGTACCAACTGTGTTCTCCATAGTGGTGATCATCGTATTCAAAGACTTTATCCACATGTTCCTCTAGGTTTACCTAGATGATTGAATAGTGTATGGCCTTGTCAAATACCATTGTTACAACCTATGCCTAATGTTTGAGAGGTGTAAATAGATTTAAATATCCCTAAACTTGAAGAAGTACATCTTCACAACACCATTTGGAATGCTACTCAAGCATATCATTTATAAATATGGTTTGCTCATTGATTTAGTGAAGATTGTAATCATCATTCAACTCCCAACTCTTTCCACATAGAAAGATGTTCACACCTTTCTCAGCCATTGTTTTATAAGGAGTTATGAAAATATTATGGTGCCACTATAAGATATTTTATGCAAGGATGGACCATTCTATTGGGGCAAAGCATAAGAGGATGCCTTTGAGACCTTAAAGCTCAAATTGGCTAGCGCTCATATCTTGTAATTCATCGATTAGACAAACCCCCTCCATGCCCATGTCAATGATTTTGGCTCTATGATTGGTGAAATCTTGGCATAGCCTAGTAAAGGCAAAATGGATCAGCCCATCTCCTTTTCTAGAAAAAAATTAACAAAGGCATAGTATAATTATACCACAACTGAGTATGAGGTGTTCATCATGGTCTATGCCCTATAAAAATTTAGACAAGATTTATTGGTGACCCCATTCATCTTTTTTATAGACCACAAAGAAGTTAAGTACCTCATGAATAGTCCCATTCTCCATGGGTGCATTTATAGATGGATCATTTTATTCCAGAAATTCCTATTCTTTGTTGTCATCAAGCCTAGAAAATAAAACCTTGGCCTAGACCATTTGTCCCATATAGACTAGGGCGATGTAGTAGTGCTAATTGAGGATGGCATGTTAGATGCATAACTGTATAAAATCTAGCATGCCCCTAAGGAATTGGTGGAGATAATCACATTTCTAACATTTAGATCTATTCCCTAAACAATGACAACAAAAGAAAAGAAATATCTCATAGTTTGCATTGCCCCTTTTCAGCTCATCAATGGGGAATTATATAAATTGGGCTAAGATAAAGTTATATGTTGAAGTGTTTTAGAGAATGAGAGGGAATCCATCCTAAACAAGGCACATGAGGGGATAGTAGGAGGCCATTATGTAATAGATGTAATGACACACAAGGTGTTACATTTAAGCTTGTGGTGGTGAAGTCTATTTCAGGATGCACAAGATTTTTCCAAGGCATGCAATATATGCTAGTAGATAGGGAATCCAAACCATAGGAATGAGATGCCTCTCATCTGCATTCTTTCCCAAACACTATTCAAGAAATGGGCCATTGACTTTGTTGGGCCAATTACTCCCGCATCATAGAACATAGGTATGAGGTACATTCTAGCGGCCATTGACTATTTCACCAAGTGAGCTGAGGCCGTACCAACCAAAAATTGCACAACCACCATAGCCATAAGGTTCATATGGGAGAACATCATAAGCCGGTATGGGTGCTCACTTAGCTTTACTAGAGACAAAGGTACACACTTCATAAATGAAATTATGTGGATCCTTATAATAGAATACATGGTGGTGCACCACAAGACAACTCCCTACCATCCCCAAACAAATGGCATAGTTGAGGCATTTAACAAGATCTTGGGGTCATGCCTCATAAATATATACAACATTGGTCATAAGGATTAGGATGATCAAGTGTCGGTAGTGTTATGGGCATATCGCATAACCTACAAGCACTTGAACAAGGCTAAACCATTTCAACTAGTGTTTGGCACTGACGCAATTTTGCCAATGGAGTTTTTGTTTCCATCTTTATGCATTACACACATTGGTCAGAAAAATGACCAAGAGTCACTAAAGGTAAGGCTAGAGGACTTAAAGCAATTATATGAGGCATGCACCCAAGCAAAGTGGAGCCAATAGATAGAAAAAGCATGCCAAAAGCTCTAGCATGACAAGCATATAAAGCACAAGGTGATAACAGAAGATGAGTTTATTTTACTCTATGAATCCAAGTATATCCGGCACCTAGGCAAGCTGCATATTAGGTAGATGGGCCCATACATCATCCACAACATCTTAGAGACTAGTGCATGCAAGTTGTGCACATTATTAGGTGAAATGCTCACTGAGCATTTCAATGGTAATTGATTGAAGTTGTATCAGCAATAGGGTGGTGGTTATGCCATGAGACACTGACTGCTTGGTCATGATTTGGTTGTATTGAGAAACTAGAATGAATTTTGATGCAAGCCAAACAAGTGCTTTTTTTGTGTGTTGGTTGAAATTTTGATGAGATAAGTAAATAAGCGGCACTTTGAGGCCACTAGTTATAATGTTTCTAGCACTTTCACACATAATTCTAGTTGGGTGAGTTGAGCAAGGATGCTCTCCAAACACCTAAGACCAAACATCTAAGTTATGGGCATGTGAAGTTTGCCAAAGTTAGACATAAGGTGCACCAGATCTTTGTGCACAAGATTCAGGAAGTGAGGCACCTTTAGGCTTGTAGAAGGGCTAGTTTGGCATTTCCAAGCATAATACCAGTTGCGTGAGTCAAGTGAGGTTATTCCCTAAGAGCCTATAATAGACACCTAAGTCTTTGGGCACATGAACTCACTGGACTTAGAGTAAATGTGAACTAAGAGAGTCACATAAGATACAAGTGCAAAAAAGACAAAATGAAGATGCACAACATGATCGTGTATAAGAGATCAATTAAAAATGCCATGATGGAGGGCCAACACAAGGGATTTATATGGGGTAGGAAAGGCCAACAAAAAGAGGAAAGCCTAGTGAAATTGACCAAGATAGACAAACACGCTTGAAATAGAAATGCAACTGGAAAAGGAAATGGGACCAAGGAGGATAAATCATGTGCATGTCAGGCATTGTGCCTAGGTTACCATATTGAAGGCAAAGGTCATGCCAAGTGAAAAAATCACAGGAGGATTATTAGAAGAAAAAAATAAGTCCAAAGGGCCAATAACGATGACCAAAATAACCTTGGTAGAAATGGTGGTGCAAGAAGTGCAAGAGGAGGAAAGTGAAGGAGGGAAAAAAGTGTATATCGTTGAAGGAGAAGAAACAGAGGAAGATCTCATCACTTCTAAAATTTATGAGGCTCTTTAAGGCAACACTGTTACTACATTTGGGGAAGCAGGACCATCAATCACCCCAACCACATAACCCATGACACAAACTCCACAAGATGAGGAGGAGATGAGACACTGATGGACAAAAATGGGCCTCAGTAAGGACCACATAAAAGTGGCACTGGAGTTGTATTGAAAAAGGGAGGCTATAAAGGCCAAGGTCATGACGCAAGCAAAAATTGACAAAGTTGAGGTTGAAGAGATAAGATTCAAGGAGGAAAAGACAACTACGATCATGAAGAAGAGGAAGATGAAGATAAAAAAGGCCTAAGAGAAGAAGGCCAGGAGATAGAGAGAATAAAATAGGGTTGTCATAATCATGGAACCCATAAAAGACAAAGTAGTAGAGGTGCCTAGTGCCCCCACTAGTATAGTGGAGGAAGCTGCACCACAAGCACACTCGATTAGTGAAGGGGTGCCTGGGGACAAAGAAGGTGATACTAGTGCCTTATAGAAACAAATAAAGATCACAATTGCAATCCAATAGAATTAGGAGGGTGAAGCTAGCATTAAAAAAAAGGAAGAAATAGACAAAGGGGATAATTCCAAAAAAGAACCCATAATGGAGAAACAAGATGAATCAAAGGAAAGCATCGAAGAAGGTACTAGTTATAACAATGAAGACTCAGAGTAGATGGAGTTGGCCATCCAAGAAGAGGAAGAAGTCAAGCCTATGTGAAAAGGCACATGAGGGGTTTATGGATGAAAACTATTACATGATGGAGTATATTCCCCTCGAATCTACCATGAAACTAATGTGCCATCAACTATCCATCACCTTGGACAGTTACATAGATGACCCTCAATTTGAGGTACTATAAAAGGTGATCCTTAGTGCAAACTAACAAGAGGAGGGACATGACTCACTTTTGGTAAACCCCTGTATAATGAATCTAGTAAGGTTGGCTAATTGCCTCCTCTAAATGGTTTTCAAGGTAGTGCACAAGAACATCATCAGTGATGTTAGAGCCTTAATTTGTAAAAATATTATGCTGGAGGAAGAAGAAAATAACAAGGCCATAAGATTCAAATTCTAGTAATTAGCTGAGTGCATGGAGGAAGCTGAGCCATCCCTTCTAGATGGCATTGACACTTCAAATTTTATGAAGGTTGATAAGGTGTTTACACTATTGGAGTAGATGCTCCCAATATTGAAGGTGAAAGAAGAACTAGAATAAGAAGAGGACCCTTATGCCAACATAAAATAAGAGATCATCGAGAAACTCGAAGAGGTAGAATATCTCTTCATGAAGATGGAAGAGGGCACAAAAATGGCTGATGTAATCTTTTACAACTTCTCCACCTAGCATCAATCATCAATGTGCACCTCAAAAAATTAAAGGGGGAGAAGGATGCACTGTTGGCACATACATACATTATGAGTAGGGTTTAGCATGCCTAGATAATGGTGTAGGTCAACACTTTGAGCACCCAAATCAAGACCCAACAGTAGGACTTAAAAGAGTTATTTTATGTGCTACAAACAAAGGCCTATGAGAAAGGAGAGATCCTCGATGGAGGCATAGCCAAGGAAAATGAAAGGTTGTATGACTTTAGGAGAGAATTGGAGAAAATAAATGTGCTCATCCTCAGCACTACCTCCACAAAATTAGATAGCACCATAGAAGAAATCAAGCCTATAATTTAGGGTTTTAATGACTTTAGCATAGAACCAAAGGATTGTGTACCCAATTTTTGTGCACTTAAGGTTTTGAAAGTTTATTTTAAGGATGGACTAAATTTTTTGTATGGGGTAATGTTGGGCCCCAAATCCATCTAAGTATAGGATCCATGACAACATAACAGACACTTGGGTGTGAGGCAATCAATTTTCATGATTTTTGTTTTGTCATCTAGTGGTGCCAACTAGCAAGTGGCTAACAACTCCTTTTTGGATCAATCATCATTAGGAAGTGGGTGCATGAGATAGTGACTACTCATTAAAGATAATATAGTAGATATTGTAGAATGTGTACCTTCTAGTGCTAGCTCAATGATCGACATGCTTTGTTCCCCATAATCCTAAGACATTTCAAAGCTCTATAAAAGGAAGTTGAGTCTAGTTAGTAAGAGGGAGAATATTGGAGTAGTGAAGCTTTGACAGATTGGCTCCATAACATGTTCACATTTTAGACCTCAAATTAGTTTGAGATGCTTTTAGTGTTCCCCATTAGAATTCCCAAGCTTGTCTATGAGCCTCTGAGCCTTTAGTAGCTCAATACAAGCATTTGATTAGTTCCTAGTTATATATAATGTATTGTTGTTGAACTTAGTTAATGATGAAGCTTTATGAAATATTTAATGGATTGAATGCTTGATTCTATATAATGTATGTTGAGCTCTTGCAAGCTTATAATCTAACTCATCTATGGCATGCCTGTAGCTAATGAGGACCCCGATGCTTGATATGAAAAATGCTATAAGTATGGTTAAGATCCTATGCCTTGCAATGATACCCAAGCCTAAGCACAAACCTATACTTAAGTCCCTTAACTAGATACCCAGTTTCCCCTCAAGCCCCTAAATGTTGTTAATCTAAGGTTACCAAAGGCTTGCACCTGACAAACAACCAATTTTACCCCATCCTAGGATGGCTTTCACCCATGAATGCACAATCGTAGTTACACTAACCAAAGTGCTTGAAGGATAGAGTTGCACCATGGCATAACTAGCCCAACACAGACCCTAGTCCCTTCTCTATTGTACTTCAGGTGAGAACATAAGGCTTGCTCTTTATGTGAAGTGATGTTAGTATAGTCGAGTGTCAAATGTTAAGAATTATAGGATTAGTCAAGGCATGCACCCTAGTGGAACAAGCCTAAATCTGACCTGGATAGCTATATAAGCACTTGACTAGGCTCATGATCGAAACACATACTTTTCTACTATAATTTCTCTCATGCTAAATATTGTCTCCATGTGGTGCATACTGATCTATGTAGACCCTGCCTACTACTTTTCAAGGATTCAAGTACTTCCAATTATTTGTTGATGATGTCTCTCTAAATACTTGGGTATTCTTTCTTGAGAACAAGAGTGAAGCTTTTGTTTGTTTTAAGGTCTTCCACCATCTTGTTGTGATACATTCAAGAAGGCATTTTTGTCTCCTCCACTTAGATTGAGGGGGAAATCACTTCAAATAAGTTCTCAACATTTTTGAAGCAACATGACATCAAACAACATTTTACTACTCCTTCTACACCCCAAATTAATGGAATTGTAGAGTGACATAAATGTCCCATCATGGAGATGGCTCATTGCATGATTTAAACTATGAATTTAGAGGTGTTATTCTTGGAAGAAGCAATCTAGACAATTATTTATCTTCTCAATAGG
Organism: Torreya grandis; assembly: GCA_037957365.1. Lineage (NCBI taxonomy): Eukaryota > Viridiplantae > Streptophyta > Pinopsida > Cupressales > Taxaceae > Torreya > Torreya grandis. The sequence goes on along the minus strand of JARHVA010001700.1, from coordinate 613,176 downwards.
GCACCTATAAAGATATTGCAGAACAAGACATTAGAAGAGGTATGAAGTGGTCATAAACCTTAGATCTCCAATCTAAGAGTATATGGTTGTACATCATTTATGCATGTCCTAACTAAAAAGAGGAAGAAGATTGAACTGAAGACACTCCAGTGCATCCTATTTGGGTATAAAACTACCTTAAAAGCATATTATCTCATGGATCTTAAAAGATTAAAGATTTATGAAAGTTGAGAGGTCACATTCAAAATTATCTCTATGCTAAATAACTTATTTGATCCATGAATTATTATGGTTGTTAGTTGATTAACTATTATTTGATTAAGCTTTATATCATATGTTGATTATGGCATAATTATATGTTACTTAAATTACATGATTGGTTTGCTATGAGTTAGAAATACTCTTATATTTTGTACATAATGATCATGTTTATTAGTTTATATAACAATATTTTATGGATACATTTGTGTTTTGGGCTAACTACCATCATTGTTGTGAGGTGGATGCAAGACATATCCATCCCTCAGAATGTGATTGAGAGAGAACATCATCATAGAGGATGGTGTAGATGGAGATGATGGGTGATGACAGAGAGAGAAAATAAAAACCCATACACACACCACAATAATATATCATGTTTTGTGATAAATTGCTTGAGTTAGATAGCTATAACATGTTTTGTGTTACTTTTCATTTAAGTGATTGTTAATATGCTTTTTAGTGTGAGCTTGATTGCTATTGATGATCATGTTGATTTGTTTGAATGATTTCACTAATTTTGTGGTCATATGTAGCTTATCTTGTATGATATAATTTCTTGGTTGAATGAGTGAATCCATATATGTTTTACTTGCCTCATTGCTTTATTAGGTATAGTTGTGTAGTTTAATGATATGATGTCATGTATGCATTGCTATAATAAGTTGTAGATGGATTCTATTGTTGTTATTTGATCTATATGATTAAGGTGGTAATAATAATAATAATAATAATAATATTTGAAAATGTCATTATATTTGATTTATTGTTAACCAAAGGTTTAATAATCATAATGTAAGGGATACAATTGTTTTTTATTGTGTCCAAATTTGTAAATTTAGGTTATGTTTAAATAAGCTTCGTGTATTGTGGGTATGGCCGAAAAACCCTAGGCAAAGAAAAATTGTTATAATTATTTAACATAGTATATTTGTATGATTTTGGTTGATATATTCTTAGTTTACTGTTCTAAGGATATGGGACTTTAGATATATAAATAAAGAATTGGGTAGGAGGTATAAACAATCAATTTTATTTACGGATATAAGGGTCAACTGTGTGTTAACATTGTTTGGATGTATAAAAATGAAAAAAGGGTTATTTTCTTTATTCATTTATTTGATACATACATACATATATAAATTAAAAATTGGGTAGGAGGTATAAACAATCAATTTTATTTATGGCTATAAGGGTCAACTGTGTGTTAAATTTGTTTGGATGTATAAAAATGAAAAAGGGTTATTTTATTTATTCATTTATCTGATATATATATATATATATATATATATATATATATATATATATATATATATATATATATATGAACTTGCAAAGACGTCATAATGTTTATGAGTTGACTAAGGTTGTATAAAAATATGGGAGTCAATTGGTTTATTATAAATGATTGAATTCTGGTATGCATTCAATTAACATATATATATATATATATATATATATATATATATATATATATATATATATATATATATATATATATATAATGATAGTATAAAAAAATTTCAATAGGGTTTATAGAGAATGCACTATATTATGGTAGTGAAATGGATTGCAGAAAATAGAAATTGTGAGGTCAAAGATTGGTATTTAGTATTAATATGTATGTAGTTACCATTCGATTATGTCAAACTATTGATTGGTCGATTGTGTCAAACTATTGATTAGTTATGAGATATTTTATTACATTCGATGGTGTATTGAATTTTTGTCTGATCATGATATATTTAATTATATTCGACAGCGTATACTAGATTAATATATAAGTATATATTATATGCCCATAAGTTTTGTTTTGAATTGTTGACTTAACATGCAACTAATATATATATATATATTATATATATATATATATATATATATATATATATATATATATATATATACTAGATTAATATATAAGTATATATTATATGCCCATAAGTTTTGTTTTGAATTGTTGACTTAACATGCAACTAATATATATATATATATATATATATATATATATATATATATATATATATATAGTGTTGACTGTGTTTTTATAAATAAAAGGAATTAGTAAAGTTATGATGGTTGTGTTCAAATTGATAACTAGTTATGTTTTTACAATTCTGAACATATATTAGTCGAACCACTAAAGTATGAGTTGTTAAATTATGAAGTTTTAGATAAAACAATGCAGAATGAGTGTCCTATTAGAACACATGATTATTTAAGGAATGAGGACAATAAACCTTATGCACACTGAATAATTTTTGAATGGGTTATTAATTTGAAACTGTGTGTTTATAATATATGCACAAATTTATGGAATATACACTTGATTTACGATCATATAGTAACTCTGAAAATATATTCCATATAGAAATGCATATGCACTATTTAATATTTGTGACCAATATTTTTACATAACAAGGAATTATGGGTATTTGTTATGTGTTTGATGTTTAGTTGAACTTTTAAATTTAAGGAATTTAAATGTTAAATATAGATCTTTTAAAGTTAAAAGATTGGCTTTATGTTATATTTGGGAAATATGAACAAGAAATAATTGTGGATACTATATGAAAAGTTGAGAAAATAAATTTTAAAGTTACATATTGATGTTTAGTAGCTTGTAGTCTAGATATGATTCTTACCCAAATGGTAAGTTTCTTTGAGGACTATATTTTGATTAGGTTTATTATTCTGTAATAAACTAGATGATATTGAATTTAGTACATTACATTTGATGGACTAAATATGTGTATTTAATATTTCTGTACTTAGCATATTTTTATCAATTAAAGGGAAATATTTTGAATGAATCTATTAGTTTTTATATTATTATATATTTTAACTGAATCTTGCATTCATGACTCTAAATAAGCAATGTATAGATTTCGTTGGCTTAATTAACACCATCAATGCAAGATGAGGATTAATCTGATTGAGTGGTGTGCATAAAATTGATTGATCCTAGAGATCATTAGTTATTTAAAAGATTTAGCCAAAGTAATGTTTAATTAAACATTGTCATTTCATATGTTGATATATTTTTCATATTTGGGTGATGTCATGTTAAAACATATTCCTTTATGATATACATTATGTATTAGATATCTACAACACATGGGTTCTAGTTTGTCCATCCCCCTTGATAGGAGATAGTGTAGGGGATCAATGGTCTGTGGTTGGTGTGAAAAAGCACTTGGATGATGCTCTTCCTTTCATTTGGAGTACTACACTAGATACTACATTTGAGATTACAAATCGATACTTGAGTCATGGAGACTAGTGAGTTATGGAGATTCATGCTTTGTAGATCTTTGTATTATATATTATTATTTGAGATATTATGTATTGATGAAATCTATAATATTTATTCATTACTTCTGCAATAATGGATATAATACTATATCAATCATGGTTGAATTTATAATATATTATTAATGATTTAGATTTAGTATTTATTATTAATTCAACATTATTCATGATTGTTATATCTGTTAATGGTGGTCATTAGCTAAGTGATCTAAGAGGATCTATGTTTTGATCTAAAATAGAAGTTATCAACTTGTAGAATGATCTATGACACAACATAAAGCTCGTGGAGATATTTTTGATGTAATTTGAATGTGTCAATTTTGAGCCTGTATGCAAAAGATATTGTGCATTAAAGTTTCTAGTCAAATAGGGCAAAAATATGGCACAAGGTATCACAGTGTGTGGACATCAACAAGTGTTAGATTGGGACTAGTCCACATGGTGGGTCCTCAAGTCACCATGTGACTTTACACCACCTAATTATTTCCATGCCAAGTGGAAGCTCGAGAACGCCATGACACCTACCAACAAGTTGAAAGTTCCAAGCCAACCGAACATTCCAACTTGCCACATTCCAAAGTCCATGGATCATGTCGAAGCATGAGATACATGCTAATGCCTACATGGAAATAATTAGGTGGTGGCAAGCCATGTGGTGGGTTGAGAACCCACCAGTTAAAAACACTTTCTCATTAAAAACACCTTATGATTTGGAGGTCAATTCTTAAAAGGTCATAAAGTAGACTAAAACCTGCACCATTGAGTAAGGCCTATTGAGACCTTTCTAATGGTATATGAAATGAAAAAAATGAAGCTCGTATACTTCTTATTCATCTGGTCAAAGTTTTAGTCAAAGCTCTGAAAAATTGATCAAAGCTGATAAAAATAAAAAAAATGACCATTATGGAATGATTTGAAACCAGTTTCACTACATAGAGCATCTTGAAAGCTTTTTGACAATATCTCATTTACAAAAAATTGAGGTCATGGTCAAAGATATGGCATTCTCGAGCTTCTACTTGACATGGAAATAATTAGGTGGTGGAAAGCCACGTGGTGGATTGAGGACCCACCACATGACCAATCCTAATTTGATTTGTCGAAGTCCAATTGGATGTTCCATAGCTCTATCGGTGGCAGGATCCCCCTCTGTGACAACAGTGGACTCCACTGGCTATGATCCATAGCTAAAATTTTATGCCTATCAAAGACCAACTATGAAACCAATTATTTTCCTGCATGAACTCCCTGCCACATGTTTCTATACCATGGGTTCATCTGGTAATCGCTTGACCACGTCATAATATTTTTCCTATTGAGTAGGAACTTCAAGAAGCCATATCTTTTGACCACAACCTTAGTTTTCTGCAAACAAGATATCATTGGAAAGATCTCAAGATGCTCTACATAGTGGAACTATTTTTGAATCATTACATAGTGTTATTTTTTTTAGTTTGAAAAACTTTGACCAACTTCGACGAGAACTTTGACTGACTACACAAGGAGCATATGAGTTTCATTTTTTACATTCTATATACTGTTGGAAAGGTATCAATGGGCCCTAATAAATGGTGTAAGTTTTGATCTACTTCAAGACATTTTCCAAATTGACCTCTGAATCATACCTCCCCACTAAAAAGGCTTATCTTGGTACTTGGCCTGGTACTCTATGTGAATATCTTTACATGGCTCTAGTTCTTGACAACTAGCTTTGACTATTGTGAAAATGTTGCATGACACTTGGTGTTATGAAAATCACCATTTTACAATTTTCCCTCTTAGGGTTTTACATAGCAACATAATTTTACAAACATTTCACTTTTTGGGTCTTTACAAACACTATAACTATACATAATGACTACAAACATTGCCCATATTTGGGTCTTATGCATTTATAAATAATGCCTATATTCGGGTCTTATACATATGCATACATATTTACACATACTGAAACATACAGATTAAAATATAGAACCTATCTTTTAGGTAGTTCTTGATGCTTCTCATGATGACATCTTCATGTTTCCCTGTATAGTTCCTGTCTACAACATACATGAGTAAAATAACACTAAAGGCACCATTCTCTCGTAATGGTTCAAGTTATTACCAATGTGCTCACATGAGATATTCTATCCCCTTTTTTATGATATTATACTGATTTTCCTTCTCGAAAAAAGTTTCCTTTCTCAAAGACAAATATGGTTTCTCTATGACAATGCCACTAAAATGAAATGGAACCACATCTAATTCAATTTCATCTAAAAAGTTAGAGGTAATTGTAAATCCTAGTTTACATGTTTTACTTATATGTACATTACTAGAATGATTAACTATTATTCTTTTAAAGAAGTGTTGTTTACCATTTTAGGGTGACAAACTCTGAACTATCAGCTTCTCGTTGACTATCATTTCCGTCGTTGATGTTTTCTCTGGTTCTGATTGACAAGACTCTATCTGTTGTCTAACTGAAGTTGAAATTACAACTTTTGTCTTAGGTTGTTGCTAACTTTTCTTGTCTTCTTTAGAAAACCTTATTTTGGTAGTTTTTTAAACTTATTTTTAGGACTTTCTTGGGCATAATTAAGAAATACATTTGAGTATTTCATTTTTGCATACCTTGATGAGTCATTTGAAGATGCTTCATCCAATGTAACTATTGCATCTTCGGAGAGTGATTCTTCCAGTTCTTTGAGGTGTTCTAGCTTGTTGCTTGAGTAATCATTCAACTCAACTTCTTAGAAAATTTATCTTTCATCTCCATATCCAAATTTTGCATGGAGTGGTCTCTTTTCCACTTGGATATGCTTGATAATTATTTGACCATTAATACCAAGGCCTTTTCCTTCAAATCCCATTTTAACTAATAGCTTAGATCCTATTCCCTTTGTGTGCTTTTCAAACGTATCAACACATGGACTTGATAAATGTTTAGGGTCACATTAAGTATCCCTAACATTTTCAACATAGCCAGAAGAGTTGATTTCATTAGTTTCATCCTCAGAATGTACATTAGAAGTTACATTAATAATTGAATTAATATTTGCTATCAAACTTACAACATCATCTTCATTAAAATTACTAGTAGGAGTATGCACATTAGAGGAATCAATGCTATAACCAGAATATACCTTAATTGGCTTATTTTGAACTGAACCTCATAGGTATGATTGGTCATCAATTGGATTCCTTATCCTAACACAATGTCTTTGGTGTGTTAAGATGTGAGATAATAATGGCCCAGAGTGATCTCCTCCTCTTCTCCCAAAATTATGTCAAGAGCTACTTGATCAAAGAATAACCCTCCAATGCCAAAATGTAGGATGACATAATGGGTTGCATACCCACATACTATGCCATCAATTCCTTCAAATGTCTTAGTGTGTGGTAATGAAAGAGATTTTATCTTTAGAAATTGTGTGAGACCTTTAGTAATATAAATGACTCTAAAACTCTGGTTAAAATAGATCTACATAAACTTCCCCTCAATAATAACAGTGCAGTTCTATCTTTGAGTTTCCTCATAGCATAGCATAATATATGATACTTCAGCTGGTAGTATTTGTTGCATTAGAGATTTTGGTGTTGTTTGATGATGTACAACTAGTCAGGTTGATTGACTACTATTGGACTTGGCTAGTGCTTTGCTTCTCTCCTCATTCTACTTTTTGAACCATAACGGAGCCTGACTAGGGAATAGTATCTAGCATTGCTCAACAATATAACCTCATTGGGCATAATGTTCACAAGTCTCTAAGTCTTCATGCATCATTTTCTTTAATCAACATTCTTATTGTTATTCTGCTCACAATGTATTAATGCTTTGTTGGAGCTTTTCAATTTGCAGCTCCTATCTTTGCTCCATCGGTTGCCAACATTGCTCTTGGGAGTGCAAGTATTGCATTATTGTAGTGATGATGGTATTCAGTAATAACTAAATTTGTGCTAGCATTGGGTCCATTATATTACATTCATTGAATTTAACTAAAAAAAAAACCAAAAATTCACCCATGAACTTAGCTCTGATATCGACGTGATCAGTAAATATTAGAAAAATATGCTTACATATATATATTTTTGCTTAACTATAATAATTTATGGAATTAATTTGATATTTAACTTGCAAATTAATTTATAAACAATAATTTTTCAAGGAGACACCAATAAAATTGACACACATAATTAGTTATGGAGTTCGGCACAATGGCCTACGTTTCTGGGTCCTTTATAGGATGATCTATTAAAAATACTTGAAAATACTTATAATATGTTTTCAAAATAGAATTTTACCAACTGAAAAGTTGATGCCTAGGCAAAAATACTATAAGTCTCTTCTCTAACTTTTTCATGATTTTGCCTCTATCTCCTTCTGTAATCTTATTTAACCTCTTTGCTTAAGCTCTTGTATTATCTACTTAGCTTTGAATGCATTACAAATAAAACAAAATGCCTTTATATAGGCATGGAATGTCGATGGAGTAACGGTTTAGGCATGGGAGGCATGGTGGCTTGAGGAGATTCTCATTGAAAAACCTTATGATCTAGAGGTCAATTTGAAAAATGTCTTGAAGTAGACCAAAACCTGCACCATAGAGACCTTTCCAATAGTATACAGATTGTGGAAAATGAAGCTAGTCAAAATTGGTCAAAGCTTGTCAAACTACAAAAAATGACCATTATGGAATGATTTGAAAATAGTTCCATTGCATAGAGCATCTCAAAATATTTTTGATGATATCTTGTTTGTAGAAAACTGAGATCATGGTCAAAAAACATGGGATTTTAAAACCAAAATATACCATTATTTCCATGAAATTACTTCTATAACTATAATATACCTTAATTTTCTAGCTTGTTCCAAATTGAACCTCGTAGGTATGATTGGTCATCTACTGGATTCCTTCTCCTGACATGGTATCTTTGGCATGTCAAGATGTGAGATAATAATGATCCAAAGTGATCTCCTCCTCTTCTCCCAAAATTATGTCAAGAGCTACTTGATTAAAGAATATCCCTCCAATGCCAAAATGCAGGATGCCATAATGAGTCACATGCCCATGTACTATGCCATCAACTCCTCTGAATGTCTTAGTGTGAGGTAATGGAAGAGCATTTATCTTTAGACATTGCACAAGACCTTCAGTAATATAACTAGCTCTAGAACTCTAGTTAAAATAGATCTGCACAAAATTATCCTCAACAATAGCAGTGTAGTTTTACCTTTTAATTTCTTTTGAGTGTAGCATAATATCTAGCACTTTGGTTGGTAGCAGTTGTCGCATTAGAGATTTTAGAGTTGTTTGATGATGTACTACTAGTCAGGTTGATTGACTACTGTTAGACATGGTTGGTGCCTTGCTTCTTTCCTTGTTTTGCTTCTTGAACCATAATGGAGGCTTACTAGGGTGCAATATCGATCATTGCTCGGCAATATGACCTCATCGAGCACAATATCCACAAGTCTCTAAATCTTCATACATCTTTTTCTTCTGTCAATATTCTTGTTGTAGTTCTGCCCGTAGTGTATTAATACTTTGTTGGAGCTTTTCAATTTTCATCTCCTATCTTTGCTCTGTCACTTGTCAACATTGCTCTTGGGAGTGTAGGTATTGCATTATTGCAGTGACGATGGTATTTAGTAATAACTGAATTTGTGCTAGCATTGGGTCCATTGTATTATAATAGTTGAATTTAGCTAAAAAAATAAAACCAAAAATTCACCCACAAACTTAGCTTTGATACCAACCTGATCCATAAATATTAGTAAAATATGCAGTGGAACTATTTTTGAATCATTCCATAATGGAAAGGCTTGAAACTATCTTCGAATCATTCCATAATGGAAAGGTACGCATATTTTGCTAATATTTATAGATCAAGTTGGTATCAGAGCTAAGCTTGTGGGTGAATTTTTGGTTTTATTTTTTTAGCTAAATTCAACTATTATAATACAATGGACCCAATGCTATTACAAATTCAGTTATTATTGAATACCATCATCATTGTAATAATGCAATACCTATACTCTCAAGAGTAATATTGACAAGTAGCAGAACAAAGAGAGGAGTTGCAAATCGAAAAGATCCAATGAATCATTAATGCATTGTAGGTAGAACTACAATAAGAACATTAATAGAAGAAAAGGATGCATGAAGATTTAAAAACTTGTGAACATTTTGTCTGACGAGGTCATATTGCTGGTCAATGCTCAATATTGTGCCCTAGTCAGGCTCTGTTATGGTTCAATAAGTGAAATGAGGAGAGAGGCAAGGTACCAACCATGTCTAGCAAAAGTCAATCAACCTGACTAGCAATACATCATCAAACAAATCCATAATATCTAATACAATAAATTCTACCAACTGAAGTGCCAGATATTATGCTACACTCTGAGGAAACTCAAAGGTGGAAATGCACTACTATTGCTGTGGGGAAGTTTGTGTAGATCTATTTTAACTGGAGTTATGGAGCTAATTATATTACTGAAGGTCTTACACAATGCCTAAAAATAAATTCTCTTCCATTACCTCACACTAAGACATTCGAAGGAGCTGATGTCATAGTACGTGGGCATGCGACCCATTATGGCATCCTGCATTTTGTCATTGGAGGGCTATTCTTTGATCAAGTAGCTCTTGACATAGTTCTGGGAGTAGAGGAGGAGATCACTCTGGGTCATTATTATCTCACATCTGGACATGCCAAAGACACTATGTTAGGAGAAAGAATCCAACTGATGTCCAATCATACCTACGAGGTTTAGTTCAAAACAAGCTAGGCAATAAAGTTATACTCTAGTTATAGTAGTGATTCCATGGAAATAATTCAGTATATTCTGCTTTGAGAATGCCATATATTTTGACCATCACCTCAATTTTCTAAAAATGAGATATCATCAAAAAGCTTCAAGATGCTCTACGCAGTGGAACTATTTTCAAATCATTCCATAATGGTCATTTTTTTAGTTTGACCAGCTTTGGCCAATTTTGACCAGCTTTGATTGGAACTTTGATCGGCTACATAAGGAGCATAAGAAATCTATTTTCCATGTTTCACATACCATTGGAAAGGTCTCAATGGGCCCTACTCAATGGTATAGGTTTTGGTCTACTTCAAGACGTTTTCCAAATTGACCTTTGGATCATAAGGTTTTTCAATGAGAAGCTCCTCAAGCCACCATGCCTCTTATGCCTAAACCGTTACTCCACCAACCACACACACCTATATAAAGGCATTTTGTTTTATTTTTAATGCATTCAAAGCTAAGCAACTAATACAAGATCTTAAGCAAAGAGGTTTATGAAGCTTGTAGAAGGAGATAGAGGTAGAATCATGAAAAAGTCTAACAAGAGACTTATAATATTTTTGCCTAAGGATCAACTTTGCAGTTGGTGAAATTATATTTTGAAAATGTCTTGTAAGTATTTTAAAGCATTTTTAATAGATCAGCCTATAAAGGACCTAGAGACGTAGGCCATTGTACCAAACTCCATAACCAATTGTGTGTGTCAATTTTCTTGGTGTCTCCTTGTAAAATTATTGTTTATATATTAATTTGTAAGTTAAATGTTAAATTAATTTCATAAATTATTATTGGTAAGCAAAAAAAATATACCTAAGCATATTTTGATAATATTTATAGATTAGATCGATATTAGAGCTAAGTTCATGGGTGAATTTGTGGTTTTGTTTTTTTAGCTAAATTCAACTATTGTAATACAATGGACCCAATGCTAGCACAAATTGAGGTATTACTAAATACCATCATCATTGAAATAATTTAATACTTGCACTCCCAAGAGCAATGTCGACAAACAATGGAGTAAAGATAGGAGCTGTAAATTAAAAAGCTCCAACAAAGCATTAGTACGTTATGAGCAAAACTACAACAAGAACATTGATAAAAGAAAAGGATGCGTGAAGATTTAGAGACTTACAAAAATTGTACCTAATGAGGTCATCTTATCGATAAATGCTAGATACTACACCCCAGTCAGGCTCCATTATGGTTCAAGAAGTGGAATGATGAGAGAGGCAAGGCACCAATTGTGTCTAGCAGTAGTCAATCAACCCAACTAGCAGTACATTATCAAATAACTCCAAAATCTCTAATGCAACAATTGCTACTAGGTGAAGTGCTAGATATTATTGATAGGACCTAGGCTCACAAAGCTCTGATACCAATTGTCAGGATCCCTGCTCCTTAAGAGTACACTTGATTACCGTTGTATAAGAAACTAAACATGGAATTAAACCAAAATAATAAGTAACTAGAATTCAAAAATAACACAGAATATGAGAGACAATACAATCTTGTATTAACACTCTTCCAAAAGGAAATACAATGAAGAAATCAAACTCTTCCCACACCTCTAGGGCATACCAGTAATTCTCCCTCAAGAGTTCTCTCTCTCAATTACAAACAAAATCAACTCAAACATAGAGTTGTTTCAACCAGTCAATAACAATACTGCCAGTACACTAACCAGTAAGTGACAATCAACATAACCGTTGTTGCCTACTTCCAATACCAATCGAGTACACACACATACTCCAAGTACATCTCCCTGATCTTGCACCTTGTTGTGTTGCAGATCTCCTTTGACCTTGCTACCTCACAGATCTCCTTTGACCTTGCACACACACATACCTGCAGATCAACCAACCTTACTTACCATGTAGATCTTCTACCTGATCTTGCACAACCTACAGATCAACCTGGTCTTGCACACTTGCAGACCTAGATATTACACTCGGGAAGGACCCTTGTCCTTGTCTCACCAAGTCCTTATGCTTCTCCAAATTACAATACAGCCCCATGGGTCTCTTAAATAGATCCCATACAAACAATAATTAGAATTCCTAATTACAATAATTAGAAACACAGACTCAAGACTAAAATTAGTCTTTTACATGCAAACTGACTGTCCGTCTAAAATTAGACCAGTTTTGGAAGCGCATGCAAATGCATGCACACACAGGCTGCCGACGTCGGTTCTTGTCTGACTGATGTTAGCTGACCCATAACCAACGTCAGTTACTGTGAACACTGAAGATGACTGACGTTGGTTGGCCTATCGATGTCAGTTGCTCTGCAACTCAGCAACCTCCTCCATTTGCATTAGTGAAGCTTTTAGCTCTACAACCTAACAATTATGCTATGCTCTGAGAAAACTCAAAGGCAAAACTATACTGCTATTGCTGAGGGGAAGTTCATGAAGATCTAATTTAAATAGATTTTTTGAGCTAGTTATATTATTAAAGGTCTTACACAACATTTAAATATAAAGGTTCTTCCATTACCTCACACTAAGACATTCGAAGGCGTTGATGACATAATATGTGGGCATGTGACCGATTATGACATCCTACATTTTGGTATTAGAGGGATATTATTTGATTAAGTAGCTCTTGACATGGTTCTGGGAGAAGAGGAGGAGATCACTCTGGGTCGTTATTATCTCACATCTTGACACATCAAAGACATTGGATCAGGAGAAGGAATCCAACTAATGATCAATCATACCTATGAGGTTCAGTTTAGAACAAGCCAGATAATTAAGGTATGTTTTGGTTATAAAATTGATTCTTCTAATTCGTATAATCTTGCTAGTCCTTTTAATAAAAATAGTGTTGTAAGTCTGGCAATAAATATTGCTTCGATTATTAATGTATCTTCTAATGTATATTTCAAGGATGTAAATAATGAAATCAACTCTTTTGGCTATGTTGAAAATGTTAGGGATACTGAATGTGATCCTAAATGTTTATCAATTCTATGTGTTGATACGTTTGAAAATCACACAAAGGGAATATGATCTAAGTTGTTAGTTAAAATAATATTTGAAGGAAAAGGCTTTGGCATTAATGGTCAAGGAATTATCCAATATATCCAAGTGTTAAAGAGACCACTCTATGTAGGATTAGGATATTGAGGTGAAAGACAAATTTTCCAAGAAGTTGAGTTAAAGGATTACTCAAGAATCAAGATAGAACACCTCAAAGATCTCAAAGAAGCACTCTTCGAGGATGCAACAACTACATTGGATGAAGCATCTTCAAATGACTCATCAAGGTATGCAAAAATGAAATACTCAAATGCATTTTTTAATTATGCCCAAGAAAGTAATAAAATTATGTTTAATAAAAATGCCAAAACAAGGTTGTCTAAGAAGATAAGAAAATTTAGCAACAACCTAAGATAAAGGTTGTAATTGTAACTTTAATTAAGCAACAAACAAATTCTTGTCAATCAGAACTAAAGACAACATCAACGAGGGAAATGATAGTCAATGAGAAGCTGACAGTTCAAAGTTTGTCACCCTAGAATGGTAAACAATAATTATTTAAAAGAATAATAGTTAAACATTCTAAGATCGATGCTATCTTTAATAAAATTTATCAAAAGAATCTAATTTCAAAAGATGTTGTAGAAAACCTAGGTTTGAAAACTAAGCCACATCTCAAACCATATTTATTGGATAAGATAGATGATGGTAGTACATGTAACTAAAACATGTAAACTAGGGTTCCACTCCATTTTAGTGGCATTGTAATAGGGGAACCATATTTGTCTCTGAGCAAGGAAACTTTTTCCAAGAAGGAAAATCAGTATAACATTGTAAGAAATGGGATAGAATATCTCATTCGAGCACATCGATAATAACTTGAACCATTAGAGGAGAATGGTGTCTTTAGTATTATTTTACTCATGTATGTTGTAGACAGGAAAAGTACAGGGCAACATGAAGATGCCATTGTGAGAAGCATTAGGAACAACTTGAAAGATAGGTTGTATATTTTAATCTATATGTTTTAGTATGTGTAAATATGTATGCATGTTTGTAAGACCTAAATATAGTCATTATTTATAAATGCATAAGACCCATGTCTGGGCAATATTTTTAATCATTATGTACAATTACAGTGTTTGTAAAGACCTAAGAAGGGAAATGTTTGTAAAATTGTGTTGCTATGTAAGACCCTAAGAAGGCAATTGTAAACTAGTGATTTTTATAACACCAGGTGTCATGCAACATTTTCACAATAGTCAGAGCAAGTTACCTAGAGCTAGAGCCATGTAAAGATCCTCAAATGGAGTACCATGTCTAGTACCGTCTTTTTGAAGATAAAAAGCCTTCTTAGTGTGGAGGTATGATCTAGAGGTCAATTTAAAAAAAGTCCTAAAGCAGACTAAAACCTGTACCATTGAGTAGGGCCTGTTGAGACCTTTTTAATGGTATGTGGAATGCAAAAAATGGAGCTCATATGCTCCTTATGCAGTTGGTAAAAGTTCCAATCAAAGATGATCAAAATTGGTCAAATCTGGTCAAAATAAAAAAAATGACCATTATGGAATGATTTAAAAATAGATACACTATGTAGAACATCTCAAGAGCTTTTTGAAAATATCTCGTTTGCAAAAAATTGAGGTCATGGTCAAAAGATATGGCTTCTCAAAGTTCCTACTCAATATGGAAAATATTATGATGTGGTCAAGTGATTACTAGATAGACCCATGGTGCAACGATATGTGGTGATGAGTTTACGTAGGAAAATATTGGTTTCATAGTTGGTCTTTGATAGGCATAAAAGGTCAGCTATAGACCGTAGCTAGTGGAGTCCACTTTTATCATGGAGGGGGACCCTACTATTGATAGAGATATGGAGCATCCAATTGGATGTTGATAGGTGTCAGATTGGGAGTGGTCCATGTGGTGGGTCCTCGAGCTACCACATGGCTTTCCACCACATAATTATTTCCATACCAAGTGGAAGCTCAAAAATGTCATATCATTTGACCATGACCTTGGTTTTATGCAAATGAGATATTGTCAAAAAGCTATTGAGATGCTCTACACAGTGTAACTGGTTTCAAATCATTCCATAATGGTCATTTTTGCATTTTTATCAGCTTTGACCAATTTTGACTAGCTTTGACTAGAAATTTGACCAGCTACATAAAGATCATACGATCTCCATTTTTTGCATTCCACATACCATTGGAAAGGTTTCAACGGGCCCTACTAAATGGTGTAACTTTAAATTTTATTTAGGACATTTTCTGAATTGACCTCTTCATCGTAAGGTGTTTTCAATGAGAAGGTGTTTTTAATTGGTGGGTCCTCAAGCCACCACATGGCTTGTCACCACCTAATTATTTCCATGCCAAGGAGTCCATCTTGGCATACCATGCCTGAGGGGCCTATTTGAGTTCATAGATAGATTTCTTGAGTCTGCAATCATAGGAAGACTCTTCCATAAAGCCTTGTGGTTACTCCATGTAGATCACTTCTTTGAGGTCATCATGTAGAAAAGCACTCTTGACGTCCATTTGGTGAACATCCTACTGATGTGCAACTATGATGGATAGAGTGAGTTTGATAGATGTGATCTTGGCTACAAGAGCAAATATCTTAGTGTAGTCTATGCTAGGCACCTGAGAAAACCCCTTTATAAGCATATGAGCTTTGTACTTATTGTTGTCCCCAAAAATAGACTTCTCATTTTTTGGGATAACATGTGAACTCTTTTGGTTCCTTATACCAAAATAAGCTCTTCCCTTCTTGAAATTTGTTCTGAGCATTCAAATTCCTCATTTTTCAAGCTTCTCAAAAATCTATGGACTCTACAAGCAAAAATCTATAGACTCTATAGGAAGAAAATCTATGAACTTTGCAGGCCAAGTTCTATGGACTTCACAGGTTGATTTCTACAGACTCTACAGGAAAGAAGCAATCTCTCAACACTTAGGTGATTTCAAAGTTGGTTCAATGACAAGGCTCAACTAAAAGAGTTCATCGGCAAGCTTCTAAGTAAGGATTGAACCATTAAACCTTGAACCATTTTGGTTCAACGGGTTCAATGGGTTCAAAGGTTCAATGTCAGTAGCAAGAGTTAAGCGCCTTTGTCAAGGTTCAAAGTTCAACCGCTTCAAGGTTCAACAGCTTTAAAACACTTATAAAAAAGAAGAAGGCTTGAATCATTGAATCGTTGAACCATTGAACCACTTTGGTTCAAAGGTTCAACGGGTACAATGGTTCAACAAGTTCAACAACCAAATGGTTCAACGCGTTTGGTTCAAAAAGACTAAAAGGACTTAGCCAAACAAATAGAATGAATCGATTGAACCATTGAACCTTGAACCAAAGGGTTCAATGAGTTCACAGGTTTAAAGGTTCAACCAGTGCGATGAAGATCAAAGAGCTTAGAAAGAACAAGGAAGTGATGGACTAATAGTTCAACATGTTCAAAGGCTTCTACAAGCAGGTTTAATCAAAAGAATAATATTTTGAGGCTTGAACCATTGAATCGTTGAACCATTGAACCACTTTGGTTCAAGGTTCAACGAGTTCAATGAGGCTTGTTTCAAATAATCCTAGTTCAAGTGGTTAATAGAAACAAGGGAATGAACCATTGAATCATTAAACCAAAGTTGGTTCAATTGGTTGGTTCAAGTGACAAGTTCAAAGGAGTGCCCCAAACGTCAAAGACACAAGTGCCCTTGTGGAGGGAATTTTTGTGACAAAAGTGACTAAGGAAGGAAACAAAAACCTGACAGAACTCAGTGGTTGTTTCCAAGTGTCATCTTCTGAGCCTCATTTTACTTTGTTTTTGAGAGCAGCAGATGCTACCACGTGTCACAATTTGAGATTCACATAAAATCGACTCAGGCAAATTTCTAAAGGACAAATGGCCCTTGCAGAGGACACTTAGAAACTGAAGTTAACCATTGTAAAAAACTTGAAAGGCTAATTTTGAGCTCAAACAAACCTTGCAAAGGTCAGAAAGGGGACAAATGGACCAATTCAAAGGCCAAAAGAGCAAAGGGATTTCCTTCAAAAAAATTCCCTCGACAAAACAGATAAAGTGAATTCCTTCGAGAAAATGAACAAGGCAAAGGACAAAGTGAAATCCTCTAGACAATTTGTCTGAAGGAATTCACCCAAAAAAACAAAGCAAAGCTCAGTGGAAAGACAAGGCAAGGAAGATTTCCTTCAGACAAATTGCCTGAAGGAATTCCTTCAGACATTTTGTCCAAAGGAAATAAAGGATAAAGCTCGCTAGAATAAAGAAGCCCGAAGGCCATCCAAAGGCTATCTGAAGATTGCTCAAATGGTAGATACCCTTATGGGGGGCTCTTCTCGACCCAAAGTGGACCGTTTCTTAAGGCCCTGAAGGGTAGGTCCCCTCTGAGAAATATCAAAAGACAAAGCCGAAGGAATTACTAAGGAAAGTGACGTGCCTGTAGACGTCAAAGTCGCAACAATGAAATAGCCATTGATCCTTACAAGTTTGAGTGTGGACCTGAATGCATTCAAAGGCTTTAAGGCCAAGGCCAAAAGGAAGAATCACTGAGAAAAACGTAAAGAGCAGGAATGACCAGAAAAATTTGCACATCAGATATGTTTCTAGAAGTAGACCACCAGGTGGATATTGAAAGATGTAAACTTTCAATAGCGTGACCCATTTCTTTGCATTGAAAAAAGAAAATGGGTAAATTCCCCTAAATTCCAGCATGTCTTCTTAATAAAATTCAATGCAACATGATATTCCCAAGTCCTTCTTGAAGAGGCTATATAAGGGACTCTCTTGTTATTGTGGATCGGTCTCTCTCTGATTATCAGAAGCAAAAATTTGCCCAAATTGAAAGGCATTACTGAGACTTTGAGCTCAGATTGTTGATCATATTTTGTTATTGGAATAAGAAAGCAAGTGAGTTTTCAGACGTTGTGTTGCGATATTTTTGTTGTTGGGGAAACTGTTCTTATGTCTTTTTCCTTAATATATTTTTTGTTCCTTTAATTCAACAAGCAGAATTAGTGAAATTAGTTAGGATGGTGTCTTAAAGTCAACTGTGGAGAGACTTTGTGCCCCCATAATTGCCTTTAGTGTGTTTTCTTTATGTTTTTGTGTAAAGGACCTTGAGATGACTTTGTGCCCTCATTGTCCTTTGTATCTTACTCTTGGGCAATTGAGGTGGAGACTTTGTGCTACATCTCAATTTGCTGGTTACTATGTCCTTGGTTACATTTTGCAATTACTACCAAGAAGATTCTTGTGGTTTTCTAAATAGTACTTTTGAAAAAATAGGAGTGCTTTCTATCATTATCCCTAAGATTTCTCCTTTGATCTGCATGCATCATCTCTGAAAAAAGAGAGATGGATGGTTTATCCTACCCTTGAGTATTAATTTATATATATGTATATATACATATATACATATATATATATATATATATATATATATATATATATATATATATATATGTATATATAACATATCTATAGGGAACCTCCTCTTGATGAGAGGAGAGATTAGTCCCCTTCTGATGTGGTGAACCTACACATTTGGATGACCAATCTTCTTACTTTGGCTGATCAAACCTATTTTGTTTATCAGTACGTTGATCGACAAAATATTCAACCAACAGTTTTTGGTGACTCCACTGGGGATATAGTTATGTGCATTTTGAAACCTCATGTTTTAGATGAAATCAATCTCTACCATTATCCATTATAGAATCCATTACATTTCTGTGTTTTACCCATTATGATTATAACCTTACCATTCACCTCCACACTAACTGGGAAAGAAAGCGCAGTTTAAAGCCTCAAGCTTCAAACTGAAGCGAGGTCAATTCTTTTCCATTTTTGTTTCACAATTTGGCAGAAGCTATACATGAAGCCAAAGGGCTGAGGTATTGTTGACCCTGTATTCGAGTTGGTACAACAAAGTAATTTTGATCTGTTTCCTTCACAATCTTGCCTCTAACAAACCAAGAGCTTTCCTCGTACTAAAGTCAGATCTCCATTGCCAAATGAAGTATCCACTTCTACTATTGATAAAGCTTTGTCAATAATTACCCCTATGAGATTTGTTATTCCTCCTTTTCATAGTCATATAATGGTAGTTCAAGGCCCCTGGGGTAATTCTTTTGGTCCTCTCAATCTTACTCCACCTCTACATGAGCTTCCACACAGTTCAAAGAAGAATTTCCCCAAATTCTATGGTGATGGGAAAGTTCATCTTGATGAACACATTGCAGCCTTCAGCATAGCCTGTGGCATAATTGGAGTAAAATTTGAAGATGTAGTAGTTAGGCTATTTGTAGAAAAATTACAAGGTGCTGCTGTAGATTAGTTTTATCATCTATAGGCTCGGTTAGTAACTGATTGGTATACCCTCAAAGCTAAGTTTGAAGCCAAATTCAAACCTGTAGAAGATGCACATGCCCTTCTGGCTCAACTCACACAGATGAAGAAAGAGCCTCATGAACTAATGAGAGACTTCATAGCCAAATTTGACAAACTAAGGAATAAAATTCTTGTAATTGCTTGACCTTTAGCTAAAAATCTCAAATGCTTCTTTATTAATTCTTAGTTACTTAAAGTGAGTTTTCTTTTGAGACATGCTGCTCAAATAGATCTTGCTGCAACTCAACTTTTGGCCACTGAGGTAGAAGATGATCTCATCTTAGCAGGGAAGATAAGAAGAGATCCAAATAGGAATAGACCCTCATCATCTTCTGAATATTCATCTACAAGCACCACTGATCCAATGGTGCAAAAGCTGGCAAATGAACTGCTAGCCTTGAAGAGACAAATGGCACAAGGTATGTCTTCTACTCCTTAATATAAAGATATGCCAAGAAGGACATTTCCAAATTAGTCATATCAAGGCAATGCTACCAAGAATCAAGGGCAGCCAGATTGTCTTCCTCCCTCATAAGGGAAACTTGCCCTAGAAGCTCCTCCAACCAATTCAACAATGGGATATCTTGAAGCAGAATCAGAGTTCTCTTTCCAGCCTGAATTGAATCAAGAAAATGACGTTGATCTCCTTGTAGAAAATCAAGAAGAATCAACTGATGACTCCCACATTGGTTTCCTAAACTACTAAGATGAATCTAAAAGCAAAGGAGAAGCTTTTGATGGATCATATGCAGTGTTTACCAGGTCCAAGAACCAATCTTTCTAGCAAGCTGATAAAGGGAAAACATAAGAGCAACCTCAACCAAAAATTACAACTGCTATGTGTGGAACCACTTTGCCTTACCAGTCAAAGGATCCAGTGATCACCCAAAAGGTAAGTACATCAATTTCACCTTCACGTTCTACTTCAAATTTGCAAACTAGCCCTCTTCCCATCCCTCCTAAAACCCAAAAGGTTGAAATGCTTTCCTCTATTCCTAGTCCAATTCATCCATTTGACATAATTGGTCATGTCAAGAAGACCAAAATTCAAATGTCTAAATTTGAATATTTGCAGTCCAATCCTGATCAATTGGATAAGTTGGTCCAATGTGTCGAGAACCAAACCATCCCTGCAAGACAAGAGGTTAAGAAAATAATTCTTGATTCGCCAAAGAACATGCCCATTCCAAATAATCTTGTCATTACTCCTCTAATTGCCCCTGGGAAAATAGAACCTTTCTATGTTTCCTTATTGATAAATGGTTATCAACTCAACAATTACATCATTGATTTCAAGGAATTTAACAATGTCA
The DNA here is from genome assembly GCA_037957365.1 of Torreya grandis. Lineage (NCBI taxonomy): Eukaryota > Viridiplantae > Streptophyta > Pinopsida > Cupressales > Taxaceae > Torreya > Torreya grandis. The sequence goes on along the minus strand of JARHVA010001700.1, from coordinate 592,102 downwards.
CACCTACTAAAGTAGCTGAGTCTCTAGGTCTCACACTAACCAAAACATTTGGGAGATGTTTCTCCATTGAAAACAAGCAAGTACCATTGCTGGGGCAAATCAATGATGCCCAATTTGCATTTGCAATGTTTCAAGACAAGAGAATCAAGATGACTGTCTCGGTGGTTGATGTCCCAGCATCCTATGGCATTTTACTTGGACAAATTTTTTGCAAGGACGTGGGAGGAGAATGAAGCATGGACCTGTCTAACGCAAGGATCCTTGTCCAAGGCATAATGAAGAGATTGTTCCCTAAAAAAGAGGCAAAATACGTGGTCACCCAAATGTCAGCCCCTATAACACAAATTCTATTTGAGTGTTCAAGTAGGGGTAATTATTTCTTGAACACAGAGAATGTTCATGTTTCTACAGATGAAAGTCATGTAGCTGACAATCTAGGAATTGATCCAAACAAGATATCAGGAGAATTGGTAGGGTGCAGTATAAATAAGGAAGGATCTTCCATATCTAATGAAGAGAAATCTGATAAGAAATCAAATTTTGATGATGCTTGGATCCTAGAATCTGATGGCAGCAATTCTTCCACCGACGATGGAGTCAAGATTGTGTTGATATCTCCTCAAGGTGATATTCTTCCTTCATGTAATTTGTAATTCAGCAACACCAACAACATAGCTGAATGCGAATCTCTATTGCTCGGATTGAAGATTGCTCAAGATGAAGAGATCAAACTCCTTCACATTAAAGGAGATGCTAAGTTGATAGTTTGTTAAGAGTTTGATGTGGACAATCCAATCATGTGCTGGACTGAACTAGAAGAATAACCAATTATTGTAATAGATAATGCTACTACAAATCAAAATCAGGCAAAGGAACCCTTTGCCAAGAAAGCAAGGAGTTATGGCTTTCAAATTGAAGACCACATCCTGCCATGGTGCAAGAAGAAGAAAAAACCAAGAGGAAGACACAAAAATGGGTTTCTTGATGGAGAGTTCCATTCACCCATCACCGTTTCTAGGGACAAAATGTCTTCTTGCTGGTTTATTAGGATAGAGCACTATTTTCACTACTTCTCAGGAAGCAACATCTGAAACACTTCAACTCTTGAAGTATCAGATCATTGCATCTGTACATATGTATATTTGTATATTTTTTAATTCTATTTTGTTTTGTTTATTTCCATTTTTGATGCCTTTCATTTTTGGGTAACATGACTTTGTAACCCAATGGTACACATGAAGACACTGGAGATTCTGGATTCTACTCCCTTCAATTCTTTTTTATAATTGATAGAAGTTCCCTAATTGGAGCCAGCTATTGTCCCCAAAAATAGACTTCTCATTTTTTGGGACAACATGTGAACTATTTTGGTTCCTTAGGCCAAAATAAGCTCTTCCCTTCTCAAAATTTGTTCTGAGCATTCAAATTCCTCTTTTTTCAAGCTTCTCAAAAATCTATGGACTCTACAGGCAGAAATCTACGGACTTTACAAGAAGAAAATATACGGACTCTGTAGGCTTAAATCTATAGACTCTGCAGGAAGAAATCTATAGATTTTGTAGGAAGAAAATCTATGGACTCTACAGGCCAAGTTCTACAGGCTTCACAAGTTGATTTCTATAGACTCTGCAGGAAAGAAGCAAGCTCTTAACACTTAGGCGATTTCTAAGTTGGTTCAATGACAAGGCTCAACCAAAATTGTTCATCGGCAAGCTTTTAAGCAAGGATTGAACCATTGAACCTTGAACCATTTTGGTTCAATGGGTTCAATGGGTTCAAAGGTTCAACATCATAAGCAAGAGTTAAGCGCATTTGTCAAGGTTTAAAGTTCAACCACTTCAAGGTTCAACAGCTTTCAAATACTTATCGAAAAGAAGAAGGCTTGAATCATTGAACCATTGAACCATTGAACCAATTTGGTTCAAAGGTTCAATAGGTTCAATGACCAAATGGTTCAATGTGTTTGGTTCAAAAAAATCAAAAGGACTTAGCCGAATAAACAGAATGAACTGATTGAACCATTGAACCTTAAACTAAAGGGTTCAATGAGTTCACAGGTTCAACCAGTGTGATGAAGATCAGAGAGCTTAGAAAGAACCAGGAAGTGACTGACTAATGATTCAACAGGTTCAAAGGCTTTTACAAGCAAGTTCAATCAAAAGAACAAGTTTTTGAGGCTTGAACCATTAAATCGTTAAACCATTGAACCACTTTGGTTCAAGGTTCAACGGGTTCAATGAGACTTGTTTCAAAGAATCCTGGTTCGAGCAGTCAATAGAAAGAAGGGAATGAACCATTGAATCATTAAACCAAAGTTGGTTCAATCAGTTGGTTCAAGCGACAAGTTCAAAGGAGTGCCCCAAATGTCAAAGACACAAGTGCCCTTGTGGAGGGAATTTCTACGGCAAAAGTGACTAAGGAAGGAAACAAAAACTCGACAGAACTCAGCGGATGTTGCCAAGTGTCATCTTCTGAGCCTCATTTCACTTTGTTTTTAAGAGTAGCAAGTGACTTTTCAGACTTTGTGCTGTGATATCTTTGTTGTTGGTGAAACTATTCTTATGTCTTTTTCCTTAATATATTTTTTTGTTCCTTTAATTAAACAAGCAAAATTAGTGAAAGTAGTCAGGAAGGTGTCCTGAAGTCAATTATGGAGAGACTTTGTGCCCCCATAATTGCCTTTAGTGTGTTTTCCTTTTTGTTTTTGTGTAAAGGATCTTGAGATGACTTTGTGCCCTCATTATCCTTCGTATCTCACTCTTAGGCTATTGAGGTGGAGACTTTGTGCTGCATCTCAATTTGTTGGTTACTATGTCCTTGGTTACATTTTGCAACTACTACCAAGAAGCTTCTTGTGGTTTGTTGAATAGTACTTCTGAAAAAAGAGGAGTGCTTTCTATCATTATCCCTAAGATTTCTCCTTTGATCCACACGCATCATCTCTGAAAAAAGAGAGATGGATGGTTTATCCTACCCTTGAGTATTATTTTCTCTCTCTCTCTCTCTATATATATATATATAGCATATCTATATGGAACCTTCCCTTGATGAGAGGAGAGATTAGTCCCCTTTTGATGTGGTGAACCTACACATTTGGATGAGCAATCTTCCTACTTTGGCTGATCACACCTATTTTGTTTATCAGTACACTGATTGACAAAATATTCAACCAACACTTATCAATAGACCCATCTGTACCATACTTAGTCTAATAAACCCATTTTTAATGGACCAATTTTATTCCTTTAGGAAGAGGGACTGAGTCCCATGATTTTTTCCTAATTAGGGAACTATACTCCTCCTGCCTAGTAGAATCCCATTCTAGAATGCCAGATACCTCATGAAAGGTTTACAAATATGAGGCAATGGCCAGATAGGCATGTGAAGTTCCCTAAAACTATGAATATGTCTACCTTATATCCGATGGATTTCCAACCCATTTCCCAGCACTTTGAAGTGTCTATTTGGCCCAAGTGGGACCCAAATTGTATGAGATTAGAGAATCAGGAGGTGAGTCAGCATCATCTAAATTGTGAGTGTGAGATGGAGGAGGAGAATCCTCATCATTAATTTTATTTCTTGAACTTGAAGAAAAAGAAGAGTCATCCTGATCACCAGGAGGATTTTGAGGTGGATCTAAGTCATTGTCTAAGGTGGAATCAATGTCTAGTGAGACTTTTGAAGAGTCTGGAGTGCTAGTAATGAGTTTAGATGGGCCCTCTTGAAAATTGACACTCCTTTCAGTGAACAACTCATGAGTTTTAAGATGTAAGAGCCTATACCCCTTAGTACCCTCGATATACCCCACAAAGATACAAGATTGACTCTAAGGGTCCATTGCCTTCCATTGATTCTTTGGAACACAGGCCATTATTGGTGATCTAAACACTCAAAATTGATCCACTACAGGCTTGTGACTGTCCCAAGATTCAAAAAAGTGATTCCTTTCAAGGCTTTGTGTGGAACATAGTTTTGAATGTAACACGCATAGTTGATTGATTCAACCCAAAATTGAGGAGCAAGAGACTTTGATTGATGCATGTAATTGACCATTTTATTCAAGGTACAATTTTTTTGTTTGGCCACACCATTTTGTTGAGGACTATATGGAACTATGTGTGGCATCTGAATTCCATTTGATGTGTAAAACTACTCAAACCTATTACTGACATACTCCCCATTATTATCAATCCTTAATATTTTGATGGAGTAGTCTAACTTCTTCTCTATAAGTGCCTTGAAGTCCTTTAAGTGATCAAAGACCTTAGAATTCTTTTTTATAAAAAACACCCAGGTGTACCTCGAAAAGTCATCGATGAATGTGAGCATGTATCTAGTCCTATCAAATGAAGGTTTTGGAAATGGACCTACTATGTCAGTGTGGACAATCTCTATCTTCTATTTGTCTCTCCTTGCTTTACCCTTGTCATATTTCTCTTCTGGGTGCTTCCCAAGAATGTAGCCATTACATAGGCCATCCAATAATTTGACTTTAGGCAAGCTTGAACCATGTCTTGATGATTGAGCTATTCTAGGTATTGGTAGTTTAAATGGATAAACCATTCATGCCATAGTTTGCTCACTCCATCTACATGAGTAAGCAGTGCAATTGAGGGTTGATCTAGGGAAAATTATGAGAAGGTATACATCCTAGACTGATGATTGGCCTTACCATAAGCCATTATGGTGTCACTATACAGTTCCTTAATAACCACTAAATTAGGTGTGAACTTAACTCACTTCGCTACACCTATGTGAGTCATTTGGTACACTGATAGAAGATTGGTGGATAATGAAGGAACACATAGAACATCATTGAAGGTCTTGTCACATAGTTTAACCGATCCTTTACCACTAACTTCTACTGAAGTGTCATCTCTCATGAGAATTGAAGGCACAGAACATGGCTTTATTTTTAAAAATAGATTCCTTGAGGAGGCCATGTGAAAGGAAGTACCCGAGTCAATAACCCAAGTCAAAGGCTGAAAAGCTATTGCAACAAGTGCCTTGCACTTGTTTTGACCCTTTTTGCTATCTTTATCCTTTATAGAATCTTATATAGACATGTTCTGAGTTGAGGACTCAAGAACACTGCTGTTATTTTTCTCAAGCATCTTAGTCAAGGTGTCAATCTTCTTTTTCATGCATTGAAATTCATCATGCCCAAGTTTCTTGAAAAAGTTACATTTGATTTTCTCCTTCTTAGATTTCTGACTTGAGGAGGACTCATTTGATGATGTCTTAGGCTTGGCATCTAGTTTTTTATTCTTCTTATGCTCATGATTTGGTTTAGACTATTTCTTCTCTTGTTTGCCACTGCTAGAAGGCTTCTTCTTGTCTTGATTGACAATCAAGGAATGTGATTTTGAAAACTTCAGTGCAGCCATTTAAACCAACTTATCTTGCTCATGAGTTATATCAACAATAAACTCAACAAATGATGGCATTTTATAAGTGGATCCAAGTGCACATTTGGTAGCATGAAATGTAGAGATGAAAAATAAATAGTCATGACCCAATTTTGCAAGCACAGATTGAATCAATTGGTCATCTATTTTCTCAATGCCACATTGTTTCAACTACAATCTCAACTTATAAACTTTGTAGAGAAGTCTTATAGGGTGTTATAGTAACCTGGGCTCAATGTGGTGAGCTCATTTTCTAGCTCATGACCCCTCATGATGTCCTGCACTCCAAGAATCTTGTTTAGGGTGGTCTAGACTTCAGTGAGAGTTTTTACAGATTCAACATGGAACATGAGGTCGAGAGACATTGACGGGCATAAGAAAACATAGGCCTCATCACATCTATTATATCACTTAACCTTTTCTACATCTGTAGATGGCTTAGTTTTCTCACCCATAGTGATCTGATAGAGTCCTTTACCTCTCAAGATGAGTTCTATTTTAGACTTTTATTTGAGATAGTTAAATGGTGTGAGTGGTTCAATGTTTAGATCCATTAGTGTAGATTAGATTGAGATAATTTATAGAATTGAGATGAAAGAAAAGAATAGATTGAAAATAATACAAGTACCCCCTTGAACTATCAACATGAACCCCCTTTAAGTTACAATGCAACACACACTTAATATTGGATGCTGGGCACTATCGAGAATTCATCTATGAGCAATTAGTTTGAAAGAGTATGAGATGGATGTCAAGCACAGTCAGTAATGCATCCAATAAATGTATAGTGAGTTTTAAGCCATTATACCATGAAAAAATAGATGTTACAAATAATCTAAAATAACATCACCAATGCATATAACTTGAAAAAATATGCACTTTGAAAAAAATATCACTCAAAATAGAGCTATTGATTGAAAGTTATGGCACTTACAAGTTTTTACTCCCACATATTCCTGGACCCTTTCCAAAAATGGAAATTTTACTTGTGATTTTTCATCAAAAAAGACAAAAATGTCAAAAAACTCAAGTGATGCTACCCCACAAACCCGAGCAGTAAATACCCTTCGAAAGTTTGAGTCGGTCCATGAAAAGTAATCTAGAGTTTCGAGACTACTTTACTGATGCAAATAATCAGCCTTTGAGAGATCGAGTAAAGGTGTCCCACAACCTCGAATCAGTCTATGAAGAGTAATCCATGTTTTGCATACTACTTTACTTCCACAAGTAATCAACCTTGGAGAATCTGAGTAAAGGTGCCCTACAACCTCGAGTTAGTGTATGAAGAGTAATCTGGGTTCTTCAGACTACTTTACTTCTAAAAGTAGTCACCCTTAAAAAACCCAAGTAATTGAGTAATGACCCTTTAAAAACTCGTGTTGGTCTCCAGTAGTGTAAACTAGGTTTTTAGACCTGCTTTAATTAACTTCATGGATTTTCAAGTAAAGTAACTTCACAACTTTGAGTTGGTCTGGGAAGAGTAATCCAAGTTTTCGCACTTGCTTTACTTAACTTCACAAATTTGTATGTAAAGCAACTTCACAACTTTGATTTGGTCTACTACCTAAGTAACAACCCTCCAAAAGTCTAGATTGGTTTATGAACTCCCTAAGACATGCAACTTGAAGTTGATCAACTATTGAACTGAAGTAATGACCATCTGTAGATCTGAGTAGCACAAAGATTTGACAACACACAAACTGAGGTAAGTCAAAAATGCCTAAAATACTTTAGAAATGAAATTTTTGAAAGAGACTCATTTGAGATTTCAACCTAAGGAAGAAAACCTAGAATCCATTTTTACACAGCAACATAAAAAATATGGATTTTTACTGAAAATAGAAAATGAGGCCTTCAGATGCCAAAAAGAGGAAATTTTGACTATTTCAGAACTAGGTCAAGTTTACAATCAATCCTAAGGTTTTGGCACCTTCTAAAACCAAAGGCATAGTCAATTTTAAGATTAAAAGCTTCGGTAGAAATTTATGCATAAATTCTTCAAAGAATCCCACCAAACCCTTCTTTTTTTATTAGAATAATGAATGTAGCAAGATTTCACTACAAAGATTGATGCAATATTGGAAAAAATGGATTTGATACCATGTCAGATTGGCCACGATATTAGATCCTTGCATAGAAGATTAAGAAAATTGATATATATATATATATATAGCAATGAAATCATAGATAAATTGTAAAAGAGGAAGAGCTTGTCTTCACATGACAATAATGTAAAATATGGCTGCTTACATAAAATCACATTAATCAGTCTAACCTTCCAAAAAGAAAAAGTGGGGTACATATAGAGAAAATTAGGGAAACATGAGGAAGCCTCTAATTTTATTTATTAGATAATTAAATTAAAAAATAATTATCCTATGTGACCATTTTATAACTAACCTAAGGAAGATTAATTGACATAAAATGGCCATAAGACTGTGTAAGCAAAATCCAATGAGAAAAATCACTACACCAACATGCCTTAGAGTTGAGATATAAAAAGGATCTATAAGAAAGGTGCCCATATGTATAACGCCAAAGAGTAATATGTTCTACCATAGAGGTAAAGAGAACAACTGCATGGGATGAAATTGCATATAGTGCAAATAATTGATCCTTCAAAAAAACACTAACAAGTATCTTACCTTCTTGTGAGATGAGAAAATATTTGGTGCCATTATTTATTAGTAACTCCACCTTAATCTTATGATTCAAGAGTTGACTTACAGATAAGAGATTTGTTATCAAGCTAAGGATATACAACACCTTTATGAGTGTACAACTTCTCACCCTGATAATAATGATGATAGTTCCAATTCCTTTTAAAACATACTCTTTATCATCTATGATTCAATCCTGATCTCTAGTGAGTTGATTAGTCAGTGAATCAAAGATCTCCTTGTATCTTGTCATATGCTTACTGGCCCTTGAGTTAATCAACCAAGCATTAGTTGTTGGTGATGTGGTTTGGGATACAAGATCTATGTTCTTATATGCATTATAATATGATTTTACTAGTACCTCCTCTTCATATTCATCACCTTGTTTTGGTTTTTGTTGTGATGATACATGTGCTCACTACTTACATCTCTAAGGAATTCTTTTTGATTTATGTGAATCATCTCAACTAGATGTGCTCTCTCGATTGGATGTGCATTGAGTCAAGGCATTATACCAGTAGTGATCAGTGTCATTCATATTGGTATGAAAAATATGACACCATAATTTCATGTTCTTAGATTTTTTCTATTGTTGTGACTACTTTGGTGGTCTTTTCAAGTACTTTGGCCCACATTTCTTGGAAATCAATGCTTTGTCCTCAAACTCATCTTGCATGGACTGGATGGATTCTTCTTGTTGGAGAAAATTTACCAAGTATTCAAAAGACACTACTTGATTTTTAATGTTCAATGTCATGATGAATGTGTGAAATTGAGAAGGGAGAGCTCTCAATGTGATTAGAACCAACAAATTATCCTCTATCATTTTTCTAAGTGAAACTAGTTCTAGTAAAAAATTTTCCACCTAGCATAAGAACTCAACTTTCTCACCATCTTTCATTCTAATAACATGAACCTTGGACTAGATATGGAGGATAATTATTTGGTTCTTAACCTTATAGATAGTGGACATAATGTACCAAGCCTCATTCAATGTTGATGCATCCCAAATATGTGGTCGAACCTCATCGATGATATCGAGTGTGATCAACATTAGGGATTTAGCATTAGACTTGTCATATTTTGTTTGCTCATCAGCTTTGGAAGGATGGGTCACTTTACTAGTGATGATGCTCCGTAATTCTTAAAATTGAATAATTCTGCACATCTTCATCTTCCATGTGGTGAAATTTGGCCCTTTGAGAAGTTGGGCATTGAACATGAGTAAATTTGGTGTAGACATTATATTTACTTATTTAAGCAAGATTTCATAAAGCTAACCAAAAAATATTTTATTTATTTAAAATTTTTATATATACAAACAAGTGTAGCTATCAAAGGTAGAGGAAAGTCCTTTTTAAGGACAAAAAATGACATTAAAATGGGCTCCATATGCTTGTGCAGTCAGACATGGACTCTAATGGGAGCATTCATCTTCATATTCATCATCTACATCATAGCCTTCATTGAGATTTGTGTAAATTATTCAATCTTGACACTTCACATCAAACATAAAATATTCGAGTAGTGAACTAATTCACCCAGTTGAATATTACCAATGTTCTAGAGGGCATCTTGCAGAGCAAAATAAAAGCCAGTGTAATTGGTGAAAATAATTTAATCATAAAAAATTCTTATGAAATTATTATTTTTTAGTGGAAATGATGTGATCCAATATAGGATTTCCATTTTTTCTCAAGCTTAATGTGATGCCAAGTCAAACTAATAATTCAAAGATTTAACTTGCAACATTTAAGTTCTAACGTAGTTCAAAATCCTCTTTACATTTAGCCAATTGATAAGAGAATATAACAAATGCAAATTCAATATTGTCAAAATAATATGAAGCTGAACCAAAAGTTAAACTTACAACTACAATGTAATATGAGGACCAATTGATAGCTTCCCCAATGGAAGTTTCAGATAGTCCTACCTAGGAATGCAACTGGGATCTTTCTAGACCAACACGCATCAAATATCTTAGATATCTAATTTTTTTTGTACAGATTGTAGATCTTAGCAAAGAGATTGTGGACCCTATCTTTAAATTTTGTCAGTGGAGGAAATGGATTTTTTGAAAATATAAATACACATAGGCTCAAAGAATAAATAATGCTGATTTTCCACCCTTAGTAGTGACCACAGTCTCCTTAGGCTTCACAACTATTTTGTAGCTCAAATACCAGATGAAGAGCTCAAAAGACTTTGATAATTATTCATTATCATAATAGGATAATATATACAATATAAAAAAATTGGAACAAGTGCAATAATATGATAACTACCTAACCATAACACTTAACAAAAAATACTAGTTAACTAAACAATGTAATAATAAAAACGATGCTAACATTCCCCCCTTTATTACATTATTTAATTAATTGGTAGATTTTTATTAAGTGTTATGATTTGGTATTTATCAGATCGTTATAGTTGTTCCAACTATTTTTATATTGTATATATTCTCCTTCTATTTTAATGAATAATCATTAAAGTCTTTTGAGGTCTTCATTTGGTATAAGAGATATGAATCAACTGTGAAGTTGAAGGAGACTATGGTCATTGATAAGGGTGGAAAATTACCTTATTTCATTTTGGTAGCCTACATGTATTTCTAATTACAAATATCTAGTTCCTCTACTATCAACATTAAAGACAAGGTCCATGATCTCTTTGCCAATATCTATAATTTGTGCAAGCAATTTGAGATATCTAATATGTCTGATGCATGTTGGTCAAGAAAGAGCCCAATTAAATGCCCATGAAATACTATTTAAATCATCCATTAGGGAGGCCATAAACTATATCCTCATAGTGGATTGTAGTTGTAAGTTCAACTTTTGTTTTAGATGAGTATTCTTTGACAATATTGAAACTGTGTTTGTTATATTCTCCTATCAATTGGCTGAATTTAAAGAGAATTTTGAACTATGTTAGAGCTTAAATGCTACAAGTTGAATATTTGAATTGTGAGTTCCAATTAGCATCACATTAAGCTTCATAAAAACTACAAATATTGAATTGGATCATGTCATTCCCACTGTAAAATAATAATTTCATAAGCAATTGGTATGTTTGAATGAGTTATACCAATTGCACTAGATTTTAATTTGTTCCGCAAGATGTCCTTCCAGAACATTGGTAATTTTAAACTGGATGAATTTTTTTCCCAAGGCCTACTCAATTTTTTTTTTCTATGTGAAGTTCTAGGCATGGAAAATTTACACAAATTTTGACAAAGGATATGATGCAGATGATGAACATGAAGAAGAACACCTTTATAAGTGTCTACTTCTAATTGCACAAGCATAATGAGCCCACTTGTGTGCCATTTTTAATTCTTGAATAAGAATTTATCTTTTATAAGGTAAACTTATTTTACAACAATTTTGAAGCAATAAAATACTATTTTTTTAGCTTTGTGAAATATTGCTTAAATAAGTAAAGATAATGTCTGCAGCAAAATTACTCTTGTCTAATGCCCAACTTGTCAAAAGGCCAAATTTTGCCACATGGAAGATGAAGATGCACATGATTCTTGAATTTGAATAATTATATGTAATGTACATAGATAGAGGTATAATGGTATAATAGTAGATAGCTAGTAGAATAATGAATAGTAGTTGCATCTAATGTACCTAGATAGGGGTATAATGGTATAATAGTAGATAGTGAATAATCCCACATGCATTAAAATGAGGAGTGGGGTAAATGAGAAATAGTATAAATAAAGGGGCATATGATGTTGTAGATCATCGAAGAAGAATATTTATAATTAGAGCTTGTTCTAATAGGAGGTTGCCCTCTCAAAGAGGCCCATGATATGGATTTGTTCCTTCCATAAAAGGAATTGGTGTTTATGTGTAATCAACATTTTATTGCGATATATGTAGTTATATTATTAATATATGAGTGTGAGTATAATGTTCCTCTCATCTAGTATTAGAGTGCTTTTTAGGGCCATTTCTGTGATCATGATTTTTATTACAAGTACATTTGGGAGCTTCATGGAGAAAATCTAGGAAGTGCATATTTACATTTTTGTCTTAAATAACCCAAATATTCATGTTTAAACTGTTGGGGGATCAATCCAACAATAGATTACAATTATGACAGCAATAAACACAGAATTAAACCAGATTGACAAGTAATTAGAAGGATAATAACAAGAACAAGAGATATAAGAAAACACCCTGAAAACTTGTATTAACAAAACTCTTTACAAAGGAATACAATTGAAGAAAGCTTCTTTCTTCCACACCTCTCCTAGATGTATAGATCTCTCAATAGATCTCTATTCCTCAAGAGCTCTCTCTCAAGAACAATCAACTCCAACAAGCCTGGATTGATTCAATTCTGTACTGTTCTTCTCACACAAATGAATTACAATAATTCACTACAAACTACTCAATACAATAAGCTAGGAAGATCTAATTCTACATATAGAATTAGGAGACTTGAGCATGTACTTCCAACAAGCAGTTAAGCCACTTGAACAAGGGCTCTAAAAATAGTAATGCTAACAATAGAGACGCGTGCTTGAGTCCACAACTCAAACTTATCATGCAAACACTCGCTTCTGTCCACGGAAATAGCTTTCTGGACACGCAAGTAACCGATGTCGGTTCCTGCTGCTTGACTATGACCGCCGTCGGCCGACCTTCTTCCGACGTCGACGTCTCTGCAACTGCCTGTGACCGACGTCGGTCGCTCCTGACCGACGCCGGTGTCTGTGTAGATCCGAACCTGATAATGAATGCTCCTTGGTGAAGTTTTTAGCTCCACACCCTAACAATCTCCCACTTGGAGATAAACAGCTGCACCAGTACCTGTACAGCAACATCTTCTAGCTCCTCCATCTTCAACTCAATCATGAAGACCAATAGAAGTTGAATGAAGATTCAACTTCTCCTTTGTAACCGGCTTTGTTAGCATATCAGCAGGATTCCTATCTATATGGATTTTCTCCAGCTTCAACTCACCATCTTCCAATACCTATCGTATGAAGTGATACCTTAGCTGTATGTGCTTTGTTCTTGAATGAAAGGCTAAATTCTTTGCCAAATGGATTGCACTCTGACTGTCACTGTACAATCTGCAACTCTCATGCTCCCTACCAAGCTCATCCATGAACCGTGTCATCCATATCATCTCCTTGCTAGCTTCTGTGGCTGCAATATACTCTGCTTCTGTAGTTGACAAGGCAACAACCTTCTGCAACTTAGATATCCAGCTAACCGCCGTTCCACCTACAGTAAAAACATAACCTGTAGTGCTTCTCTTGCCATCCAAATCACCTGCCATATCTGAATCTACATAGCCATGTAGAGAAGTATCTGAACCTCCATAGCACAAGTGCCTACTGCTGGTTCCTCTCAGATATCTAAGGATCCACTGAACTGCTTTCCAATGTTCCTTACCTGGATTGGCCATATACTTACTTACCACTCCCACTGCTTGGGAAATATCCGGTCTAGTACTCACCATTGCATACATCAAACTTCCTACCGCAGAAGAATATGGAACCTTACTCATGTACTCTACCTCTTCATATGAATTAGGACATTGTTCTTTGCTTAATTTGAAATGTCCAGCCAAAGGTGTGCTTACCGGTTTAGCATCCTACATATTGAACCGTTTCAACACCTTGTTCACATAATCTTCTTGAGACAATATCAACCTGTGATTTTTCCTGTCTCTCCTAATGCTCATGCCAAGGATTTTCTTTGCTGCTCCCAAATCCTTCATAGCAAACGTTTGAGCTAATTTTACCTTAAGCTCTGAGATATCCTGAATGTGAGACCCTGCAACCAACATGTCATCTACATACAACAATAGAATAATATATCTACCATTATCAAGTCTCTTGAAATACACACAATGGTCTGATTGACACCTACTGTAGCCATGCTCAGTCATAAATCTGTCAAATTTTAAGTACCATTGCCTAGGAGCTTACTTGAGGCCATACAAGCTTTTCTTCAACCTGCACACAAACTTCTCCTTACCCTTGACCTCGAATCCTTCTGGCTATTCCATATAAATTTCCTCATCCAAATCTCCATGAAGAAACACTGTCTTAACATCTAGCTGCTCAAGATGTAAATCCTCAAAAGCAACCAAAGACAATACAACCCTTATTGAAGTCATTTTAACAACTGGAGAAAAAATCTCACCAAAGTCAATACCTGGCTTTTGTGGAAATCCTTTACCACTAATCTGGCCTTGTATCTCATCTGTCCATTCTCGCCTTTCTTTAACCTGTAGGTCCATCTGTTTTTAAGTGTTCTCTTACCAGCTGGCAATTCAACCAAATCCCATGTTTGGTTCTCTCTTAAGGACTCCAACTCCTCAACCATGCCACACTCCCACTCACTCTTGGACTCCACCTGTATTGCTTCTTCAAAACTCTCTGGTTCTCCACCATCAGTTAGCAATAAATAATATAAAGAAGGAGAATATCTAATTGGAGGCTTACTCACCCTTTCTGACCTCCTGATGGGTGTCTGAGACTCGTCTATAACACGCTGTCCACCCAAATTCTCTGACAGTGACCGACCTCGGTCACCTGTAGACCTGTTACTGGCCGACGTCGGTTCTTTCTAACCGACCTCAGTACCTGTACGGCTGACGTCGGTCTCTGTATGGCCGACGCCGGTTTCTGTTCTGTCGACGCCGGTTCCTAACCTGCCGACGTCTGTCTCTGTGTTTTCCTGTAAGTGATTATTTCTTTTTCCCGCGAGCTCATCTTGGACTTTCACCTCATCCAATTCACCATTACTCTGCTCAGACTGATTCAACTTTCTTAGCTGATCACAATACATCACTCTTTCGTTGAAAACAACATCACAGCTCCTGATTACCTTGTTAGTTTCTAGATTCTACAATCTGTAACCAAAATCATCTGAGCCATAGCCAATAAACGTGCATCTCATAGACTTAGCATCAAGCTTCTTTCTATTTTCCTTATCTATATGCACAAAGGTTTCACAACCAAAAACTTTGAGATATGAGAGATCAACCTTTTTACCTGTCCATGCCTCTTCTGGAATACCACCATCCAGAGTTGTAGAGGGTCCTCTATTAATCAGGTACATTGCAGTGTCAACAGCTTGTGCCCAAAACTGTAAGGGCAAACCGGCATGCAATCTCATACATCTTGCACGCTCCATTATTGTCCTGTTCATCCTTTCAGCAATACCATTCTGCTGAGGTGTCCTTGGAACCGTCCTTTGCCTATGGATTCCATGCATGTAACAATAATCTCTGAACTTATGACTGTAGAACTCACCACCATTGTCTGATCTCAGGCACTTTAATCTTTTACCTATTTCATTCTCAACCATAGCTTTCCAAACTTTAAAAGTATCAAATACATCAGATTTTCTTCTAATACAGTAGATCCATACCTTCCTTGTGGCATCATCTATGAAAGATACATAGTACTGTGATCCTCCAATGGAAGCAACCTGAGCCGATCCCCACACGTCTGTGTGAACAAACTCCAACTTGTGCCTCTTTTTAGTAGATCCAGTTCTGAGAAAACTAACCCTTTTCTGTTTTCCAAATACACAGTGCTCACAAAACTCTAGATCTATGCCTTTTAAATTTGAAAGCATACCTTTAGACTTAAGAATTGACATCCCCTTCTCACTCATGTGGCCAAGCCTTGAGTGCCACAATTTAGCATCCACATCTGAACTAGATAAAATTGAAAGAGATTTGTTAGTAACACAATTACACAAATAGAGAGTACCTTCTCTCTTACCTTTGGCCATAACAAGTGCACCCTTGGTCACCTTCCAAGATTCTGCTGTGAGAGTTACTGTACAACCCTCATCACCTAGCTTACCTGCAAAAATTAAATTTCTCTTTAAACTAGGAACATGCATCACATCTCTCAACACCCATGTGTTGCTATTCTGCATCTTCAGCTGCACTTTACCTTTGCCAGTTATTTTACAGGGCTCATCATCCCCTAAGTACACTATTCCAAAATCTCCATGGATATAGTCACTAAAATATTCCCTGCTAGGAGTAGCATGAAAAGATGCACCAGAATCTAATACCCAAGATTCTATATTATTATGCAGAGAGAAAATTAAAGCATCCTGTGCAATACCTGCAATCTTGGCTTCTTCCTTTCCTTCATGCTGGTTGTCCTCCTTAGGATTTGACCAACAATCTCTGCTTATGTGCCCCATCTTTCCATAATTCCAGCATTGTGGCTTCCTACCATTTCTGGATTTAGATCTGCCTTTCCCCTTTGACTTGGATCTTGCTCTGCCTTTCTTGCTCTTCTCTTTCTGCCTTCTCCTGCTCTCAAAACTTAAAGCATTCCCAGATGCTTCTTCTGTGCTTTTCTTGTGTATTTCCTCATTCAAGATAACACTAACAACATCCTCTACTTTCAAAATATTTGATGCAGATGCAGTATTACTTACTGCCATTACTAAGCCATGCCAACTTTCAGGCAAAGAACATAATATCAAAAGAGCTTTTATCTCATCATCAAACACTATATTTAATAAACTTAATTGATTCACAATACCATTGAAATCATTTAGATGAGTAGAAACAGATCCACCTTCATTCATATGCAAATTAAATAACTGCTTCATAAGATATACCTTATTGGAAGCTGAGGGTTTTTCATACAAATTTGCTAACGTAGTCATCAACTCTACCGTAGACTTTGCCTGTGATAAATTGGATATCACAGTGGATGCTAGACTCAGTCTTATAGACCCCAGAGCCTTTCTGTCAAGAACTTCCCATTCTTCATCCTCCATGTCTTTGGGCTTCTTTGCAATACCTCCTAACGATAAGTAGAGATCTTTTTGATACAGATAATCCTCTATCTGCATTCTCCAGTGTTGGTAATTTTTGCCATTGAACTTTTCCATTCTCAATTTAATTTCATCTGCCATTGCTTCTCCCACTCAAACAGAAATTCCTGTAAGAACCTGTAATCAATACACACTACACAGATCTGAACCACCTGTTAGTGAACCTGAACTTTGATACCAAATATCAAGCTCTGAACCTGTAACCAAGGCTCTGATACCACTTGTTGGGGGATCAATCCAACAATAGATTACAATTATGACAACAATAAACGTGGAATTAAACCAGATTGACAAGTAATTAGAAGGATAATAACAAGAACAAGAGATACAAGAAAACACCCTGAAAACTTGTATTAACAAAACTCTTTACAAAGGAATACAATTGAAGAAAGCTTCTTTCTTCCACACCTCTCCTAGATGTATAGATCTCTCAATAGATCTCTATTCTTCAAGAGATCTCTCTCAAGAACAATCAACTCCAACAAGCTTGGATTGATTCAATTCTGTACTGTTCTTCTCACACAAATGAATTACAATAATTCACTACAAACTACTCAATACAATAAGCTAGGAAGATCTAATTCTACATATAGAATTAGGAGACTTGAGCATGTACTTCCAACAAGCAGTTAAGCCACTTGAACAAGGGCTCTAAAAATAGTAATGCTAACAATAGAGACGCGTGCTTGAGTCCACAACTCAAACTTATCATGCAAACACTCGCTTCTGTCCACGGAAATAGCTTTCTGGACACGTAGGTAACCGACGTCGATTCCTGCTGCTTGACTATGACCGCCGTCGGCCGACCTTCTGCCGACGTCGGCGTCTCTGCAACTGCCTGTGACTGACGTCAGTCACTCCTGACTGATGCCGGTGTCTGTGTAGACCCGAACCTGATAATGAATGCTCCTTGGTGAAGTTTTTAGCTCCACACTCTAACATAAACTAATCTCAAAATGTAGTGAATCATGCCAAAAATTTTCTGGGTTTTATGCACCTTTATCTCATCTTTATAGAAAATTTTCAAGTTTTAAATATCATCTATTATTGTATAAGTTATAGCAGTTTTAGTGACTGCCTTTACTAAAAAAAAAAAGGAAAAGAGGTCACTAGAAGTCTTTATGTAAGGACACATTTTTAGTTGAAGTTGACATGCATCTATATTTAACCTTTGGTTTTCATGGGGCTTCTCATTTTTTTTGAAGGTCATCTCACTAGTGCATTGACTAAGCTTTGACAAATCAACATAGTATGAGAATATCAGACAACATTTGAACAACTAACTACTCATATTGTAGGCTTGTATAAGGATCTTCTCATAGAGTGATTCATTAATGGACTATATGAGGAAATTAAAGAGGAGGTTAGAATGTGGTAACCTCACAACCTAAGAGAAACCATGGGCTTAGACAAGCTCGTTGAAGACCGCATCAACTGGCAATGTCTCTAAATAATTCCCCCTCAAACCACAAAGCATTGGAGCATGACCCTGTAACACTTGAGCTAGAAATAGAAGTTCCTAAGAAGGCCCAAACTAAGCCTAAGATGGCACCCAAATCACCAAATTAAGCACTAGAAGTGATTGAGCAATCCTCCAATGAGTCCATTTAGGCAACCACCAGGCTTGAGCAGACCCTAGATGAGCCCAAGCAAAAAATTGAGGCTTAACCTCCATTAGAGAACAATGCTAAAGGCAATGGAATATATCATTAGTTGGCTCATCTAATAGCTTATTTTACATCCCCTTATTCTATATTTGATCATATAATTGTCATGCTTGAAATCTGTGTGCTAGACTATAACCTCCTAGCTGACATGTCTTCCATTGAGGTTATTTCATACAGATCTCTCTATGTACTTACATTTCATGCTATACTACTTGTATTCACACTATTCATGTCCATGATCATATCCCAGCATTGACAGAAGAAGTATAAGTAGAACCTAATGCATAGACGTGCCTCTATCTAATCTTCGATATATTTTTCATATATATGAACTAGCCTTCATTTGGTCCTCCTCCAATTTCTTATCATGTTTCAAGGGTGAAACATATTTAAGGGGTGGTGGAATGTAATGTACATGGATAGGGGTATAATGGTATAATAGTAGAATAACTGGTAGAATAATGAATAATGGTTGCATGTAATGTACCTAGATTGGGGTATAATGGTATAATAGTAGTATAGTGAATAATCCCACATGCATTAGAATGAGGAGTGGGGTAGATGATAAATAGTATAAATAAAGGGGAATATGATGTTGTAGATCATCGAAGTAGAATATGTGTAATTAGAGATTGCACTAATAGGAGGTTGCCCCCTCGAAAAGGCCCACGATATAGAGTTGTTCCTTCCATAAAATGAATTGGTGTTTATGTGTAATCAACATTTTGTTACAATATATGCAATTAGATTATTATTATATGAGTGTGAGTATGAGGTTGTTTTAATTATAATGTATCATCACCAGTAAAGTGACCTATCTTGTTGGAGTTGATGAGCAAAGGAAATATAACGATTTCAATGCTAAAGCCCTGATGTTTATCACACCCACTATCACAGATGAATTTCAACCACATATTCATGATGCATCAACATTGAAGGAGGCTTGGGACATTATATCCACTCTCTACAAGGCAAAGAACCAAACAAAGATCCTCCATCTCAAGTACAAGATTCATACTCTCAATATGGAAGATGGTGAGAAAGTTGAGGAGTTATTATGTTGGGTGGCATAACTTCGAGAAGAACTAGTTGCACTTGGAGAAATGATAGAGGAAAAGCTATTGGTTCCAATCACATTGAGATCTCTCCCTTCTCAATTTTGCACATTCATCACAACACTAAACATTAAAAATCAATTAGTGTCTTCATAGACTTGATGAATTTGCTCTAACAAGAAGAAGCCATCTAGTCCATACAAGATGAATTTAAAGACAAAGCACTGATATCCAAGTAAAGTGGTCCAAATTCACTGAAAGGACCACCAAAACAATCAAAACAACAATTTTTTTTTGTTAAGTTGAAATGATGGTGTCATATTTTCCACAACAATACACAGGACACTGATCATTATTGGTATATGCCTTGACTCAAGGCACATCCCCTCGAGAGGGCAAATCCAGTGGAGATGATTTACATAAATCCAAAAGACATCCTTAGTGATGGAAGTAGCGAGGACATTTAGTGGCACAACAAAAACCAAAACAAGATAATACATCTAAAGAGGAGGTACTAGTAAAATTAGATTATACTGTATATAAAAATTTAGTTATTACCTCCCAAAACTCATCACCAATGAGTATTGTTTTGTTTATTGACTTAGGTGCCAATAAACATATGATAGGATGCAATGAAATATTTGATTCACTAACTAATCAACCCACTAGAGATCAGGTTTGAATCACAAATGATAAGGAGTATGTTGCAGAAGGAATTGGAACTATCACCATTCCTCTCAGGATGAGAAACTATACTCTCATTAAGGTGTTGTATGTCTCTAGCTTGACAACAAATCTCTTGTCTGTAAGTTCGCTCTTGAATCATAAGGTTAAGGTGGATCTCATAATAAATAATGAAACTAAATATTGTCTCATCTCATGGGAAGGTAAGTTAATTTATATTACTTTTATGAAGGATCATTTACTTTCACTAGATTCTTTTTCATCCCAAGTAGTTTCTCTCTACCTCTATGATAGAGTCTACTACTCTCTGGCACTATCGATATGGGAACCTTTATACTATCTCATTGTATTAGTTCATCTCTAAGGCCATGGTATGTGGAATCCCTCAAATTTCCCATTATTTGGCTATATGCCCTAGATATCTTGCAGGCAAATAACATAGGGTTCTGTTCGATTTGAGTTCTTCTCATGCCAAGGATCATCTCATTATGGTACATATCAATCTGTGTAGACTTTTGCTTACTTATTTTTAAGGATTAAAGTACTTCAAATTATTCATTGATGATTTCTCTTGAAATACATGGGTGTTATTTCTCATGAAGAAGAGTGAATTCTTTACTCATTTTAAGGTCTTCTACCATCTTGTTGTGACCTAGTCAGGGAGGCCTCTTTGTTTCCTTCACTCAGATCAAGGTGGGGAATTCACATCAAAGTATTTATTAGAATTATTGAATTAACATGACATCAAATAACACCTAAATTATCCCTATACACCCTAGAATAATGAAATTTTAGAGTGATGTAATCATTCAGTCATGGAGATGGATCATTACTGCTTTCCACTACAAAGTTAGAGGCACCATTCTGGGTAGAAGTAGTTCATACAACTATATATCTTCTCAGTAAGGCACCTATGAAGTTATTTCAAGACAAGACACAAAAATAGGTATGGAGTGGTTATAAACCTTCGATATCTCATGTAAGAGTATTTGATTTTACATCATAAATGCATAACATAGCTAAAAAGAGGAAGAATATCAAACTGAAGACACTCATTGAATTTTATTAGGGTACAATAATATCTCAAAATCATATTACCTCATGGATCCTAAGACATAAAATATTTATAAAATTTGAGATGTGCTTTGTGATGAGTCATCATTTGACTCATTGCCACAAAAGGAGTCAGAACATACCACCTCTCATAGACTTTTCCCACATTCAGATGATGACCATGAATAATATTTTCATAAATAAGGTGAGATGTAAGGATAATTGTTCATTAACCTTGGAATCTAGAAGATAATTCTTCATCAAATTAGTAGCAACATTGACTTCCAAAATGGGTAGAAAGCATTGTTAGGGACTCACACCTGAACTCTATTCTAGATACTTCATTAGGAGTTCAAACAAGAAGACATATGAGAAAGGAAGTTAATCTTGGACTAATGGTTTTAGTATTTGATAGCACCAAACTAGAGATAGTTCAAAATGCATTATGTTAACCTAAGTAGAAGAAGGCCATGGATGTTGAATATGAAGCCCTCATCAAAAATAGGATGTGGGAACTTGTCCATCTACCTATAGGAAATAAATCCATTAGCTGCAAGTGGATTTTAAAGACAAAATATAAGACATATGGATCTATCAATACATACAAAGCATGAATTGTTGCAAAGGGGTATGCTCAGCAAGAAGGAATTGATTATGAGGAGACCTTTGCACCTATTGGTAAGATCAAGACCATTAGAGTTTTTTGCACACTTGTAACATAAAATGGATGGAATCTTGAGTAGATGGATGTTAGAAGTGCGTTCATGAATGGTGATCTTAAAGAGGAAGTGTACATGACCCATCCAAAAGACTTCATTTAAAAAAAAATCCATAAAAGGTTTGTCATCTAACTAAGTCACTTTATGGACTTAAGTAGGCACCAAGGGCATGGTAAATTAAGATAGATGATAATCTATTATAGCATGGATTCATTGTTACCCCTCAAATTCAAATTTGTATATCAATAAGGTAGGCACAAAGATTGTCATTCTTATTTTGTATGTGGATGATCTTGTGATTATAGGAATCTCAGATGATCTTGTTTAAGATGTAAATAATGACTTGAATAAATCCTTCAACATGAAAATTTTTGGGCTACTTCATTATTATCTTGGCTTAGAGATATGGTAAAAGAAGAATCACATTTTTGTCTCAAAAATGAAATATGCCAAGATGATACTTTAGAAATATGAGATGATAGAGTGTAAACCATTGCCAACTCTAATGGAAAAAGGTTTAAAACTATCCTGATTTTAGGATTCACCTCAAGTAGATGAAACTCACTATAGGCAATTTTTTAGGAGTCTTATTTGCTTGACATATACCAGATTGGATATATGCTTTGCTATTAGATATCTTTAAAGATTCATGCATGAGCCAAAGAAGTGTCATTGAGTTGCATCAAAGCACATTTTGAGATTTGTTTGAGGCACATTAGATTATGGTCTGGAATACAAGAAGAGCTCACATTTATTCTTGCAAGATTATACAGAGTTGAACTATGCTAGATTTGTTCATGATAGGAAATAAACTACATGATATATATTTCATCTAGGATCTAGACTGGTTTCATGGATTTGTAAGAATCAATCTATCATTGCTCTCTCATCCATAGAGGTAAAATATCATTTTGCATAAAGAGCTATCTGTGAAGCAATTTGGTTACACTGCATTCTATTTGACATGGAAATTCTTGAAGATCAGTCACCAATCCTTTTTTGTGATAATTAGGGTTTGTTGAAGCTTGTTAAGAATCCAATGTTTCATGAAATAACCAAACACATTGAGGTCTAATTCCATTACATTAAAAAACAAGTATTGAACCACCACATTCTGCTTTAGTATTGCCCAATTGATTCATAGATAGCATATATACTCACCAAGTCACTTGGAAAAGTGAAATTTGATCTATTTCTTGCGTATATTTGTAAAAACAATGTAATAAAGGTGGAATGTTGGTATAGTTTTAATTATTACTTTATTTAGTTAAGTATTAGTTTTTTGTTAAGTGTTTTTATTGGGTAGTTATCAAATCATTATATTTATTCCAACTATTTTTATATTGTATATATTCTCTTACTACGTTAATGAATAATCAAGATTCAACTTAGAGCATTTAAGTTTGAACAAAACTGCAAACCTACATTTGATCACATCATATCCAATACAAAATAGTAATTTCATAAGCATTTGTTATGTTTTAATGAGTTTCACCAATTACATTACTTTTATTTTAATCTACAAGATGTCGTCAAGAATGTTGCTAATCTTCAGGTGGATGAATTAGTTCACCAAGGCTGATTTGAATATTTTCTATTAGATGTGAAGTGGTAGGCATAAAATTCTTACACAAAGCTCGATGAAGGCTATGGTGAAGATGATGAATGCCAAGATGAATTACCCTACAAGAGTCTGTATCTAGCTACACAAGCATACCAAGCCCACTTGAATGCCATTTTCCTTCCTTGAAAAAGACTTTCCTCTACCTTTGATAAGGCACACTTGTTTGTACATACAATAATTTTGAAGTAATAAAATATTATTTTGTTAGATTTGTGAAATTTTGATTAAATAAGTAAAGATAATGTTTGCACCAAAATTACTCTTGTCTAATGCTAAACTTATCAAAGGGCCCAATTTATTATATGAAAGATGAAGATGGGCAAGATTATTCAATTTGAAGAATTATGGGGAATCATCATTGGTAAAGTGACTTATTTTACTAGAGCTGATGAACAAACAAAATATGACAAGTCTAATGCCAAATCCTTGATGTTGATCATATTCAATATCAATGATCAGGGTTAACCACATATTGAGGATGTGTCAACATCAAATTAGGATTAGGATATTCTATCCATTATCTATGAGTTGAAAAACCAAACAAAGATCCTCCATCTCTAGTACAAACTTCATACTCTCGGTAGGAAAGATGGTGATAAATTTGAGTATTTATTATGCCAGGTGGCATAACTTTGAGCATAACTAGTTGCATTTGGATAAATGATAGAGGACAAGCTATTGGTTCTAATCACATTGAGAGATCTCCCTTCTCAATTTTACACATTCATCATGACACTATGTTGTTCCTAAAATCTATCACTTGCTTTTGTGGATAACATACCGACCATTTTGGTCCTGCAAAACAAAACTCTCTCTTTTATTTCTCAAAAATATTCTAAGTAGTTAAGTTTTTCAAATATTGAAGCCTTTTCAATGAAGGAAGTCACAGGTTCAATGGTGGGATTTATTCAAAGGAATTTCAAAACAATTGAGGCTTTTCCTTAGTGTTTTGAGGATGGTTCAACGCAAAGGTTTGATCAAAATACTTAACGGCGGGCTTCAAACAATTATAATGAACCACTTTGAACCGTTGAACCATTGAACCCCACCTCTATAAAGTTTAAAGGTTCAACAAGTTCAAAGGTTCAATGATTGCGGTAGAGTTAAAGAAAAGAAGGCTTCAAAGAGTGAAGATTGAACTGTTGAACCATTGAACCTTGAACCAAAAAGAGTTCAAGGGTTCAAAGGTTCAACGAGTTCAATAAGTTCGATGGACTTAGAAAATGAAAGGATCCAAAGAGTTTGAAGAGTTCAAGGGTTCAAAGAGTTCAAAGTCTGAAAGGAAGCTTCGAGCAAATGAAAGAAGTGGAAGATTCCAGAAAGAAGTTCAACAAGATGGTTCAACCAAAGGGTTCAAAGAAATGGTTCAACTGAAGAAGAAAAAGAAAGTGAACGTGGCCCTTCACACCACATTGAACCTTTGAACCATTGAACCTTTGAACCAAAAGAGTTCAAGGTTCAAAGAGGTTTAAAATGACTAGTGATATCCCCATGGATGTTAATTTTAGGGTGATGGAATAATCATTGATTTTCAAAAGACCTGAGAACAAACTCAGCGACCAGCCAAGGAAGGAGCCGAAGGAGCTAGCTGGAAGTGAGAAGATATCCCTGAGAGCTCAGATCGCCAAGGAAAGACAAAACATGGCAAGGAATGAGAGAACAACTATAGAAAATCTAAAAATATCTGTAGGAGAGTTAATTCTAGTAGGTGGAATAGTCCACCAGATGGACATCAAAGAGTGCAAACATTCAATGGCGTGGCCTATTTTTCTTCATTGAGTAAAGATGAATTGGATAGCTGTGTAAGTATCATAAAGAGGACTAGGTAACCCATGCTTTGGAGGAGACACTTGACATAATTAGAATGCCAAAATATAGGCTAGTGATTAGCTCTAACATGGCCCTTCATAGAATTTCCTCTGTCTAATGCATTGAATGCGGTTGGGCCATTTTATGGAACAAAGCACCAAGTCTTTCTTTGAGTGCTATATATTGTAATCTCTCATTTTGTAGAAGGGAGATCTCTCTGTTATTAGAAGCAAAACTCTACCCAAATTAAAAGGCATCCTTGAGACTTTGAGCTCAAATTGTTAATCATATTTTGTCATTTGAATGAGAAAGCAAGTGACCTTTTAGACTTTTTGTTGAAATAGCTTGTGTTATCTAGGAAATTATTCTTATGTCTATTTCCTAAATATAGTCTTGTCCATTTAATCGAATAAGTAGAACTAGTGGAAATAATATAGAAGGTGTCCTGAAGCCGACGGTGGGAGACTTTATGCTACCATAATTGTCTTCAGTCTATGTTTTGTGTAAAGGATACTAGAGAGACTTTGAGCTCCCCTTATCCTTCATAATATTTTACTCTGTTGAAGTTGAGGTAGATACTTTGTGATACACTTCATTCTACTGTATTACTACATCTTGATCAGTAAGAGAAGCAATGAAAGACTTTGTGCTTTCATGGGTTTCTTGTGGTTACAGTTACTACCCAAGAAGTCTTTCTCTAGTTTTCTGAACATCATTTCTAAAAGAAGAGAAATGCCTTCAACCATTACCCAAGATTTCTCCTTGTCCTTGTGAACATCATCTCTAAAAAAAGATATATGGATGGTGTTATCCCACCCCTGAGTCTATTTTCAGTTTATATTAGTTATATTACTTTACAGGGAACCTCCCCTGCCTTATAGGGAACCTCCCCTTGATGAGAGGAGAGATTTATCTCATTTTTTTGTGGTAAACCTACACATTTTTCCATATAAATATCCTTATGCTAAGGTTGATATACCTATTTTTACATCATTTAGCTGGTGACAAAATATTCATCCAATAATTTTTGGCGACTCCACTGGGGAGAAGAATGCGCAATTTGGAGCCTTAAGGTTCAAATTGAAGCAATTCCAGTTCTTTTCCATTTCCATTTTACACTCTGGTAGATCCATGGTATACACAAAGCCAGAGAGCTCAAGGTATTTTTGACCCTATATTTGAGTTTGTGTGGCAAAATAATTTTGATCTTTCCCCTACACAAACTCACCTTCAGTGAACCAAGAGTTTTCCTCCTACCAACATCAAGTCTCCAATACCAGGCAAAGATTCTCTTTCCTCTGCTAGCAGAGATTTATCTATACATACCCCATCAATATTTGTTATCCCTCCTTTCTATTTTCATATCATGGTAGCTCAAGGCCCCTGGGGTAAAACCTTTGGTCCCCTGAATCTAACTCCACCCTTACACGAACTACCTCACAATTCAAGGAAGAATTTCCCCAAGTTCTTTAGTGATGGGAGAGTTCATCTTGATGAGCATATTGCAACATTCTGTATAGCCTATGGTGTGATAGGTGTGGAGTATGAGGACATAATATTTAGGCTATTTGTAGAAATATTACAAGGTAATGCTGCAGACTAGTTTTATCATTTACAGGCTTAGACTATGACTGACTGGAACACCCTCAAGGTTAAGTTTGAAACAAGGTTCAAGCTTGTAGAAGATGCACATGCCTTATTAGCTTAGCTTAAAAAAATGAATAAGGAGCCTCATGAGCCTATGCAAGACTTCATTGCTAAATTTTATAAGCTGAGGAACAAGATTCCTACAATTGCTCAACCAACACCTAAAAATCTTAAATGCTTTTTCATAAATTCTCAGCGTCCTCAAGAGAGTTTCTTGTTGAGGCGGGCTGGCCACATAGACCTTGATGTAGCTCAATATTTGGCTATTGAGGTTGAAGATTATCTTATCCTGGCAGGAAAGATAAGAAGAGATCCTAACAGAAGTAAATCTTCTTCATCTTCTGAATATTCTTCTATAGGCACCACTGATCCTATGGTGTAAAAGATAACAAATGAATTGCTAGCTCTAAAAAATAAAATGGCACAAGGGATGTCTACTCCTCCTTCATATTGAGATATACCAAGGAGGACATTTCCCAACCAGTCATACTAAGGCAATGCTGCCAAAAATCAAGGGCAACCAAATTGTCTTCCTCCCCCATAGGGGAACCTTGCCATTGAAGTAGCTCCAACTAACTTAGCAGTTGGATATCTTAAAAATGAATTTGATTTCTCTTTCCAAACTAAGTTAAAACAAGAAGATGACGCTAATATCTTCATAGAAGGGGAAGAAGAATCAGCTGGTGACTCCAACATTGGTTTCCTAAATTACCAGGAAGAAGCTAGAAGCAAGTCAGAAGTGTTTGATGGATCATATGCTGTATTTACCAGGTCCCAGAACCAGTCAGCTCAATAAGTGAATAAAGGAAAAATAGGGGAAGAATCTCGACTAGCAATTTTGATTGCTAAATGGGGGACTTCTCTGCCTTTGCAATCAAAGGACCCAGTGATAAAAAAAAGTAAGTACCTCAAATATCCCTGTTCCTTCTGCTTCAAATTCTCAAACCATTACCACACCCCCAAAAAACTATAAGGATGAACTTCCTTCCTCTGTTCTTAGTCCATTTCAGTCATTTGATATAATTGACCACACTAAGAAGACCAAAATTCAAATGACTCAGTTTGAATATATAAAAGCCAAACCTGAGCAGTTGGATAGGTTGGTTGAATGTGTGAAGAATAAAGCCATCCCTGCAGGACAAGGTGTCCCAAAGGTGACTCATGTTCCCCAAAAGAACACATCCACCCCAAATAACATTGTCATTACTCCTCCTGCTACCCCTGGGAAAATAGAACCTTTTTATGTTTCCCTATTGATTAATGGACACAAGCTGAACAACTGCATAATTGACTCAGGAGCTTCTGACAATGCCATGCCTGCCAAGGTAGTAGACTCTCTCAACCTCACCTTGACTAAAACTTTTGGGAGATGTTTCTCCGTGAAAAACAAATAAGTACCCTTGTTGGGTCAGATCAAATATGCCTAGTTTACATTTGCAACTTTTCCAAAAAAAAGGATTAAAATGACAGTCCTGGTGGTTGACGTTCTAGCCTCCTATGACATTCTGCTTAGATGAAATTTTTGCAAGGATGTTGGTGGAGAATTGAGCATGGACCTATATGAGGTGAGGATACCTATGAAGGGCATCATGCAAATGCTACTTATTAAGAAGGAGGAAAAGTACATTGTCACTCAAACATCAGCCCCTAAAGCTCAAATTCTATTTGAGTTTTTAGGAATGGGTAACTATTTCCTATCCATAAAGGATGTTCCTATCTCATTTGATGAAAGTATTGTAGGTGAAAATCTAAAAATTGATTTAGATAAGACAACAGAAGAATTGGTAGAGCATAGTGCAGGTGTAAAAGGATCTCCCCTTTCAAATGAAGTAAAATCTAAAAGAGGGTCAGTTTCTGATGATGTTTGGATTCTAGAATTTGATGGCAACAATTCTTCTACTAGTTTTGGAGCCAAGATTGTTCTAATATCTCCTTAAGGATATATTTTTATTTATTCATATAAGTTGTAGTTCTACAATAACAACAACACTACTGAGTATGAGTCTTTTTTACTCAGATTAAAAGCTGCTCAAGATAAAGGCATTAAGCTTCTTCATGCCCAAGGAGATGATGAACTGGGGGTTTTTCAGATGAGGAACTTGTATCAAACCAAGAATGAAAGATTGCAACATTATCAAAATCAGGTATGGGACTACCTTGAAAGTTTTGATGCTTTCAATATTTTTGTAGTGCCCAAAGAGCTTCATGATAATGTGGATTCATTAGCTATCTCTGCAACCCTCATGGTTCCTCATAAAGACTTTGAAGAGCACAATTACACTATCAAACTGGTCTTTCAACCAAGTGTACTTGATAATGCCAACCATTTGTAGGAGTTTGATGCTGATAATCAAATCATGTGCTTCACTAGACCAAAAGATAAATGAACTATGGTAGTGGACCATACTGCTATGCATCAAAGTTAGGTAAATAAAATCTCTAGCAAGAGAGCAAGGATTCATGGTTTTTGGATTAGAGATCCAGTCTTGTTGTGGGGCAAGAGGAGAGAACAAAAAGGAATGCACAAAAAATTTGATTTCTAGTGGAGAGGTCCATTCACCAATCATCAAATCTAGGGAGAAAATGGTTTCTTGTTGATATATCAAGACAAAACATCATTTTGACTACCTCACAGTGGGTAGCATTTGAAGCACTTCAATTTTTGAAGTATCAGATAAGTCCAGTTGTACATTTGTATATATGTATAGTCTTTCTTTATTTTGTCTTTTTCATTTGTTTTTGTCACCATTTGGTTTTTAACACCTTTATTTTTGAGTAGCATGACTTTTTAGCCTAATGGCATACATAAGGGCATTGAGATTCTAGTTTTTACTCCCTTCAACTGTTTCAAAATTTCAATCGATAGAAGTTCCCCAACTGGAGCTAGCTATTGTTCCTAAAATCTGTCACTTGCTTTTGTGGACAACATACTAACCATTTTGGTCTTGCAGACCAAAACTCTCTCTTTTCTTTCTCAAAAATATTTCGACCAGTTAAGTTTTTCAAATGTTCAAGCCTTTTTAGCTAAGGAAGTCGCAAGTTCAATGACGGGCTTTCTTCAAAGGAAGTTCAAAACACTTGAGGCTCTTCCTTAGTGTTTTGAGGATGGTTCAATGTAAAGGTTCAATCAAAAGACTTAGCGATGGGTTTCAAACAATTGGAATGGACCACTTTGAACTATTGAACCATTGAACCCCACCTCTGCAAGGTTTAAAGGTTCAACGAGTTCAAAGGTTCAATGACTACGACAGACTTAAAGAAAAGAAGGCTTTGAAGAGTGAAGATTGAACTGTTGAACCTTGAACCAAAAAGAGTTCAAGGGTTTAAAGTTTCAACGAGTTCAATAAGTTTGACAAACTTAGAAAATGAAAGGATCCAAAGAATTTGAAGAGTTCAAGGGTTCAAAGAGTTCAAAGTTTGAAAGGAAGCTTTGAGTGAATGAAGGAAGTGGAAGATTCTAAAAAGAAGTTCAACAAGATGGTTTAACCAAAGGATTTGAAGAAATGGTTCAATTGAAGAAGAAAAAGAAAGTGAACGTGGCCCTTCACACCACATTGATCCTTTAAACCATTGAACCTTTGAACCAAAAGAGTTCAAGGTTCAAAGAGGTTCAAAGTGACCAGTGATGTCCCTGCAAATGTTAATTTTAGGGTGATGGAATAATCATTGATTTTCAAAAGACTTGAGAACAAAATCAATGACCAACTAAGGAAGGAGCTGAAGGATCCAGCTAAAAGCAAGAAGATAGCCCTGAGAGCTCAGATCGCTAAGGAAAGACAAAACATGACAAGGAATGAGAGAACAACTATAGGAAATCTAAAAATATCTATAGGAAAGTTAATTCCAGTAGGTTGAACAGTCCACCAGGTGGACATCAGAGAGTGCAAACATTCAATGGCATGGCCTATTTTTCTTGATTGAGTAAAGATGAATTAGATAGATATGTAAGTATCATAAAGAGGACCAGGCAACCCATGCTTGAGAGGAGACACTTGAGATAATTAGAATGCTAAAGTCTAGGCTGGTGATCAGCTCCAGCATGGCCCCTTCATAGAATTTCCTCTATCCAATGCATTGAATGTAGTATGGGCCATTTTATGGAACAAAGTGCCAAGTCTTTATTTGAGTGCTATATATTGTAATCTCTCATTTCGTAGAAGGGAGATCTCTCTATTGTTAGAAGTGAAACTCTGCCCAAATTGAAAGGCATCCCTAAGACTTTGAGCTTAGACTGTTAATCATAATTTGTCATTTGAATGAGAAAGCAAGTGACCTTTCAGACTTTGTGTTGAAATAGCTTGTGTTATCTAAGAAATTGTTTTTATGTCTATTTTCTAAATACAGTCTTGTCCATTTAATCAAATAAGTAGAACTAGTGGAAATTATTTGGAAGGTGTCCTAAATCCGACGGTGGGAGACTTTGTGCTACCATAATTGCCTTCAATTTGTGTTTTGTGTAAAGGATACTGGAGAGACTTTGAACTCCCCTTATCCTTCGTAATCTTTTACTCTATTGTAGTTGAGGTGGAGACTCTGTGCTACACTTCATTCTACTGTGTTATTGCATCCTGATTAGTGAGAGAAGCAACAAAAGACTTTATGATTTTGTGGGTTTCTTGTGGTTACAGGTACTACCCAGGAAGTCTTCCTCTAGTTTTTTGAACATCATTTTTGAAAGAAGAGAAATGCCTTCAGTAATTACAATTACCCAAGATTTCTCCTTGTCCTTGTGAACATCATCTCTAAAAAAAGAGAGATGGATGGTGTTATCCCACCCCTGAGTCTATTTTTAGTTTATATTAGTTATATTAGTGTACAAGGAACCTCCCCTGCCTTATAGGGAGCCTCCCCTTGGTGAGAGGAGAGATTTATCTCATTTTTCTACGGTAAACTTGCACATTTTGCTGTATAAATCTCCTTATGTTGAGGTTGATATACCTATTTTGCCATTAGTTAGCTGGTGACAAAATATTCACCCAACACACTAAACATTACAAAAAAAGTAATGTATTTCAAAGAACTAGTGAATTTGATCTAATAAGAAGAAGCCATTCAATCTGCGTATGATGAGTTTGAGGAAAAAAACACTAATTTTCAAGTAATGTGGTCTAAATTTCCCTAAAGGACCACCAAAGAAGTCTTAATAACAACCAAAATTTGAGAAGGCAAAATGATGGTGTCAAAATTTATACACCAATACAAATGACACTTATGGTATAATGCATTGACTCAAGGCACATCCATTTGAAAGGGCACATTAGTGGACATGATGCACTCCCAAGTATCTCTATCTCTGTGCACTTATTGATGAATGACACTCTATCCCAAGCTCATAGAGTGTCATAATATGAAATAACCCATAAAGATTCTAATAAAGATGTATCATCAACATGCTAAAGATTATCATAAGAATTTATATGGTCATCTAGGGACTCAACACCATTATAAATGAGTGTGGCATGAACATGGTTGTCATGGTGACAGTGATGATATATCACAATACATACTTTTTCCCATGTCAACAACTTCTATAGATGAGTATCCCAATAATGAGCAGTTGTGCCTTAAAGTATTGTAGTGAGTGCATGCATGTGTTCATCTTCAATAACATAATAATTATCTAATTTTTGTAAGTATTCTTGAACCTTGATCTGGTCATGAAACCTTAGTTTCTAATCTAACTAGAAAGGTGGTGCCTTCAATAGGCATCCACTAATGAGTCAAACAAACTTATAGTGCCTAGCTAAAAAATTTAGAGCATTTATTTGTTCACCAACAATAACATAACCTCATCCCATTATTTCATATTCTACATGTGCCCAATGTTCACAAAAAATACTAGTGGTATCAAAGATGGAATGCACATCTCCAAATTGAAGCATACCATTAGGAGTAAGATATATATGTTCATTTATTTGTGTCTTGATGTTATAAATGTGATCTCCTCATCAACATTAACTATTTATAAAAAGGGTAACTTGGTTGGTATTGAGAGGATTAACCATGTACTAGGTGTCATTTTTGAAGTTAATGTATCTCTTCTTGAAACATAAGTTGATATTATTGGCATAGAACCAAGGATGACCAAATAGACCTAAAAAACCATCAACTTTAGCTAGTTCAATTAATTCAAAATCACCTTTGAATGGGACACCCAAGATGTTGATGGCGGAATCTTTAAGAATATTTATAGCCACTGCCTGAGTCTTGTTGGCCTTGAATGGAATTTGTGGGGAAGGTTGTAGAGTTGAACTTACCATCTTTCTTTAGTCATCCTTCATGATAACATTAAATTTTGTGCCAGTGTCCACAAATATATACAATATCATGTCACTATCAATAGATGGATTAATAACAATCTCTTTGTCATATTCATGATTGGTTTGGATATGAGTCTCTTGTATTCATGCATGGTTCAGTTGATGATCCAATAAAGTCTTGGTTATTTGTTGTCATATCCAATTCTTAAGGAGAGGGACAATGTTCTCACTAAGAAAAATATTGTAGAGATCTCAAAATTCATCCTAACTTAGGTCCATTAAGATAGTTTATATTTACATCTCAATACACATGGTAGCATCTTTCTCTTTCAAAAAATATATTTTGACTTTTAGTTCATGTACCAAGGCCATCATATCATGAAACACTTATTTTTGTTTTTGAGGATTGAGGTAGTGTTGAGAATGAGTTTATTTATACTAAAACTTCTCTATAGGTGGATTTAAAACTAGTTGGGAATGAGCACCACTATGTGTCGTAATATTGACCTTAGTTTAGTTGGTGGGGTGGTAGGGTGCGGTCTCCACTGAACACCTAGAGTTTTTGTGATACATATATTTATAGTGCCCTTATTGTATTCTTTAGTGATAACCACATATAGATTGAGGCATTCTTTATGAAGATGCTCATTCTTGCAAAAGATGCAAGTTGGGTAAATTGAAAAATAGTACTTGTAGTGATCTAGAGATCCACACTTGTAATAGGTCCTGAGTGGAAAAGGACCACCCCCACATCCATTGAAATGTCCTTGACCTCATAAAGATTTACATCTACAAGTCTCTTTATTATTAGCAACATAATTTTGGTGAGTTCCTCTTATGCATGTTTCATGAATCTTGTTGATGACTTAGTAGTCATTAGTATCATGTGTATACAATAGTCATTAGTATCATGTGTAAAGACATCACATATTTTATAAACTAGTGAAACTTTAGCATGGGTATCACGTTGGAGAAAAGGATAAATTCTTACATCATGATCCTCCTGGAAGATCTCATAGGACCATTTTATTATGGCATGAACATTCCTATGTGGGTAGTTATTCTTGTTATTGTACTCTATTTCATAGTCAACACATCATAGGTCGTTGCATGTGTCATGAGAAATAATGGCCATTAAATTATCTAATTGAAAATCTATAGAAGCAACTAGAGCCTTCATAAAGGGACTGATCCCTATATATATACTTCCCATAACTTTAGCATGAAGAACATCTTCCAGTTCCTCACATGGGTTGGTAAAGGTATTTTGGGATAGATCTCAATGAAAAGGAAGTAATACCCCTGTCATTAACCATTGAGCATGCTATGTTGGGTTACTATCAAATTATAGTTTTGAAATAAGTGTTCTAAAATGTGCATCATACTCATTCACACTCTCATTTATCTCTTTTTTGATATCCTTTAGGGCAATGATACTCTATTGCTCAAACTTTAGGATGTCAAATTCTTGGAGAAAATTAGTTTTCAATAATTCATAATTCATAAAAACTTGTTGAGGGTTAAATTTGTAGTACCATTTGTGAATGTGATCCAATAAATTAATGTTTAGATGAATATCCTTTCATTCTAAATAAGTGATACCCCTCACTCACCAAATGAGTTAACATTTATGGATGTGTTCCACCACATTTTAGATGCCTCAATATTTATGGAGATGGAGCATCATCTTGTAGTATATCATAGGCACACTTGGTGTTTTTAGTGGACCCTATTGTAGCACTCTTTATAACCCTCTTAAAACCAATAGTGGAGGTCCAATAGTGCCTCCAATAATATCACATAATACTCCTCTAGTAGATCCAACATTGATACTTCCTCTCATGCCTCCTAAAGCAATAGGTTCATCATAAATAGTGGGTGTTGAGGAAGGTTGATTTGATATGGTTGGGCTTATAGTTTTCCCACTATTTATATTAGTTCTACTTGGCATTAAAAGGTAAGCCATAGGTCATAATGGAAAAGTAAATGTTAAAGGTAAATTTATTGGATCAACTTTAGATTTTGCACTATTAGTATCCCAATTTATTACAATAATTCTATCAAACTCAAATTTAACTGGGTCTATATGGATTGGTTTCTATAATTAGTGCTTGTCCTATTTCTTCTATGTGTAATTATGCTATTGAAGGACTTGAACCCTTGGTTGGGAGTACTTATTATGCCTTTTGGTTCTCTTGCAGATTTTTGTGGTACTTCCAATATCCTCCTGTTACCCCCTAGCTTGCTTCCCCTCATAACCCTATGTCTAGCCTCATCATATTTTTACTACTGCAATTCTTGTTTCCCAAATTCCATGTTGAACTCCTAATCTCATACCAATGTATGATCCTCCATTCCCCCACTATCATTATGCTCATGCATGAGATATTTTATCTATCCATAGGAGACTTCTCAAGCTTAGAATAAACCATAAGATTTTTAATCTTTGAAGCAAATTATTTGATATACCTTCCACACAGATCTCTTAGGAAGTTAAACTATACTTATTTTGGGCAAGAATATGTAAAGACTACGTATTTCAAAATATAAATTTTAAGCATTCTTTTCCACCAAATGTATATTGCATGTGTATAAGTAGTTTACAACTTGGACAAGGCTATTTGACACCCTACTAACTAATAAGCCTTCTACCCATAACTTATTGAATTGTTTTATGAAAAAAACAAAATCTAAGCATGTAAATGCATGAGAAATTCTATAAATAATGCTTCATATATAGAATCATATAGATGTTGATCTACCCATGCACGTGCAAAACATACTAGTTCAAGATACTGGAGCACAAAGTTTTCTTCTACTTTACCAATCCAACACTCAATATTATCCAAATAAATTTTCTCAACCATTTTCCTACCATCATGATAACAAGTGTAATGGGTCCAAACAATGGAACCAAAATGTTGGGGTCTTTTCATTTAGTTTAGCGTGACTTATCCTAGTCACATGCCTAAATAGAATAAAAAGTCTAAAAAACTAGCACACTAACATATCATGTGACAAATAATCTAGTGTGTTCACCTAAATCACACCACTTAAACACTGGTTCCCATTAGTTC
The DNA here is from genome assembly GCA_037957365.1 of Torreya grandis. Classification (NCBI taxonomy): domain Eukaryota; kingdom Viridiplantae; phylum Streptophyta; class Pinopsida; order Cupressales; family Taxaceae; genus Torreya; species Torreya grandis. The sequence goes on along the minus strand of JARHVA010001700.1, from coordinate 555,590 downwards.
TATCATGCAATGATGTATGCATTAAGCTTCATACACTAGGGTGATTGAACTGGCACATAGTTCTAACCATAAACATCAAGGTATAGTTACTCCTAACAATTTGATCATTCCATACTTAAGCTATTCATCATAAAAAAAGATAGGTACAAATAAATAATATGAGTAATGGTACCATTTTTTCCATAACAAGATTATAAAATTTATTTCAACATAGATATACTATTCCCTTACTTATCAAGGATTACCATACACTTGTCATAATGTACATTAAGGTTATGACTAAGATCAAGATTACAATTAAAAGATTATCATTAAAACAACTCTTCTAAGTAAAACTAAGGGGTATTTATACATGGTTTTACCCAAATCATTATGTTATAATATTGTCATGAAAGTAATACCTCCCCTTGATGGACAATACTAACATCACTCTTTGAAGCACCCCATCCTCATGCCTAGAATGGGTCAATATTGGATCTTGGGTGGAAAATATCTTGAATGGGAGTTATCCTACTCTGAAAGAGATGCTTAACCCATATTGTGTCCCCCCTATGGATATGGTTTTTGTTAATGGGATTGATAGACACAACTAGTTTGAATCCAATGTCAAAATATTTTGTTGAGGTGGCCTTCACATTGACACCCAAATTTGCACCTAAGGCTCTCAATTCTGCTCCTTCAACTACAGTGGTGGTGTTTGATGAGCAGGATACTAAAAAAGTCCTAAGTCATGAAGACTTCTTTACATCCTATGGAACCATGGTATTAGAAACCCTTGTTCTAACTATTGTTAAGGGTGTTAATATTCTTACTAAAAAATGAGGGGTAGAACCATTGGTTGTGGCTCCAATCATAGAAAAATATCAGCCCTTATAATATTTTGAAATTATAATACCATTAGCCATAGATTCTATAGAAGATAAGGTGGGATGGACTAAAGTGTGGAAGAAGAAAAATGGTAGAAGACTTGAGTTTAACATGACCATCCATTCATGGGGAGCCTAGTTCAAAAAGACATGGAGTGACTTTGGTTTTGCAAGGAACTCATGGCTATGTTGTGCAAAATTTTCATGGAAGAAAAAAATTGGTGAAAGGTTCTTTGTTTTCTACCTAGTCTTTGATGGTGGTCAAACCTTTTTACCTATTTTGCAAAGGTTATGTGGAAGGCAATGGTAAGATGTGTATGGTTCTTTCCAAGATTTGTTTGATCTACCTATATGATGTTTGAACCCAATTAGCACTTTTGGGAGGGATATTACTTTTTCTTTTATTTCATAGAAGTTTCACATAATTTGATGATTGGTAGATCTTATCTATTTGTTAGTGGTTCATGTTCAATGCTAGTTTTTGAGTTTCTATACTCTATTGGTTTTTGTTTTGTTGATCTTTCATGTCTATCTTTTAGGCTCTTTTGTACTAGGCACAAGACCCTTAAACCCATTTATTAACCTCATCTAATAAAAAATATTGTTATAAAAGTGATGACTTCTAGATGACCATTTGCAATAATGAATCGTGGGAAGCCATTGTAATGAATTCATATTGATTCGGGCCTAACTACACCTATATACGCTCTCTATGTTAGATACTAATTGTCATGCTCATATCTTCTCATGGGCCAATGATATATTTTCACTTGTCTATTCTCCTCTAATGCTCGTACGAACCATTTCCAAAAGTCTCCACGTTTTGTGCCCTTTTTCATTTCATGCATCATATAATTTCCCTTTTTAAAAGTAAATAAAGAACAAAGGATGAATTCATCCCTCATAAATGGGGTGACATAATGAAGGAATAACATCTAAAGCAATCCATCCCATGTGAGGTTTTAAGGGATGCCATTTATTGGGAAGTTACACCATTTGGGAAAAACCACTTGAAGGGTATTTATGATGGGTAGTTCATGGATAAATAGCATGATCAGATTTTATTCAATAAATATTCATATTTGGGAAGTAGTTTTGATAGTGCATTTGAGGACCAAAACCCTAATTTGTAATTAGACTCAAGGATGAAGCCCCTTGATGCCTATTGTGGTAACTTCATGCCAGAGTTACACTTTTGCATCACTTTTATTATTTGACTATTGTTATTTAGAATATTTATATAAGACAAAAATCAAGAATTTAGTATTTGATATCAAAAATTTGTTATATTTGATTTATTTTTGTAAGTTCATGAAAAATTGGTGAAATATAAATAATATAGTTTCTAATAAATAAGATTTACTAAAAATCCAAATTTAATTATTTCAATCCCATTTGGGGATATTAAAGTGGTATTAGAGATTTTGCCTTGCCATCCCATGGGGAAAACTTCATGGAAGGTGATGATAAAGAGATTTGCTATTATTTGAGAAATAGAAATAAAGGTTCAGAGCAACAAAGGGAAGAAACTAAAAAGGGAGAAGAAATGGAAACTATGGGAAAGAAAAACCAAGATGATGAACATATTTATTGGCTTATTCAAGGACAAAAACAATTGGGTAATACATTGACTTAGTTATCTCTCACAATGCAATGCATGACAAATCATAGATATCAAAATGGTGAAAATAGTTATTCAAATACTACCAATAATAAATTATTTCAAAGAAAAACCATGAGTTCTATAAATAGACCTTTTCAACCTAAATTTATTTCAAAAGAAGAATCAATTATGGAAGAAGAAACTCAAACTTCATTGGGAGAGGACCTTGTATCTAGTTTTAAAGAATATCAAACCCTTCTAAATGAAATATAGAGGGAAATACCCCTCTCAAATTTCATGAAAATGAAAATAAATTGAAATTGTACTAGGATGGAGCATAGACCCCAAATTACTCAAAGATATATTCAACGTGCTTTGGGTAAATTGAATTTTTCTACTTTTGATGGCTCTAACAAATGCACAACTTGAGCATGGATACAAACTTTAGATTCCTACTTATCTCTCCAACCTATGATGGAAGAAGAAGTGATCACATTTGCAATCCCTCATCTTGAAGGAAAAACTCATGAATGGTGGTATCATGGGTAGATTACACAAGGACATGATCTCATTAAATCATATGATGAATTTACTATGAGGTTGATTGAAAGATTTGATAGAATTAACCCCAAAATTCATTTTTTGGAATTCAAACTAATAAAATAAAGAAGTAATGTGGAAGACTATGTGGATAAATTTTAGAGGCTGATCATGATGGTTCCATCTATGTTACTAAAATAAGGCTTGTATTATTGTACATGGAAGGATTGATTGAGCCAATCAAGGGTTTAGTCAAAATGTTTAATCTTTATTTCCTCCAAGAAGCAATCAAAAGGCATTGAATTTGGAGATCTCAATATCAAGAAATAGAATTTTTCCATTTGTACAACCAAGAACAACCAATAGCATATAACCATGGAATCCTCCTTCTAAATAGAAAGGGATGACACCATATGGTCAAAAAATAAGGTCATTTAAATAAGGAAGATTCCAACTAGGAGAACCACCTAAACTAGGTAAGGATTCATAAATAAGATATGAGATAAGGAGGAAATGAATATGCTTCACTTGTAAGGATCCTTGGATACCAAGTCACCATTACCTTGGAAGGGGACAAGTCCATTACATAGAATATGTTTCAAATGGTGAATCTGATGAAGAAGAATTTAAAGCCAAAGAAATGATACATAAAATAAAAGGAGTGGAAAAGACATTACCAGGTATTCATGCCACTTTATTAGGGCTCCTAAATAACACCCCTTTAGATTAAGGAGAGTCCAAAAGGGCATAAAATCACCATGTTAATAGATAATGAGTCTAACTAAAATTTCATTGATGAAGGACTGGTGACAAAAATGGGTTTGAAAGTAGAAGAATTTCAAGGTTTTAAGGTGACAATTACTAATGGTTTTACCATTATATGCACTTTAAAAATTCAACAACTCCATCTCACATTGGGGAGACATCAAATAAATGATGATTTCTATGTAGTAGTCATTGGTGAAATAGATTTGGTGCTAGGTGTGCAATGGATACATTCTTTGGGGTAATTTACCCAAAACTATCAAACCAGGAAATTAAATTTAATTTAGATGGAAAATAAGTGGTTCTTCAAGGCATGGCTAATGGATCCTCTCAAGTATTAAAGTGAAGAGGATGGAAAGGATATTCATGAAAGGCCAAATTTCATGGGCAGTACAATGTTTGGTAAAACATACAAAGTCAGAACAATGGATATACCACGAAGATATTTAGCCAATAATTCATAAACATGCTAAAGTTTTTGAGAATATTCCATGTGGGCTACCACCTGATTGGGGATTTCAACATATCATTGAGTTAGAAACCACTACAAAGGTGCCATCACCCCTAAATCTATAAAGAGGATATTTAAAAGGCTCTCAAAAAATTACTATAAATGGAGTATATTAAGCTGAGATCAAGTCATTTTTCTTATTCATTAGTCTTAGTTAAGAAGAAAGATGACACTTTGAGAATGTGCATTGACTACTATTTATTTATTAAGAAGATCATTAAGAACAGATATTCGATACCAAGAATTGATGAATTAATTGATGAAATCCATGGATATATTTTATTTTACAAAATAGATTTAAAAATAGGATACCATCAAATTTGGGTGTGAGAGGAAGATGTTCATAAGCTAGCATATTTAGATGTCATTATGGACATTTTGTGTTTCTAGTTATGCCCTTTGCATTAACCAATGCTCCAACCACATTTCTATCTTGCATGAACCATATCTTTAGTAAGCATTTGAGAAATTATTTTTTGGTTTTATTCGATGATATATTGATATATAGGAAGAAGTGGGAGGAACACTTAAAACATTTAGATTAAATGTTAGAAACATAGGAGCAATAATACATTTTTTATAAAATGTCTTAATGTGAATTTGGAATGTTAGAGATTATATACTTGGGGCATGTTATCAATAGTCAAGGAGTGCATGTTAATCAAGAAAAGATCGAAGCTATATTAGATTGGCCCCCTCCTACTACCATGGATCAATTGAGAGGATTCCTGGGGTTATACACTAACTATTAAAGGTTTGTTAAAGGTTTCTCTTGATTAGTTGTACCTTTGATGGTCCAAAATTTCTCAACCAAAATTTGATAACCTTAAACAAGAAATGTGTTCATGCTTAGTTTTGGCTATGCGTAACTTTTCATTACCCTTTTTGCTAGAATGTGATGCATCAGGTGAAGGAATAGGTGTTATTATAATGCATCAAGGTCATCTAATTTTATTTTAAATAAGAAAACTTAAAGAACATATATGTAAGTAATCTATCTAAGATAAATAAATATTGCCAATCATGCACGTACTATGCAAGTTTTGATAATATCTTATATGTGGTAAGGATGGATCATGACAATGTGAAATTTTTATTTTGGTTCAAGGAAAGAGTTTCATATTTTTAATTATTGACCATTTTATAATTTATGCTCATTTATTTATGCTTACCACTAAGTATGATGCCCCCTTGGTAGGTAGAATATTTTTATAGAGAAATCTTTAAATTACATGGGCTACAAAAGAACATTGTTAGTGATAGAGATAACATATTTATGAGTTCATTTTGGAAATAAATCTTTCACCTAACAGGCATTGAATTGAACCCAAGTAAAAGTTATCATCCTCAAATGGATGGTAAAAAATAAGTAGTAAATAAGTGGATTGAAGGGTACCTAAATATTTAAGTCTCAAGATAAAAAAATGCCTGGATCAAATGGCTACATTTAAAAGAATTATACTATAATACCTCTTATCAGATGGTAATTGGAATGACACCTTATAAAGATTTATATGGGCATGATGTAAATTCCTTCCTAGACTTGGTAATTTCAGATAATAGAGTTTTGAGGGCTAAGGATTTGATCCAACAATGTCAATATATCATTGGAGCTCTCAAGGGCAATGTTTAACAGGCACATAATTGATAAACATTGTATGCATATTAGCATAGAATAGAAAGGGAATTAGAAGTGGGAGACATGGTATATTTGTGATTACATCCCTACAAACAATCCTCCATCAAGAAAAGTGGAGATGAAAAAATCAAGCCATGATTTTATGACCCATATAAAGTCATGAGGAGAGAGGGAGAGGTTGTTTATGCATTAGAATTATGAGGGTGTAGTTGAGTACATAATGTTTTCCATGTTTCATGCCTAAAAAGGACACTTGGACAACATATTATTCCTTATATGGATCTACTCCCATTAGATGAAGAGGGCAAGTTGATCTTAGTACTAGAAGCCATTTTGGAGGTTCATGAGAAGAGGTTAAGAAATATAATCATCAAAGAATACTTGATCTATTGGAAATATTTAATTATTGATGATGCCACTTGAGAAGGAGTGACCATTTTAGATCATCCCAACATATAATTACTTGAAGACAAGCAATTTTGGGAAGGGAGCACTATTATGTCCCTTTAAAAAAAAAAAGTGCAAAGGATAATGTCATTCCTCATGAATGAGGGACCACAATGAAGGAACAACATCGAAATCAAGTCATCCCATGTGAGGTTTCAAGGGATTCCACTTATTGGGAAGTCATAACATTTGTTAAAAACCACTTGAAAAGTATTTATGATGGGTAGTTCATAGATAAAGAGCATGACCATATTTTATTCAGTAAATATTCATATTTGGGAAACAACTTTGATAATGCATTTGGGGATGAAAACCATCATTTGTAATTACAATCAAGGATGAAACCCTTTGATGCTTATTGTGGTAAATTAATTTAGGATTTAAAATTGTGCATCACTTTTAATATTTGATTATTCTTATTTAGAATATTTATATAAGAAAGAAATCAAAAATTATATATTTGAAATCAAAAATTTGTTATATTTGATTTATTTTTATGAGGCCGTGATAAATTTTTGAAAATATAAATGATATAGTTTATAGTAAATAGGATGTAGTAAAAAAAAAATTTAAGTATTTTGATCCCATTTAGGGATATTACATTTTATTGTATGAGTCTTGTGTCTTTAACTCCTCCATGTTTTTTGTATCCTTGTTCCTCATGACTTCTTCCATGCCTTTTCTCTCATGTGCCTAGGTTTAATTCCATGCTTATATATCTCATTCCATATTTAAAAATTACTTAGAAAAAATCAATACAAAATATGGATTCCAATATCCATGGATGCTGAATATAATTCCATGTTAAAAATAGGAAGTGGAAACTTATTGATTTGCCTATAGGAAAGAAACTCATTGGCTGAAAGTGAATTTTCAAAACAAAATACAAAGATGGATCTATTGACAAATACAAAGAATGACTTGTTGTAAATGGGTATGGTCAGCAAGAAGGAATTAATTATGAGGATACCTTTGCACCAAATATGAAGATCAAAACCATAAGAGTTGTTTGCACACTGACAACACAAAAAAGGATGGAAACTTAAATAGATGGACGTCAAACATGCTTTATTGAACGATGATATTAAGGAAGAAGTGTAAATTATGTAGCCAAAAGGATTTATTGATGAAAAAAATCCACAAAAGGTATGTTATCTAATCAAGTCACTTCATGGACTTAAGCAAGCACCAAGGGCATGGTACATTAAGATAGATGATCATCTATTGTAGCATAGATTCATTGTATCCCCTCATATTCAAATTTGTATATCAAGAAGGTAGGAAAATATATTTTTCATTATTGTTTTTTATGTGGATAATTTTATGTTCATAGGAAGCTCGGATGATCTCATCAAAGAAGTGAAGAATGACTTGAATAAATAATTCAACATGACAAACTTGGTGTGACTTCATTACTATTTTGGCTTGTAGATATAACAAACAAAGAATGACATTTTTGTCTCAAAGATGAAATATTCCAAGACACTACTTGATAAATATGGGATGAAGTATTATAAATCATTATCAAATCCAATGGAGAAGGGTTTGTAACTATTTCAATTTCAAGATTCACCTCAAGTAAATGGAACTCACTATAGGTAACTAGTTGGGAGTCTCATATACTTGACATATACTAGGATAGATATATGTTTTGCTATCATCCATATTTTGAGCTTCAAGCAGAAGCCAAAAAAGTGTCATTGGGTTATAGTAAAGTGAGTTTTGAGACATGTTTGAGGTATAGGAGATCATAGTCTAGAATTTAAGATGAACTCACATTTATTCTTGCAGGATTATACAGACTCTGACTATGTAGGATCTGTTGATGACATGAAATCAACTATATGATATATCTTTCATATCAGATCTGGATGGATTATTAAGAAGTAATTTTTAGTTTATCTCATCCATAGAGGTATAATATTATGTCACATGAGGAGCTATGTGTGAAGTAATTGGGCTATGCCACATTCTATCTAACATGGAAATTCCTAAAGGTCATCCACCAATCCATTTCAATGATTATTAGGGTGTGTTGAAGCTTGCCAAGAATTTAGTGTTGCATGAAATAACCAAACACATTTAGGTCCAATGACATTACATTTTATAACAAGTTTTAAATGACCACATTTAACTCCAATAATACCCAATAGATTTTAAAATAGTAGATATACTCACTAAGTTACTTGGCAAGGTGATATTTGATTTATTTTGGGGGTACATTTAAAAAAACAATGTAATAAAGGGGGGAATGTTAGCATAATTATAATTATTAAATTATTTTAAAGTAAAAACCTTTTAGTTAATATGTGGTTAAATAGTTGGTTAGACAATTATGGTTGGGATCAATGATGTTCCAATCGATTTTATATTGTATACAAGCACCCTTCAATCAATGAATAAAACATCGAAGCATTTTGCTTTATTCAAATGAAGTAGCTAAAAATTGTTAGGTTTTAAGAAATTTTATGAATAAAGCGAAATTCTTCGATGTTTTATTCATTGATTAAAGGGTGCTTATATACAATACAAAATCAGATGGAACATAATTGTTCTCAACCATAACTATATAACCAACTATCTAATCACATATTAACTAAGTGATTTTTATTTTAAAATAATGTAATACTTATAATTATGCTAAACTTCCCCCTTTATTACATTGTTTTTAAAAATGTACCCATGAAACAGATCAAATTTCACCTTACCAAGTGACTTGGGGACTATATCTACTATTTTTAAATCTATTGGATAGTAATAGAGTTGAATGTGGTGGTTCAAGATTTATTCTTGAATGTAATGGCATTGGACCTCAATGTGTTTAGTTATTTAAACACTAGGTTCTTGACAAGCTTCAACACACCTTGATTTCCATAGAAAATGATTGAATTTCCATGTCAAACATAATGTGACATATCCAAATTATTTCACACATAGTTCCTCATGAAACATAATATTCTGCCTCTACAGATGAAAGAGTAACTACATATTAATTCTTACTAATCCATGAAATTGGTATATATCTAATATGAAAGTTATATTCTGTAGTTTATTTCATATCATCAATAGATCATGCATAGCCTGAGTCTATATAACCCTATAAGAAGAAATATGAATTCTTGTATTCTAGACTATAATCTCATGTACCTTAGAGATATCTCAAAACTCACTTTTATGTAACCCAATGACATTTCTTTGTTTCCTACATGAATACCCAAAGATAATTGACAACAAAACATATATTTGGTCTAGTATAGGTCAATTAATGAGATTCCCAACAAGTTGTTTGTAGTGAGTTCCATCTACTTAAGGTGAATCCTAAAATCAAGATAGTTGAAAACCTTTCTCCATTAGAGTTGATAATGATTTACAATCTGTCATCCCCTATTTCTCAAGTAGTATCTTGGTATATTTCATTTATGAGACAAAAATGTGATTTTTTTTTCCATATCTCCAAGCCAAGACAATAGTGAAGTAGCCCCAAGTATGTGATGTTGAAGAATTTATTTGAGTCATTCTTCACTTCTTTGATGAGATCATCAGATCTTCCTGTGAACACAAGGTCATCCACATATAAAACAGAATGATAATATTTGTGCCTATCTTCTTGATATACAAATTTGTATCTGAGGGGCTATGAGTGAATCCATGATAAAATAGGTGATCATATATCTTAATGTACCATGCCATTGGTGCTTGATTAACTTCATTAAGTGACTTTATTAGATGAAATACCTTTTGTGGATGTTTTTCATCAATAAATCCTTCCATCTAGGTCATGTACAATTCTTCCTTGAGATCACCATTCAAGAAATCACTTTTAACATTCTTCTACTAAATATTCCATATCTTTTGTGCTATCTGTACGTAAATAAATCTGATGGTTTTGTTCTTCAAAATAGGTGAAAAGGTCTCCATATAATCAATTCTTTCTTGTTGATCATACCCATTTTTAACAAGTCATTCTTTGTATTTGTTGACAAATCCATCTCCCTTGTATTTTTTTTTGAAAATCCACTTGTAGCCAATTAGTTTCTTTCCTATAGGTAGTGTTGACGTAGTGGATTGCACCCTTGATAGGATGCTGAGCTCCTATCTTCTATGCAACAAAATGGAAACTCCTCTCTTGCCTGTGGGTCTAGCAAAACTGAGGGGAGAGTCTCTAGATAAGGGCTAGATCCCTTTGATGCATATCTGAGGTCCTATATTTTCTACTGCTAACAATGGGGGGGGGGTGAAAAGAGAGAAAGATGCTAAAAATAGAATCTAAACTAAACAGTGATGCATCAAAAAAGTTGATCTACTTAGCTTGAGCCTACACTTTCCTCCAAGAACAAGCTAGTAAACACTTCATTTAATATGAGAAATTCTTTTGCATCAGTGAGCTAGGGGTCTGTGGAGATATAGGGAGGAAGAACTACCAGAGGTGTTCTAAGACACACTATGGCATCCTGTTCACATGCGCCTATACTCTGCTATAGACACTTCTGGCTAACTTGCAAAAGAATAACTCACAATACACTAGACATGCTGGAATCATTCTGTGAAAGCATAAGGGAAAATGACTTAACACAAAATAAAGCCATAGGCATATGCAAAAGTGCAAGCTCAAAATGGAGGTAAAAATGCTATGTCTTGATTCAAGGTAAAATCTGGCAGAACTCTACATTACAAGCTGAGAGATCCTTTCTGAAATCAAAAGTTACAATATATATAGGAAGAATAAGGCCTTTTATCACCCTTCTACAAGTGTCCCATGTGCATTCTGAGCATTAGGAAGAGGAAGCCCTCTGATAGATAATGCTGTGTTAGCTCCTATTTTGATTTTAGGCATTTAAGATATATTAAACATCATATGTGAAATTATGGGCCACATTGTTTATCTACAAACAAGACCGCTCCTTCAAGGCATTCACACAGTTTGTCTGCTCATCAATGCAAAGTGAAGAAAAATAGGTCATGCCACTCACTATTTGTGCCCCTTGATGACTGCTTGGCAGATATTATGTCAACTGCTAGAGTAACTTCTTGAGTCGACACCTTCCTTTTCCACTTAGACTGTTTTGTCTATTTCTGCACTTGGCTCTTTTGCCTCTTCCTAGCTTTGTCTTTTCTAGTTCCTTCATCCTTCAGGGGCTATCTTCTGCTAATTCTTTGGCTCTTTAGGCTCCCTTCTCAGTGATTTATTCCTTTTGGCTTTAAGCCTTTGAATTCCTTCGAGCTCACGCCTTTCATTTAAAAATCAATGGCTATTTCATTACCATAAAATTGATGTTCATGCACCCGTCACCATTTGGTCAATTCTTTTAGCCTTTTCTTTGATCCCTTTGCAAGTGTTCCCTACCCTCCATAGCCTACTAGAATGGCCCATTTTGTGCTTGACTTCCCTCCATAAGGTAACCTGTCCTTCGGGCCTTGGGAGGCTCCTTTGAACCACCAATGGTTCAATGGTTCAACGGTTCAATGGTTCAACAGTTCAATACTATGTTCTACTCATTCATATGACCACTTGAATTGACTACTTGAACCAACTGCTTGAATCATTCGATTGAACCAAGTCGTTGAACCAAGGCATGATCAAAATGCTTGAACCAACTGCTTGAACCAAGTGACAGTTCAAAGTTCAAGTTCAAAGTTCATGTTGTTGAATTGGTTCATCCTCTTGATGAAAGACTTGTGCAAACCAAAAATTAAATTGGCTTAGAATAGCAAGGGAAGAAGAAGACTTATTTTTCCCTGTAGGGCTAAAATGGTCAACAAAATGGTGGTTCCTAGGGGAAGCATGCCTGCTATGCTCAGAAACTAGTAGCCTCAAAGTCCATTGGGCATAGAGTCAAGATACAGCTTTGAAAGTGTTAGCAACAACATCATGATATCTAATAATAAATCATGGATTTTTTAACCCAAACACAAAGGAAAACACACACATGGCTAAAAATACTAATAACATGTGCAAAAGCACTTAGGGAAAATAAGGAAAGAAAATTGAAAGTAAACTAATATATACAGCTAACCAGGTATATATGCCTCCCTCATGGATCAAAGGGAAAACCTCTTAAGTCTCCTTCATGGCAAGGAAACTTATGGTGCCAGACAAGTGGATGAATGAAATAGAGATCTGGTGACTTGCTCTTCTTGCCTGCCACCTTGGTTGGCTCATATCCAAATGAATTGAGGCCAAACATTCTTCCAACATATATGTATTCTTATTTTTCTTCAAAGTTTGTCAAATGCTAGCTCTTCATGCTAGCATTTTTTACCAAGAAATCAATCATTGTTGGCTCATCACCATAAGCCCCTTGATATGCATCATTGATTGGCTTGTCCCCTTCTGCCTCATTAAAGACACTGTCAAACTCATCTTCTACTTGATCTTGGCTTTCTTGAATAAGGGTGACTATTGTGATGTCTAAAATGAGATCATAGATTGATTGCTCATCCCATATAACATCACCTTCTTTTGCAAGGCTCTCTTCTTCAAAGTTATTCTCAAGATAGGCAGGCTTTTCCTTTTCCTGCTCAAGGATCAAAGTCTCTAGTTGTTCAAATACATACTCCTGATCCTCCTCCAACTCAGGCTCCATGGCATGGTCATCCTCCTCATCAAAGCAATAAGGAATTTCATCAAACAAGGGAAGAGAGAGCTCACCATGCTTACTTTCCTCTTTATATTGCTGGAACATCTACATGTATGCATGACTTGTGTCTTCTCCATTGTTGATGATGTCTTCAAAAGGAGCATCCAAGATGATTTCTTCCTTATTGACATCCATGAGAGATTCTTGATCAGCTACAAATTGGATCCTTTCTTCTTCACTTGCCTCTTTCAAAATAGGTTCCTCCTTGGGAAGGGATGAAGTAGAATGCTGATAGTTAAACTCACGTGGAAGAGGAGGTAGTCCTTGAGATAAAATTGAATTATTCTCCTCCTTCCATTTGGCCATCACTTGATCTATATCAGATGTGGCTTGATAGTTGTCTTGAAGGAGTGTAGATGGGGTGTGTTCAGATATAGGATCTTCTGCTTGATCTGAACCATCCATCACACTTTGGCTGAGGAACCTCATTTTGGACTCCAATTCTATAATTTGCCTAGCTATATTCTCTTGAAAGAGCCTTTCCAAGAGGTCACAAGCATCATCATGGTGAGTAGGAGCAACTTTGATTTCTTTAAGGTTTTGAGCAAAACCTTTCTCCTCCTCCTTCATACCCTATGATTCCATTATTTGCTTCTAACTCATGACCTTGGGATTGGAACTTTTCCCTTGGGAAGAGGTAGCAACTTTATCTTCTTCAAGGTCCCGAGTTAGTTCATGATTTTCCCTCTTCTAATTCAAAATTTGGACATCATGTTGAGAGACCTGAGGATTGGTAGGAGGGGTGTCTTTTGTCGTAGGCTCCTCTCTAAGGTCTGAAACCTCTATCTCTCTTTCACTAAGCAATCTCACCTTTGCCTCTAATTCCTCAATTTGCTTAGCTAGATTTTCTTGAAAGAGTCTTTCTTTGAGCTCATAGGATCATCATAGAAATGGGGAGTGCATGAAGGTTGAATGGAAGTACAATAAGCTTCTTGAGGAAGGGTGGGAGGGAATTGAAAGGGACTAGCCTCATTTTGTACCTCACACTCCTAGACAATGTCTTTCTCCTCCTTGCTATTCCATGACTCAACTACTTTACTCCAGCTCATGATATTAGGACTAGACATCTCCTTTTGGGGTGATGGGGTTGTAATGTGAGAGAGTAGTGAGGGTTTGGATTCCACTTCCCTTGCTACCAACATAGATTGCTGCATTTGAAGATTTGCCAATTCAATCTGCTTTTCAAGATTGGCCTTAAAAATAAGATTTACTATTTTGGGACTCTCCTCAACATGATTGGGGAAAGGAATTTGATAGGCTTGACTTGGCTCATGAGTAGGGGCTATGTATGATTGATATGAAACTTGGGGTAGCAGGTATGCAGGTTGATAGACTTGGTAAGGCTGCCTCTCATGAATACTCAACCTCCCTTCCAAAGATGCAATCAAACCACTCACATCTAGCATCTCATTTGTAAGCCTTTTCTAATTGGCTCTTTCGATGGGAGTCCATTCACTCTTAACTAGATCTAGTGCATTTCTCACTTGATGGATGACATGATCAGGGATTTCTTGGCCACATCCCCTTTTGGTGTCAAGCTCTACTACATACTTTTCATATCCTAGTAGTCTTTGTTTGAACATGGAAATGGGTTTATTGACAGAGAGATTAGGTTGAGTAGGAGAAGTGACACATTGAGAAGACTAGGCATAAGACTGATATAGCTCATAATAGGGTTGAGACTGGTCATATTGGACCTGATAAGGATCAACACAAGGTTGGTAAGGATCATAGCCAGGCTAGCCAAGGACTTGCTCAAATTGAGGAGGAAGAGGCAAAGCTCAAAATGTTTCGCCAACCTACAGAAGGCAAAACTCATAACCGTACGCATCCTTGTTGCTTGAGGTGATTTCATGAATAATATGAGCTTGATCAAAGCTATATGAAGGAACACAAGACCCATGGTTCTAAGCAATGGAATTATACATACTAAAATACAATTTCTTGATGGCACCAGGACTGCTTAACCAGTTGATTCAACTCAGATTCACCATTGGTGTTGATGAAAAAGCCTCCAAAGGTTGGTTGGTTGAAGAACACACCAAAATTATTCAACTTTTTAGACAAAACTTGTCCCATAATCACCTGATTAAAGGTCAGGTGCTGGATTAATGGTTTGTTCTACTGTAAAAGGGCCATCACCAATCCTAGAACTTTTTTGAGTGTTAAAACATGGTCCCACTAGGCATGCCAAAAACTATTGACACAGTGGATTGCACCCTTGATAAGATGCTAAGCTCCTGTCTTCCACATGGCAAAATGGAAACTCCTCTCTTGCCTGTGGGTCTGGCAAAACTGAGGGGAGAGTCTCTAAATAAGGGCTAGCTCCGTTTGATGCATCTCTGAGGTCCTAGATTTTCTACTGCTAACAATGGGGGGGTGAAAAGAGAGAAGGATGCTAAAAATAGAACCTAAACTAAATGGTGATGCACCAAAAAAGTTGAACTACTTAGCTTGAGCCTACACTTTCCACCAAGAACAAGCTAGCATACACTTCATTTGATATGAGAAATTCTTTTGCATTAGTGAGATAGGGGTCCGTGGAGATACAGGGAGGAAGAACTACCAAAGGTGTTTTAAGACACACTATGGCCACCTATTCACATGCACCTATACTCTGCTATAGACACTTCTGGCTAACCTACAAAAGAAGAAATCACAATACACTAGACATGCTAGAATCATTTTGTGAAAGCATAAGGGAAAATGACTTAACATAAAACAAAGCCATAAACATATGCAAAAGTGCAAGCTCAAAATGGAGGTAAAAATGCTATGTCTTGATTCAAGGTAAAATCTAGCAGAACTCTACCTTACAAGCTGAGATATCCCTTTTGAAATCAAAAGTTATAATATATATAGGAAGAAAAAGGCCTTTTAGTGCCCTTCTACAAGTGGCCCATGTGTGTTTCGAGCATTGGGAAGAGGAAGCCACCTGATAGATAATGTTGTGTCAGCTCCTATTTTGATTTTAGGCATTTAAGATATATTAAACGTCATATGTGAAATTATTGGCTGCACCATTTGTCTGCAAACAAGACCGCTCCTTCAAGGCATTCATGTGGTTTGTATGCTCATTAATGCAAAGTGAAGAAAAATGGGTTGTGCTACTCACTGTTCGCGCCCCTTGATGACTGCTTGGTAGATATTGTGTCAACCGTTGGAGTAACTCCTTGAGTCAACACCTTCCTTTGCCACTTGGACTATTTTGTTCATTTCCACACTTGGCTCTTTTGCCTCTTCTTGGCTTTGTCTTTTTTGGTTCCTTCATCCTTTGGGGGCTATTTTTTGCGAATTATTTGGCTCTTTGGGCTCCCTTCTCGGTCATTTCTTCCTTTTAGATTTAAGCCTTTGAATTCCTTCAGGCTCATGCCTTTCATTTAAAAATCAATGGTTATTTCATTATCGTAGAATTGACGTTCGTGCGCCCATCAACATTTGGTCAATTCTTTTAGCCTTTTCTTTGATCCCTTAACAAGTGTTCCCTACCCTCTGTAACTTTCTGGAATGGCCCATTTTGTGCTTGACTACCCTCCGTAAGGGCACTTATCATTTCGGCCTTGGGAGGCTCCTTTGAACCTTTCGATTGAAATGACTGATTAAACCAACAATGGTTCAATGGTTTAATGGTTCAATGGTTCAATACTATGTTCTGCTCATTCATTTGACTACTTGAATCGACTACTGCTTGAACCATTTTATTGAACTAAGTCATTGAACCAAGGCACAATCAAACTGCTTGAACCAACTGCTTGAACCAACCACTTGAACCAACCGCTTGAACCAAGTGATGGTTCAAAGTTCAAGTTCAAAGTTCATGTTGTTGAACTGGTTCATCCTCTTGCTGAAAGACTTGTGCAAACTAGAAATTAAATTGGCTCAGAACAACAGGGGAAGAAGGATACTGATTTTGCCCTGCAGGGCCAAAATGGTCAATAGGTAGATTAACAACTTCCCATGTCATAATTTTTATCAAGGAATCATATTTAACATCCATGGCCTTCATCTACTGAGGTTTACATATGCTTCTTGAACTATATCTAGTTATGTGCTATCAACAAATGAATTCATCAATGCAGTTTTAACCTCATTTTTCACCTATCTTGTTGTCTAACATCTTGATGTATTATCATAAATAGAGTTTAGGTGTGATTTATTGACAGTGATTTATACTTATTTTGGACATTGATGTTACTCCTAATTTGATGATGATTTTTCTTCTAAATTTCCATAATAAATGAATTATTCTCTTTGCATCTTATCTTCATGTTAATTAGATTCATCATTCTCATCATCCGAATATGGAATCAACTTATGAGAGGTGGTTGGTTTTGAATCCTCTTTGTGTGTCAATGAGTCAAATTATGACTCATTGCAAGCCTCATCTTAACTTTTGTAAATATTTTGTGTCTCAGGATCTATGAGATGATATGCTTTTGAGGTAGTACTCTACCCCATTAGGATGCAATGGAGTGTTTTTAATTCAATCTTATTCCTCTTTTTATCTAAGACATGCTTATATGATGTACAACCAAATACCCTTAGATGGGGGATCAAAGGTTTATGACCAATCCATACCTCTTCTAGTGTCTTGTTCTACAAGATATTTTTAGGTGCCTTGTTGAGAAGATAAATGACTATTTGGACTACTTATGACTAGAATGACACCTCTAACTTCATAATGGAAATTATGCAATGAGCCATCTCCATAATAGAATGATTATGTCACTCTGTAATGTGATTTTATTGGGATGTATAAGGAGTATTCAAGTGTTGTTTGATGCCGTTTTTCTTCAAGAATGTTGTGAACTCTTTTGATATGAATTCCCCTTTGATGTGAGTGAAGGAGACAAAGAGCCTTCCTTGAATATGTCACAACAAGTTGGTGGAATACCTTAAAATGAGCAAAGGATTCACACTTCTTATTGAGAGAGAACATGCAAGTTTTTCAAGAGAAATCATTAACAAACAATTAAAAGTACTTGAATCCTTAAAAAGTGGCATGCAAGGGTCCACACAGATCAATATTAACCATATCAAGATGATCCTTGGTATGAGAGGAACTCAGATCGAGAAGAACACTATATTTTTATCTTGTAAGGCATCCAAGGCATATAGGCAAAGAATGATAAACTTAAGGTAGGACACTTACCATTGCCTTAGAGCTGAGATGGTACAAGAATATAATGCAAAGGTGTCCATATCAATAATTATAGAGGGTAGTATATTCTTCCATAGAGGCAAAGAGAGAAACAACATCTAGTGTAAATAAATTATGCTTCAAAAAAGATCTAGTAATTACATTCCTATGAGATTGATAGAATTTAGAGCCATTATAAGAGTACATATTATCATCCCAAGAGGAATGGTGATAGTTCCAATTCCTTCTGTAACATACTCCTTATCATTTACCATCTAGACCCAATCTCTTGTGGGTTGATTAGTTAGTGAATAAAAGAGATTATTACATCCTATCATATGCTTGTTAACACCTAAATTAATCAACCAAACATTACTCACTAGTGAAAAGGTTTGGGAGACAAGAACTAAATTCTTATGAAAATTTGATTCTTTTAGTACCACCTCTTTAGATGCATCATTTTTTTCTTATTGATTTTTTGCTACTACATGTCCTCACTGCTTCTATCACTGATGATGAGGACATATTTTAGATTTTTAGGAATCATCTTGAATGGATGTGGCCTATTGACTAGATGTGCCTTGAGTAAAATGATTATAGTATCATTTATTAATGTTAATTGAGTATTTGTGCAATAAATATGACACCATCATTTCATTATCATAGACTTAAAATATTGTTGATGCTACATTGGTGGTCCTTTCTAGAATTTTTGATCACGTTGCTTGGAAATCACTGATTTGTCTTAGAACCCATCTTTAATTGACTGGATGGATTCCTCTTGCTTGAGCATATTTACTAGGTCTTAAAAATACATTGTTTGCTTTGTAATGTTTAGTGTTGTGACAAATGTCTGAAGCTGAGAGGGAGGAGATATTAGAGTGATTAGGACCAGAATCATGTCATTATTTTTACAAGTTCAACAAGTTCTACATGAATTTATGCCACCCATAATAAGAACTCCTCAACTTTTTTTTCCATATTTTGTATTGAGTGTATGAAGCATAGAATGGAGATAAAGGATCTTTGTTTGGTTCTTCACCTTGTAGATAGTGGATAGAATGTCCCAATCCTCCTTTGATGTTGATGCATCCTAAATATGTGGTTGAACCTCATCAATGATACTGAGTGTAATAAAAATTATGGTTTTGGCATTAAATTTCTCATACTTTATCTTCTCATTAGTTGTAGTTAGATGGATCACACTACCAATGATGATCCCTCATTATTATTTGAATTGAAGAATCATGTGCATATTTGTCTTCCATGTTATATAACTAGGCCCTTGTAGGAGTTATGAAACAACTTTAGAACTGACATGGATTATGTTTACCTTAAATATACAAGGTGCTTATAAAGGCTCCAATAACAAAGGCAACAAAATATTTTATTTATTTAAAACTTATGTATTACAAAAAAAATTGCCTTATCAAAGGTAATTGATTCCTTTATAATATCAAGCCTTTGGAAGGTCGAAGTACTTGATATCCAAATTCTTTTAATAATGAAATGTGGCATAGATGTGAGTTTGATAGTCATGTGTATTTAGACACAGTTACTTGTGAAGGTGTTTTTCTGTGCATTCATCATTTGAATATTATCCTTCCTCTACGTTGGAATGTATCTTCCTTGCTTGACACTATACATTAAACTAGAAATATTATATTAGTCCTTACCATATTAATTTATCAAAGGGGATTTTTGAGAGCAAAGTAAATACCTATTAAATTAGTGGAAATTATTCAAGTGTATAGTCAAAATTTCTCAAGATAATAGATGTATATAACCTATCAAAGATAAGTGTTTGTCAATTGGAGTCTTAATATGTCTATGTCACATATCCCTAGTCAGAGTTGAATCAAAATTAAAAGTAGGAGCCAAGTTGGCAGACGTGGATGTATTTTGATCTATAGCCTCAGTTGTAGTAAGTCTCCAAAGTATGGATCAATATCTCATTCAATATCAAGGCCATGATCGAAGTATCCACCACTTCCTCTAATATGTCCAAGGTATCAACATTATTTGATACCAAAATGAATAAATAAAAATGCTTTGATGTTTTAATCATTAATTTAAGGGTGCTTAAATATAATACAAAATTGTTTAGAACATAATTGTTCTCAACCATTACTATCTAGCCAACTATATAACCATAGATTAACTAATCATTATCTCTAGTACCATGTTAGGAATGGTGAACAAGCATTCCAACCCAAGATTTAGAAGTGATAACTCTAAGAACATCACATATGAAGTTGCAGTAATTGATTTCAAATTAAAGTGAGTCGAATGTTATTCAAAAATATGATCTACTAGTACAAATAAAAGCTCCTGCATAAATAGGAAAGGCAAAATATAGGACTAACCTAACTAGCCAATGTGGGATAAATCTTCACATAGGAAAAACTCATTAGAAGATGAAATAACTAGCTAATACACTAGCAAACAATAGAAATGCATGAAATACATACTCTAACAAATACAAGTTTTCTCAAAGATATGGACAAACATAGGTTTTGTTCTATATCAATATTATTAAGTTAATCAAGTCCTCCTACAACCCCTTAAGTCTTTATAAAAATGGTAAAAGTAAAGCTCTTGTAGAGCCTAACATATATAGAATTGTTCAATAAATAAATTAAGTCTTCTACTGCCATTTCATAATACCAACTACACTTCATTTATAAGTTAAATAAATTATTATAAACCTTATATATATGTAACATATGGCAGAACAATTCATGGGTGAACCTTAATGACATCGATCAAGATTTCAATAATATTCAAATGTCCCTCAATGCTATTTCCCTCTATCCTAATCTTGAAGATAATATTGTTTGGCATGACGAGCCTAGCGGACAATTTAAAGTTTCTACCATTTTTACTTCAAAGGGAAACAACAACCAACCATTGTGGACACAGGCTTGGATCAAGGGACCCATCCCTAAAATCAAAATCTTCTTCTGGACCCTTCTCCAAAATAAAATCTTGACTCTTGATAACTTATAAAAAAGAGGAATAAATATAGTAAACAGGTGTATCCTTTGTAAAAAAGGTTTTGAAGATAGAGATCACTTGTTTGTGAACTGTTCCTTTACGCAGCTAGTTTGGAAAGAAATCCTCAATCTTTGGGGTATTGCATGGATTCAACATAAAAGTGTGGATCTATCTTTTAAAAGTTGGTACTGTCCCTCTAAGAATCATGATGTTCTTTTTTTATGGAAACTAACTCTTCCCCATATGTGGTGGGGAATATGGAAAGAAAGAAATAATCGAATTTTCAGAAGTAAAGAACTTCCAGGATGGGTGGTGGGGCAGAACATTATTAGAGCTATCAAGGAGAATTTCTCATTGCAAATGGATCCTAATCCTACCTTTCAAATTGATAATCCTTTAAGATCAGAAGAGTCTAATGTAAAAAATGAAAATCCTAGACTTGGGGTAACTTGGATTGTCCCCCCTCAAGGGTGGATCAAAGGGAACTTTGATGGAGCTGCTAAAGGGAACCCGAGGAATGCAGGATGTGGAGGAGTCTTGAGAAACCATATGGGAAACGTAATCAATGCTATTTCAATCCCCATTGGTATGTCAAACTACCATATTGCTGAAGCTTGTGCTGCCCTTCAAACCATTAAGCTAGCTGTTGAATCGGGATATTCTAAATTATGGTTGGAAGGGGACTCCTTGAATATCATAAATATCTTAAATAATAAAAATTCTGTCTCATGGTCAATAGAGGCTATGGTGATGGAAATGAAAACTTTAATTAAAAAATTTGAAAAAGTCACTATCACCCATACTTACCGTGAAGCAAACGGAGTCACTGATTGGATAGCAAATTATGCAGTTCGAGCAGGACACAAGGTGAGTTGGCAGGAGACATTAAACAAGAACGTGGATCTTAGAGTGCTCATTCATCATGATGCAATTCATGCTAAGGAGGGAGAGATCAGATTGGAATAAAAAAATAATGATTTGGGGGAGTGGATCCATGGAGGAAGGTTTACACTCATTAAATAAAAATGTTCTAGAGCACACGAGGAGGATTCAAAACGTGCCAAAAAATAGGCGAGTTCTATTCCAAATTTGTAATATCCAGGTTCATTGTTTAGCTGACAGGGCTCGGGCATTAAAGGAGATTCCCATGGCTCGTAAAAGGAAAGGAGAACTAAGGAAGCAGGAACCCAAATATTGCGAAGAGTGGAAAGCAAAAGATGTCTGGAAGATCCTTCAGAGAGGAAAGGTTGTGAGTTACATGGAATAGCTTCATGGCTCAAAACCCCATATTACAACGACTTTTTTCAAAAATTGGATTGATGATAGGGTTACCCTACATGGCATTATGGTGAATCTAACTGATTAATTCATAGTGGAGGTGACGGGGCTTCCAATGGAGGGAATAAAATTCTCAAAGCAGACCAACATTTCTAATGAGGCTTTTTGCAAATTCCCTAAAACGGATACTGAGGAGCAGCAGCTGGAAAAAAGTGGAGATTTTTTTGAATTGGAGCAGATAAAGGGTATCTGGAGGGATGTCTTATGCTGCATCTGTGAGTACTTCATACTTGATGGAAGAAGCAAGAGAGTCCACAAATTTCACTTTGTATTTCTAAATCACTTCAGACACAAAGTAAGAATCTCCTTTCCTTTTTATTTGCATTTTTCCTTGCTCCAAAGTCTGTCCGCTCATAGGAAAAAGGAATCTCATCCCATCCTGCATGAGGGGTTAATTCTTATAATTGAAGGGCATTGCAAGAATAAGGCCATTGTAAAGAATCCTTATTCGGGAAAAAACAAGGACCTACGGAGTAACAAGAAAGAAATAGTAAAAGGGAATGAAAAAGCTAAATTCAAACTCCCACGCTTCAATAACCAGACTGCTAATGAGGAAACAGAGTGGGATAGTTCTGAAAACACTGGGGAGTAGAGTCTGGAGGAAGAGGGAGGATCAAAAAGTGGGCATTCAAGTTCCAGTGAGGAAGAAGAAATGCAAGATAAGAATGAGAAAGAAGGAGTCACTATAGAGGAAAAGTATGAAAATAGCAACCATGAGTATGAGGAAAACTAGCAAGTATTTGAGGAAATCGATAAAGATCTAGATGATTTAGCTGTGGACCCTGATATGATTAATGAAAAGGAAAATATAGTTCAGGTTACTAATCAAATATTGGAAATGGGAGCTCAAGTAAAGGAAGTAAGTAACCAAAATGTAAGCCCTGCTGAAATGAAGGAACATAAACAAATGGAAACGGAGGACTATACTAAAGAAGTTGGAAGTAGTCCTAAAAAGAACATAGAAGACTGGAGTGACAAAAGGCAGAATGACGAAAGGTACCCACCTAATAGATTGGCCAATTGCAAAGTTGATTCTACTCTTCAATTTGATTTATGGACGTATAAGGAGATAATGGAAATCAATAGGAAAATGGAAATAATGGAGGGTAAACAGGGGGCAGTTTGGAACAAAATCAACAACATGGAAAAATAGATGAGGGATATTCCCATAAAACTCAAAGATTATGAGAATAACCTAAGGGAACTCATAAAGGAAAGTAGAACAAAGATGGAGGAGCTTACCTCTAGCATTTACGCTGCTGCAGTAAACATTGGAAAAAGAGCAAATGAGGAAATCAAAACTTTGGAAGGGCCTAACAAGAGAACTAGACAAAGCTCAAGAAAGAAAGCAATGCAAGAGGGATCTACGCAGGTGACTGCTGCCATCCAGGACACTGTTGTGAAAGGTAAGGAAGCAGTGAAGATGATATTGGAACTAGAAGAATAGTTCCTGGTTCTTTTAGTTGGTTCTGCTAGATGGCTGTAATATCTGGTCTTGGTACCTGGTTTTTTGAACTCTTTTTACTATGGAGTTTCCAGGTCTCTGTAAAACCTGGGGTCTATCTTTGGTTTTTCGTATGTTAGCTTTAGGTCTTTGTAAACCTGGTTTTGTTACTTCGGTGAAGTAGGTTCTAGGCTTTGCTTGTGGACGTTACTATTTTATCTTTCTCCTTTTGTTCAGGGTTTCGGGGTCCCTTCAAAACTTGTTTTTACCTTAATCTAAAACATATGCCCACATTGTCTAATTTTTTTCCACATCTATTTATTGTATCTTATTTACACTATGTTTCATAATGTGATGTAGTTTGGGATACAAGAGATACATTCTTATATGTGTAATAAAATAATTTAATTGGTACTTCCTCTTCAGATGCATCATCTTGATTTGGTTACTATTGTGATGCTACATGTCCTTGTTTCTTCCATTGTCAATGACATCTTTTTAATTTATGTGAATCAACTCCACTTGATTGGATGTGCACTGAGTCAAAGCATTATACGAGCAATGATCAGTGTCATGCATATTGGTATGGAAAATATGATACCATCATCTCACCTTCTTAGATTTTTCTTGTTATTGTGATTGCTTTGGTGGTATTTTCAGGAAATTTGGACCATGTTGCTTGGAAATCAAAGCTTTATCCTTAAATTCATCTTGTATAGATTGGATGACTTATTTTTAGATCAAATTTATAAATTCTTCATAAGACACTACTTGCTTTGTAATTTTCAATGTCAGGATGAATGTGTGAAGTGGAGAAGGGACAAATTTGTGTGATTGGAACCAAAAAATTATCCTCTATCATTTCTCCATGTGAAACTATTTTTGGTCAAAGTTTTTCCACTTGGCATAAGAACTCCTCTTTATTTTCATCTTTCATACTAAGAGTATGAAGCTTAGACTAGAGATGGAGGATCTTTGTTTGGTTCTTCACCTTATAGACAGTGGATAGAATGTCCCAAGCCTCATTTGATGTTGATGCATCCTGAATATGTGGTCAAACCTCATCAGTGATACTAAGTGTGATAAACATCAAGGATTTGACATTGGACTTGTAATATTTTGTTTGCTCATTATGTTTGTTAGGACAAGTCACTTTACCAATGATGATGCCCCATAATTCTTAAAATTCAAGAACTGTGCACATTTTCATCTTCCATGTGGTGAAATTTAGCCCTTTGAGAAGTTGGGTATCGAACATGAGTAATTTTGGTGCAGACATTATATTTACTTATTTAAGAAAAATTTCACAAAGCTAACAAAACAATATTTTATTGCTTCAAAATTGGTCTATGTATAAATAAGCATTTATTGTTAAAGGTAGATCAAATTATTTTTCAAGGATGAAAAATGGCATTAAAGTGGGTTCACTATGCTTATGTAGTCAAATGTCAATGCTTATGAGAGCATTCTTATTCATGTTCATAATCTGAATCATAGACTTCATTGAGCTTTGTGTAATTTTTTTGAGCTTGGTACTTCACATCAAACATAAAATATTCGATTAGGCCTTGGCAAACTAGTTTGTCCAGTTGAATATTACCAATGTTCTAGAGGGAATCTTGTAGAGCAAAATAAAAGCCATTGCAATTGGCAAAACTCATTCAAACATAAAAAATGGTTATGAATTTATTATTTTAAAATGGAAATGATGTGATCCAATGTAGGCTTTACAATTTTTCTCAAGCTTAATGTGATGCAAACTCAAACTCACAATTCAAAGGTTTAACTTGCAATGTTTAAGTTCTGACGTAGTTCAAAATCCTCTTTACATTCAACCAATTTATAAGAGAATATAAAAAACACAAATTCAATATTGTCAACTATTATGTAGCTAAACCAAATGTTAAACTTATAACTACAATCCACTATGAGGATCCAATTGATGGCCTCTTTGATGGAAGCTTCAGATAGTCTTGTCTAGGCAGGTAATCGGGTTCTTTCTAGACCAAAACACATTAGACATCTTAGATATATCAAATTGCTTGCATAGATTGTAGATATTACCAAAGATATCATGGACCTTATCTTTAAATGTTGTCATAAATGAAATGGATATTTGTAGTTATAAATTCACATAGGTTACAAGAATGAAGAATGTTGATTTTTCACCCTTAGTAGTGACCATAGTCTCCTTTAGCTTCACTACTATTTCATAGCTCTGATACTAGGTGAAGAGATCAAAATACTTAAATAATTATTCATTATCATAGTAGGATAATATATAAAATATAAAAATAGTTGGAAAAATTGTAATAATATGATAAGTACCCAACCGTAACACTTAATAAAAATACTAGTTGACTAAATAATGTAATAATTAAAACTTTGGTAGCATTCCCCCCTTTATTACATTTTTTAGTTAACTGGTAGTTTTTTGTTAAGTGTTATGGTTGGGTAGTTATTATATCGTTATAGTTTTTGCAACTATTTTTAAATTGTATATATTCTCCTTCTATATTAATGATTAATCATCGAAGTCTTTTGAGCTCTTCATTTGGTATCAAAGTTACAAAACAACTGCAAAGCTGAAGGAGACTATGGCCACTGCTATGGGAGAAAAATCAGGTTTTTTCATTCTGGTAGCCTACATGTATTTTTGAATCCAAAGATCTAGTTCCTCCACCAATGACATTAAAGATAGGGTCCACAATCTCTTTACAAATATATACAATTTTTGCAAGCAATTTGAGACATCTAATATGTCTAATGTATGTTGGTCAAGAAAGAGCCATATTACATCCCCAAGAAAGACTATCTAAAGTTTCCATTAGGGATGTCATCAATTGGATCCTCATAGTGCATTACAATTATAAGTTTAAATTTTGGTTTAGCTACGCATTATTTGACAATATTGAATTTGCATTTGTTATATTCTCCTGTCAATTGGTTGAATTTAAAGAGAATTTTAAATTGTGTCAGAGCTTAAATGCTACAAGTTGAATATTTGAATTGTGAGTTCCAATTGGTGTCACATTAATCTTGATAAAAACTAAAAATATTGAATTCTATCACATCATTCCCACTATAAAATAGTAAATTCATAAGCATTTGGTATGTTTGAATGAGTTATACCAATTGCATTGGATTTTATTTTGTTCTACAAGATGCCCTCTAGAACATTGGTAATATTCAATTGGATGAATTAGTTTTCTAAGGCCTACTCAAATATTTTATATTCAGTGTAAAGTTCCAGGTGTAGCTCTAAAAATTTAAATGAAACAACCAGTGTTTGGCAGGGTGTTAAAGTAAACCACTCAGAGCCTAGAAGGCTCAACGGTTTAATGGGATACAGGGGATCTATAATGTCTATCTAGTTTGTCAGATTGCACCAAGCTATAGATAGACTTGTAAACTAGGTTTTGGCTAGCATGAATAAGCACACAAATTACATAAGTAACTCTAGTGATTCCAACCATAGTAAAATGAGTAGCTAAGACTAGACTATTGATTGCATACAAATTGCAAAAACAACAATGACAATTAAAGAGAGCTAACAAAAGAAATGTAAATATAGAAGCTAATGCACTTTCAAGACAAATGAAATATGTTTTAAGAAATAAATATGTTTTCAAAAAAGGGTTCAAGAGCATGGATAATCTAGATTTGAGTTATCTTTCAAATTCAACACTATTGTTTTCTAACAATGCAATATTCTAGTTTAGCAAGAGAGAGAGAGAAAGAGAGAGATTATTTAAGCAAGTTGTATAGTTAGTTTTGAACATGTAGAGTCATACTATGCAATAAAAATATTTCCAATGTAAGCATAACATGTAATGGTAAATATTTCAATAAATGAAAATATCTTGTAACCACATATAAATGCATAAACTTCAGAAACTATTCTAAATAATGCATAAAATAACTAAATCACTAAAACAAATCAAACCCTAACATGTATACTACTGTAAATAAACAAAGATTTTCAAAAATCAAAGAGATGTACACAATTTATACCAACTGATTATCCAAGATAAGAAGCAAATAAGGAAGAAGATCAAGTTGTGTGTAAGCTGAGTCTAGACCAAGAGCTAAAAGCTATGGAAGAGGTGAAGGAAAAGCCATAAATATATGGAAGAGCCAATACAAGGAGCAAAAAACAAGTGAAATGGAGTCTTGAGGGAGTAAGGAGAAACCTAAAATATTTAGGAACACTATCAATAGCAATGAGAAATACCAAGAATAGCTGCAACAATGTAGGGCATCCCCTGTCATAATGGAAGCTATTGTGCCAAACAAGAATCAAGAAAGATTCAAGGAGATAGCCAAGATTATAATAGAATGATCAAGTGGGAAGATTAGATCAAGAAATTGATCAAGAGAGAGGCTCAAATGAATGAGAATGAGGCATATATCCCAAGCCCATTTTGTCAAAAGACCAAAAACTAGTCATTTTTGACCATTTGGGTCCAAACTAACACTTTTGCACATGTTCTGCCTAGGCCACGACTAGGATACATCTTTTGTGAATGAAACATGTGGCCTAGGTCATGGGTTTAATTCACACAAGCCATGGCCTAGGTCAAACAAGGGCTTAGGCTAGTCAACGGGCTCCCAAAAGGCCATGGGGAGTCTCTAGAAGGCCTGTCTTGCATGTAAAAGGGCCAAGATGGACTAAGGATGTGTAGATGGTAAGAATATGATGTGGGATAGGTCTAAGAGAGTGGAAAATTTCTAAAATTAGGATGACTAGGGTCGGTAGGCTACATGTGATTTGATGTGTAATCATAGGGAGGAGTAGGGTCACAAGAATTATGATTACATATGCCCCCAAAGTACAAGCAATCGATGTTTGAATGAAAAAGGAGTGTTGTGTAGTACCTAAAAACCACACCAAAGTAAAGGAAATTAATAATTAAAAAGATTGTAGAGTAAAAAATACTCTACATTTTATTTTGATTTTCAATTACGTGATCCAAAATTTGTCCCCGCACACTTTGGTTTGAGACAATGAAGTTTTGACTCAGAGCATGGGCTTGAATTTCTTTTGCCTCAATTTTGTCTATGTTTCAAAATCAAGCAGAAGGCACCAGGTGGAAATCACAGAAGGTTTCAATATGCTTTTCTAAAAGCATCGGAAGATGCCACGTATCCATAGCTAAAGGAAGCGAAAGATGACATGTGTCAACATCTGAATTATCTTCATTTTGTTTCATTGATAAGTAAAGATTGTGGTGGGTCTCAGGTTCTATTTTTGAGGCAAGCGAAAGACACCAAGTGTCACCATCTGTGTAAAGATGAAATGAGGCCTGAATGTTTCTATAATAGAGATAGAGCGACGTGAAAGCTACCAAGTGTCACCTTCTGCAGGATTCTCCAAGGGTAGCTAAAAGTAGTGGAGACTGCCATATGTCCCTGGCTAAAGATACGCGGAAAGCACCACCTGTCCCTGTCCCCCTTTTGAAATTGATAGGGTGAAAAATTTTGTGGGTCTTATTTTCTATTAAATTGTTAAAGTTTTGAAGAAGTAGATTGCACCAGGTGTCAAAGGCAGAACACTCCTGAGTAAAGACACAAAAAGAGTATAAGTTACATAAAAAGTGCCGTGTGCCTTCGGTAAGTGCTGCAGAACATGCCAAGTGTCATTTTCTGGTGTCTCCTAAATAATAAGAAGGTTTTCAAGTATGAAAGAAGGAACCAGCCAAGTGTCCTCTCTCGTTTGATAGTAGGAAGCATCCTCGGTATCTATTTCAGCCAATGAACTCGCAGGAAGACAAAACATTTTAGATCTAAGAAATATCTTGAGTTAGACACTTCCAGTTCAGTTAAAGTTCAATTAGGCTGTTAGATTGGGATCGTGTAGACAATCTAGAGCTAATCCAATGCTATAAATAGGGGTGCATAGATCACTAGAAGGATCATTAGAAGATAGAAAGAATTTTTTGTGAGAGATTATTGTCAAGAGTTTTTAGACTTTTTTAGCTGTGATTAAGATTATCATTTGCTTTTGTTTATTTTCTTGAGTTAGAAAGTTTATGTAACTGTGCATGTTTTTGTGCCTTTTATGTGACTGGGGAATTAATAAGAAAACTGAGTTCTGTGCCTTTGTTGATATTTTCTGTGTCACTGTGAAATTAGTTTAAGTTGTGAGCCTCTATTTCTATTGTTTTTCATCTTTTACATTAATCATGCCTTGTTCACTCTTTAATGTAATTGAATATTACATATAGCTTCACTATGCTTAATGGTTAAATTAAATTTAGGGGCATCGCCATTGTTAGAGTTTCTTTAGTTGTACTTGTGTGTCTGTTTAATTCCTATCCCTTTTCCCATTATACCCTTGATATAAAGAAGAGCTAGCTTCTTTAAAATATGGAGGTTGTTTCAGGTTGCAAGTCCCACATTCTTGAAACTTCCTATTATTGGTGTTAGAAACAGCACAATTTTAATCATCAATAATTTTGGCATACCCGGTGGGACACCATCTTGAAGTTTCTTTCAAGACCATATGAACCAGAGAGCTAGAAGGAGTCAGAGTTGTGGACCAGTGACAAGATATCAATCTATTGTATATCCAGGTATTCTTTTTCCACCATTGGTAACTAGTCCTAGATGAAGAGTCAGTCAGTTTATACCAATACCAAGAGTAAATATGGGAGCTCCTATACCCCCAAGGAATTATGCAAGTTGGAACACTAGCAGTCCTTTTATCCTACCAATACCACCAGCCATTTGGGACCCTATTCCAATAAATGCCTTGAAGGCTCTACCCAAATTTAGTGGGAAATATTTTAAAACACCCGAAGAACATCTTTAATATGTATCTGATGTCAGTGCTATACATGTGGTCATACAACAGAATGTGGCTATAAGATTATTAGCAGCTTCTTTTAAAGGAAAGGCCCTAGAATGGTATAGATCTTTGACCCCAAATACAATATCTAAATGGGATCAGCTTGGAGATCTTTTCTTTGAAAGATTTGAAGAAAAGGGTGACAAATCTTCTTTGTTGCAACAATTGATTACTATTCAAAGGGCACCACAAGAAGTAATGACTGACTTCAATTCCAGATTTCAAAAGACTTGGGAAAGGATTCCTGCTACAACTAGACCATTACCAGGTATGGCTACAGTGTTTTATCTTAAGGCTTTAAATTCAGATATATCTGTTATGATTCAATCACTTGGAGGTCAGACTCTGCCAGAGGCTTATGACTATGCGGTCAGAGCTGAAAATAATTTAATAGATGATGGAAAGTTGCCCCCAAGGCCTCCCATGGCCATGTTTCTAGAAATTACCTTGCCATTACCTCAAGAAGCCCCTAAATCCATAGCCCCACCTGTGTCTATGTATAAATATCCTCAACAACCTGCTAAATAAATTGTCCCTGCTCAGTCATTTGAGATGGATGATATCAAGAATATCTTAAGGACATTTTCTAATGAGTTGATTAACATAAAGAGAAAATAGAACCCTTAACCCAGACCTCAATATCAAGGCTATCAAGGAAATAAATTTCTATCACAGCCAAACCAATATCAAGGTCATCAAAGGAAAAATAACCCTCAGCCAACAAATCAATTAGTGGCAATCCCTACACCCTCACAGATTGTTCCCCCTAATTCAAATAGAGAAATTGTTCAAGGGAAAAATAATTATGCAGATAGCACCAATGCCTAGTGTTTTCCTTGTAATAATGCTCATACACCTAGAGATTGTTCCATGGGTAATCTACAACAAAAGGTAGTAGAGCAAAGAAGAATGGATGGACAATTTGCTAGTACTTCAATGTACAAACTTATCAGTCTCCTGGTATGTAGAATTCAGTCCTAATGGCTCAGATGTAAGGGATGTCTTTGTAACAAGAAGAAGAAATAGCCCTTGAACATGCTCTATTTTCATGGGTTAAAGATGAAGAATCAGTATTCTTGAATGAAGCTTCTACTTCCAAGAAACCACTGGTGCAATCATACTACTATACTAGATCAAAGAGAAGGATGATGGAACAGTTTGAAGTTGCAAATAGTCAAGTTATGGAGAATATTCCATTTCAAAGTCAAAGAAGCACAATTGTCAGATAAGAAATGCCTCAGCCAGTGCAGAACCAAGTGATTCTTACACAAATTCAAGAAAAAATAAGATATCCTTATTTTCAAAGAACTCAAGCATTGAGACCAATGAATGTGGTGGAACAGTTGAAGAGGACTCCAACACAAGTTTCAATATGGGAGATACTAGCTATTTCTGAATAAAAGACGTTGTTACAAGAAGCCCTACAAGGGCAAGTAATGCCTAAACATAATGACATCAAAGAAGGACTTGCTGATAAAGAAAAGCTCAAGGACACAGTTCCTCTGAAGAAAATAACCTTTGTGAAAAATGCAACAGAGGTAAGTAAATCCAAACCAGAGCCTTTCTATTTGAATCTGATAGTTGGAAAGAAACTCTTACATAATGCATTGATAGATTCAGGGGCTAGTACTATAGTAATGCCTAAGCAAATAGCTGATGCTTTAAAAATAAAGTATGAACCACTTACTGAAGGAGTTATGCAGCTAGATGGCAAATCAGTACAAACAATAGGGAGAATTAAACAACTCTCATTGCAATTATATACTTGTCCCAATATAATTTTCAATCAAGATGTAGTAGTCATAGATATACTTCCTATTTTTGGTTTATGTTTATCTAGAGACTTTACAACCAAAATAAGATGATATATGTCTCTTGACTGGTCTCACCTCATCCTAAGAACCAAATATGGTTCAAAGATGAAAATTCTATTCGAACCACTATCAAAAGATCACATCACCAATGAGCCAACATCAAAATTAGAGGCAAATCATGCTATGTTGAATAAAGAAGAAATAATTTTTGTTGAAGAGCTGGGTGAATAGACGGAACATGACCAAGAAGAAGAAAATAACCATTTGTTAGCTATAATGCATAGTGATCCATATGGAAAATATGACTCTAGTGGTCTGGGCACTTATGTCATTTTTGATGAAGATCATGTAATCCCAAATGTTTTAAGAGAAGAGACACCAACTGTTCAAGAATCTGAAAAAGATTCAGAAATCTAGACCTTAAATTTTGATGGGGCCAAAAGTAAAAGTGGTGCTGGAACAGGAATTTGTCTTGTTGCTCCAAATGGGGAGAAAATTTTGAGAGCTATTCATTTTCAATTTGCTTGTACCAATAATGATGTTGAATATGAATCCTTAGTTCATGGGATCATTTTAGCCAAGAAAAAAGGAATAAAGAATTTAATAGTAAAAAGAGATTCAGAATTAGTGGTGAAGCAAATTAGGAAAAAGGCAATAGCCAAAAATATAAGGATGAGGTCATATAGACACAAAATTTTGGATTTAATAGAAGATTTTGAATCTTTCAATATTGAAGTAGTTCCAAGAACCCAAAATTTTGAAGCTGATAGGATGGCACAGATTGGCTCGCAGTTTGATCTAGCAACTGGCCTATTAGTTAATAATGAGTCAGTAAAAGTTATTGTAAGACCACCTATCCTAGATAACGATGGGAATTGGCAAGTATTTAAGAATGATT
Source organism: Torreya grandis (assembly GCA_037957365.1). Classification (NCBI taxonomy): domain Eukaryota; kingdom Viridiplantae; phylum Streptophyta; class Pinopsida; order Cupressales; family Taxaceae; genus Torreya; species Torreya grandis. The sequence goes on along the minus strand of JARHVA010001700.1, from coordinate 522,100 downwards.
CTCAGGTACTCTCATTCTTGCAACAATCAAGAGAATTTGTTGATCAATTACAACCAAAGATTGAAGAGGCATATGGAGATCAAATTATACAATTAAAGAATAATAAGCTTCCCAAAGGCTTAATCACTTTAGAAAATCTATTTGATCTAAAAGATGTAGGCCTAGAAAAGAAAAGGTTCCAGGTAAACAAAGCAAATTATTCTGAAATAGAGGTGAGTAAAGGGAGAAAATTAAAAATTGAAAATTATGTAACACAAGAGGAAAGAGAAAGAATAATTGACTTGTGCAAAAGATATGACAGAGTCATAGCCTGGAGCTATGAATACCTTCATGGATATAATAGAGATATCATTCAACACACAATAGAGCTGACTGAAGGATCAAAGCCAATCAGATAGAAGCAAAGGCCAGTAAATCCAAGGATTGAATCTCTAATGGTAGATGAGTAGTAGAAACTATTAGATTCCAAAATAAATTTTCCTATCAAACACTCCACCTGGGTATCAAATCTAGTACCAATTAGGAAAAGGAATAGTGACATAAGACTTTGTGTAGATTTCAAAAACTTGAATAGAGCATCTCTGAAAGATCACTATCCCTTGCCATCTATGGAACAAATTTTACAGACTGTGGCTAGATTAGAGAGATTTTTCTTGCTAGATGGTTTCTCTGAGTACAATCAAATTTGGTTAGCTGATGAAGACCAATACAAGACTGCTTTTACTACCAAATGGGGAACATTTTCATATGCTAAGATGCCATTTGGCCTATCAAATGTTGGATCCACTTTTCGAAGAGATATGGTTGTAGCATTTAAGGAACTTATAAATAAAATCATCTTGGTTTATTTTGATGATCTTACTATTTTTTCAAAGAATGTTGTTGATCATTTTGATCAATTAGAATATGTGTTTGAGAAATGTCAAGAATTTGGAATATCCTTGAATCCTAAGAAATGTATCTTTGCTGTCCCTCAAAGTAAATTATTGGGACATATAGTATCTAAAGAAGGAGTCTCCATAGACCCAGAAAGAGTGGTAGCTATAATGAACTTACCTCTTCCAGTAAATAAGAAAGCAATTCAATCTTTCTTGGGGAAGATTAGTTTTGTCAGTCGGTTCATATCTGAATTTGCAGGCTTAGTAAGACCAGTGACACTCTTGCTGAAAAAAGCCCTGACTTTCAAGTGGACTATGGAAGGAAGGCAAGCCTTTGAAGAGGTCAAGAAAGCTATCTCAACAACTCTAGTAATTAGAAACCTAGACTTTTCTAAGCCTTTTGTAATGTATGTCTATGGAGGAGAGCTCAGTATTGTTGTTGTTCTAACATAGAAGGATGATAGACAGGAGGGAAAGCATCCAATAGCCTTTTTCTCAAAGACTCTTAGGGAATATGAAACTAGATACAAATTTGTTGAAAAGCAATCATATGTTATGGTAAAAGCCCTCAAGAAATTTAGGCATATAGTATCAAGAAGTAAGTGTCTGATATTTATGGCTCACCTAAGTGTCAGAGAATACATTATGGAGGGTGAAATTACTGAAAAAAAGAGCAAACTAGATAACAAATATCCTTGAATATGATGTAGATATCAAACCTACTAAGTTAGTTAGAGGTAAGGGGTTATGCCAATATATGACTCAAGAGCTTGAAAAGATGATACCTGTGGAAACAGATTCAAAAATGAAAAAAGAAACTGTATTAAGGATACAAGAGGTTGATCAGAACTCCTGGGTCATAAACAGGATTCATTTTATGATATATGGGATTTACCCAAGAGAACTCCCTCAAAACAAGAAGAGATACTATATGATGTAAGGAATCCATTTTGTTTTAATTGAACAAGTTCTTTTTAAGAGAAATTCCGATGGCAAGCTTTTAAGATGCATATAGAAGAATGAGGCTAAGAAAATACTACATGAAATGCATTATGGAACCTTAGGTGGACATTTTTTTTCAAAGACCACAACCATAAAGATAAGTGAGGCAGGCTATTTCTGGCCTACTTTATTTACAGACTGTTATCTACTGGTTAAAAAATGTCAATCTTGTCAATATTATGTGGGGATGAGAAGGAATGCAACAATGCCTCTCAGTCTGATAATTGTTGATGAACATTTTTCTCAATAGGGTCTTGAATTCATTGGAATGATAAATCTAGTGTCTATTATAGGTCACAAATAGATTTTAACTGCCATAAATTATTTCACTAGATGGACTGAGGTAGTGCCACTTAAGGAAGCAACAGAAAATGTGATCCTAGACTTTTTAGGGAGTATCACTACTCGCTTTGGAGCTCTTCACACCATAATTTCAGATAATGCTAAAGAATTTTTAGGGTCTAAAGTATCTGACTTTGCATTAAAGCATGAAATATATCTAAAAACTTCTTCTAACTATAACCCTCAAGGTAATGATTTGGCATAATCAACTAATAAGAACCTGATTAGACTCATCAAGAGAGTAGGGGCTGATCATCACAGAGAATGGCGTAAAGTGTTGAATATAGCACTATGGGCTAATAGAATTACACCTAAGCAGGTGATGAAAATTTCCCCATATGAACTAGTCTATGGCAAGCCTATCGTAATACCTCTAAGCTTGGAAATTCCTGCTCTCCAACTGATAAAATAGATTGAAATTGAAGAAAATGGCCCTATGCAGGTTAGACTTGCCAAACTTTTAGAAGTTTTGGAAAAGAGAGATGTGGCCCATGATTCATTAATTAAACATCAAAAAATAATTAAAGACTACTTTGATAAATGGACTTCAAATCCTCATTTTGAAGTAGGCTGAATTGTTTTGAAATGGGATGCAAGAGCCGCCAAGCCAGGTCAACATACTAAATTTGAAGCATTATGGACTAGCCCATATAAAATCCATGCATGTAAATAGAATAATTCGTTTAAGCTGGAAACAATGCAAGGTGAACCTGAAGATATTTTTGTGAATGAGATCTACTTGAAGCATTTCAGTTAACCTGTGTCTCTAATGTATTATAGTTAGATAGTTTCCCTTTCTCAGTTGCTTTGTTTTCCCTTTTTTTTCTTTCTTACTCTTTCTTTTAAATAAGTGTTCTTTGAACATGTAGCTGTAGCTCAGAGCCTTTTCAAAAATTTCAAAACTCCTGACACTTTAAAATGTCTCCCAAATCTTAAATTCCCTAAGGTACCTTACATAGCCACTTGCATGACGTGTCTAACTCGCTGATCCATGAAGATTTAGTAAGATTTGCTAATGGTTATCTGAGTTTAATGCCATTTTGAGACTTGATGGGTCAATACATATTTTATAACAAGAGTTAAAGCTTACAAGTTTCTCAAACATTCTTGCATCTGCTAGAAAACCCCTGCTACTTGCATTTCCAGCTCATAACAAATGTGCTTAAGTGAAAGTGCTTCCTTATTTCAAAAGCTTCATACCTGTTACTGCAGTTCACCATTTTCAAAGAATAGATATAGATATGGAGGGAGCATAGTCTTCGTAACAAGGGTTTGGGATTTATGAATCCCTTGAAAAGTTTCTTACAAGAAAATCATATGCTTCGGCCCCCACACAACCATTAAAGACCTACCCATAGACCAAAGTCCTTGAAGTTGGTCAAGCAAGAGACCCAACAAAGATAAAATATTATGCAGATGGAATCATGGACCCAATTCTTCAAAGAAATAGTAGCAAAACTCTCAGAGAAGGGGCACATCAAAGGTGTCTTTAGAGGGCCAAGGTGGGACAATATGAGACATTCACAATGAGGATATGGACTTCCCAACTAGCATAATTCATTATCCCAGCTGTGCATCCATGCCATCATTTGGTTGAAATATGTGCTGGATTGTTTCATGCATCTTCAAGTACCATACAACAGAGTCCATTTACAGTGCAAATTACACCACAAGCTATCAAAGATATGTTGGCCCTGTACTATGACAAGATAACCACATTTCCCACCATTGCTAAGATGCAAAAAATGTGTGAAAACATCAATACTCAATTGAGATTTCTAAAAATAGAGTTACAATTAGGTGATGATGATACAACTATGTCGACACTGCCTGCAGCAAGAGCACAATTTGCACAAGTGAGTCAAGATGCACTCTCCATGATAGCTTTCATTTTTAGAATGAAAGATGATATAACCGTCTATGAAGAACAAATGGCTATCCTCTTCAGATTCAAAATTGTTGATAAAACTCAGGAGTATCAGCTTGATTTCTTTGAGCATATTGCATATTCAATGGTGGGACAACTTGGCCAGTTCAGAGCCAAAGGGATTTTCAGGTATTCCTCTTATTTGTTTCACCTTATGTTGTATCAGAACTCTGGCATATTTTCCCAACACATGCATTTAAATATGTATGATCCAAGTTTTGGTCTATAGAGGACTACCCTTGTGTCTGCATGGACACATATTTTGTCCAAAACTAGTGACCCATATGAATTCTGGGAACTTTTTGTTGCCCCTACTTTTTGTGATCTGAGTCTAGAACCAGTTATAAATAGATTGTTTCCAAGTGTTTCAAACCTTATGGCCAAATGCCCTATCCATTGTGATTACTTTTTTGGATCCCATCACACTATTATTAGAGTTCATGGTTTTTGTGGGGAACCAGTGCTGCTACCTAAGATTTTAACCCTTAGGTTAGCATTCTTAGAGGTCACCAGGTAGGCGTATATGGTAGAAAATGAATATGGCTCTAGGAAGAAGAAGAGGAAAATGTATGATATTCCATGGATGACAAACATGGCATTAGAGGCCAGAGATGTTGAGATTAAATTGCTTAGAAAGCTAGCCTTCCTGGGTTTCTTTCTAATTGAAGATAAATGGGTATATGACCCAAATAATTTCTTAGCTTCATGGATCAGGACTAATAGGGTTGCTGCCAAGATTGCACATGAGGGCCGCCCCTTTTGGGAAAACAGGAAAAATCCCAGAGAAGATATTCTAGAATTTTATGTTGAATTGATAGATTTGCCTCTTCAACAAAATAGACCATGGAAAAGTTTTTATGTTAAGCAAAGAGAGTTTGATCTAAAAATTAGAATGAATTCTAGTTTAAGAAGAGCATTAAAGAATAAAGATTAGAATGCTAAAAAAATAGAAGCCTATTAGAAATATAGGCAAGAGATTTGTGAGATGACCCACTCTTTTGGAAATGTGGATTCAAATGAGAAATGGGAGGAACTCTGGGATGAATGTCATCTGTCTCCTATGTCTAGCCCTGACACAAGTAATTTGTAGACATAGGGTGGTGAGCCAAAAGCCAGAGAAGAATATAGCCAAACATTGTAGGCCCCAGCACAAACTTCAGCAACAGTCATTGTAACTATTTGGCCCCAATCTCTTAGTACCATCAAAAAACTAAATGGTGTGGTATCTTCACCACCAAAATCTTCTCCATCAACGTCAGTCCTTGAGATTCCTAGTTCTACACAAGCACCACTAGCAATAGTGGTAAGTATTGAAGAGAAGGGATCACAGCCAGAAGAAGAAACACCAAAGAGACATAAAAGGTTGAGGTTCTAACTGGATACAGAAGAGAGGGTAGAACCCTCACAACACCAACCATAGAGTACCCTAGTTGCTCATCAGGTAAGTATTGTTTCTCCTTCTTCTTCTCAATCTCTCTCTTCCCCTTTAAGAGTGATGATTCTATTTGGCCTAATGACATCCCCTATCACCTCTGATATGTCCATATCTCATTTTACCCCATCTATCCAAACTTAGGCCATGTCATTACCTCACTTTTCCCCCTCTATCCCCAAGAAATTACCTCTTTAGAATCCCCATGGCCAATAATTGGCTATTCTATATGGCTTACCACAAGGTTTTTCTTCTGTGGGTGGGCACATTACCTCTCCTTCTACCTTCCAAACACAAGCAGATGTTGCTAAGAAGGTGAGGGAAGCCCGAAGGGAGTAAAAGAGGATCAAAGAGAATAGAGCCCTAGCTACACCACATTTGAAGTCACAATTTGACCCAATCCAGTAACAACTGACAGTGACCCATTTGTCACCAAATATAGTCAAGCCAAATGAGCAGATGCAGCCAGAGGATTACACAATGAATGTAATGGCCATAGATATGTCCTTGTTTAGACCACAAGATAGGTTTAAGCTACTAAATGAATCTACTTTTGTAGTAGCCAAAGATTATTTGAAAATATCAAGGAAGCTACAGAAGATGGAGGCTGATTTGGCCAAAGAGAAGACAAACTATAGTAGTTTGACCATAGAGATCAATACCAAGAATATTGAAATAGAGAGTCTTAATAAATAGTTGCAAGATACTATTTCTCTTCAGACTCACCAGGCTATTCAGCCCCAAAATGATTCTTTGAACGTAGGGCTAACGTAGGTAAAGGATGCAGTGATAACCTTAAGGCACAAAAAGGCAACATTCCAAGAAAAATGTGAGGAAAGCCTTCTACAGGTTACTCAACTTGAATAGAAGCTACTGAATGAGCATAATAACACTACAGCTATCTAGGCCCAACTTCAAGCTGAGCGATAAAGGGCAGAACAATTGACACTTGAGTTGGCTAATAGGCCACAGAATGTAGGGGTGGTAAAATTGGTAAAGGAACTCTATGAATCAATATGGAAAAGAATCTCTCAAGAGATTACCTAGCTCAGACCTTCTCTAACCTTTTTGCTAAATGCACAAAAATTGTGCAAAAAGGTGGAGACTTCAGTTGAAGAAAATATGTCTACTATTTTTGGGAGAGTATTGGACTCTAAAACACTACTGCAAAAGCTTTATGATGTAGTTGATGGAACATTGTCAGTAATAGGGATTAATGACAAAATGGTTGCTACTAAATGAGTAAATGAGGTTCTCAATTGTAATTCCACTGTAATCAATTGCAGAGAGCTTCTAGATGTGATGAAAGAAGGAATCAGCAAAATGAAACAACACATTGAAGACTTAGTGCAATTAGGTCTTCCCTCCTTTTCCTGATGACAACACTATGTTGATGATTGAAGAAATTAAACCTTTGTTGTTGGCCAGGCAGAATGATCAAGCAATTTTTCAAGATTTAAGGGATGATTCATCAGTGCCTGAAGTAGAAGCCATTTTGATTCCTATTTCCCAGCTTGAGTTTAAATTAAAGGCTAAAGTTCAGATTTTGTAGAATTTTTCACACAAAGATATTATCATTCTTGATTTAGCCTTTCACAAATTGCAGAATAAGTAGGGATTATCTGATGATGAGTGGTCTACCTATCAGACAACCCTACTGAAGCTGTGATTTTTTGTCACATTTTGGTCATGCGGGAGTTGTGGATTCTTTTTGAGTAGGCTCAAAAGCCCTTGGGCTCACCAATAACTATAGAGTAAAAAATACTCTACATTTTATTTTGATTTTCGATTGCACAATCCAAATTTTATCCCTGCACACTTTGGTTCGAGACAATGAAGTTATGACTCAGAGCACGGGCTCAAATTTATTTTGCCTCAATTTTTTCTAAGTGTCGAAATCAAGCAAAAGGTGCCATGTGGCAATCACAAAAGGTATTAATATGCTTTTATAAAATCATCAGAAGATGCCACATATCCCTAGCTGAAGGAAGCAAAAGACACCATGTGTCAACATCTAAATTATCTTCATTTTATTTCATTGATAAGTAAAGACTGTGGTGGGTCTCGAGTTCTATTTTTGAGGCAAGCAAAAGTAGCCAAGTGTCTCCATTCGTGTAAAGATGAAATGAGGCATGAATGTTTCTATAATAGAGACAAAGCGACGTGCAGGCTTCCAAGTGTCACCTTTCACATGATTCTCTAAGGGTAGCTAAAAGCAGTGGAGACCACCCCATGTCCCTGGCTAAAGATACATGAAAAGCACCACCTGTCCCTATCCCCCTTTTAATGTTGCTAGGGCAAGAAATGATTTGGGTCTTATTTTTTGTTAAGTTGTTAAAGTTTTGAAGAAGCGGATTGCAATAAGTGTCAAAGGCGGAACACTCTTGAGCAAAGGCACAAAAAGAATATAAGTTACGCAAAAAGTGTCATGTGCCTTCGGTAAGTGCTACGAAAAATGCCAAGTGTCATTTTTTGGTGTCTCCTAAATAATAATAAGCTTTTCAAGTATGAAAGAAGGAATCAGCTAAGTGTCCACTCCCGTTTGAAAGTAGGAAGCATCCTAGGTATCTATTTCAACCAATGAACTCGTAAGAAGATAGAACTTTTCAGATCTAAGAAATATCTTGAGTTAGACACTTCCTATTCAATTAGAGTTCAATTAGGTTGTTAGATTGGGAACGCACAGAAAATCTAGAGCTAATCTAATGCTATAAATAGGGGTGCAGATATCACCATAAGGATCATCAGAAGATAGAGAGAATTTTTTATGATAGATTATTGTCAAGAGTTTTTAGACTTTTTTAGCTGTGATCAAGAATATCATTTGCCTTTGTTTTATTTTCTTGAGTTAGAAAGTTTATGTAACTATGCATGTTTCTGTGCCTTTTATGTGACTGGAGAATTAATAAGAAAATTGAGTTCTGTGCCTTTGTTGATATTTTCTATGTCACTACAAAATTAGTCTAAGTTGTGAGCCTCTGTTTCTATTGTTTTTCATCTTTCACATTGATCATGCCTTGTTCGATCTTTAATGTAATTGAATCTTACATATAGCTTCACTGTGCATAAGGGTCAAATTAAATTCAGGCGCATCACCATAATTAGAGTTTCTTTAGTTGTACTTGTGTGTCTATTTAATTCCTATCCCTTTTCCCATTATACCCTTGATATAAATAAGAGCCAAATTCTTTAAAATTTGGAGGTTGTTTCAGGTTGCAAGTCCCAAATTCTTGAAAATTTCCATTGTTGGTGTTAGAAACAATGCAATTTTAATCATCAACAAAGATAAAAAGAAACATTACCTACACTTACTATACAAGGATGGTGGTGAAAGATGTTGATGGTGTGATCCTTGGGTGAGAATGCAAATGATACATAATCCAAAATACAACTCCAACTCTAGATCTTAAAAATAAGGGACACAAGTGATATCAAATCAAAAAATACTATCCATAATGATGTTCACTAGGGTATCAACCCTAGTGTTCTCACTGCAAGGGATATTGGTGAACTAGACATCCTCAAATGAAGAGATAAAATCAACATGTTGCTTGAAAAAGTGGGGGGGGGGGAATTTAGAGCTAAAGATGGCTTACACATGACCAAGAGTGAGTTAGAGAATAACTGCACATATCACATGCCTAACTCATAGGCGTCAATCAAGGCACCAATGATTACATGATACTCTACAACATTATTTATCTCACTAGTAAGGAAGAAACTAGATGAAATAAGCTCATGGTCCCATTGATCATTGATAAACTAGGATATAGCTAATGTTCTTAGGTTACCTCAACTACCATCATTAGTGTGAATCACCACTGAGAGGTGCACCATAATGGGGTCAAGGATGGAAGACTAATGACTACAGAAAGATGATCTTAAAGTGAATTGGTGTAAGTGAGTTTCATGAAGGAAAAAAATAAGGAAATCAAGCCACAATAATAATGGTTGAATAAAATTGGCTGTAGCGGGAGTTAACAAGGGAAAGTGGGGGAAAGTTCAGAGAAGATGAAGACTAGTCAGTAATACTAGAGCAAGTCCCAAACCACCATAGCTAGCTGATAACCCTACCTAAAACCACAATGAATAAGAAAGAGAGGGATTTAGAATGGATCAAATATGAAAAATTAGATAAATGACTAATTAAAATAAGAATATAAAGTAACTTTTATCCCTAGGTGCCCACGAGATGGGGCACGGGCTTGGGAGGTCAATGAGGACTTGGAAGAGGTGATGGAGACCAAAATAGGGATAAATCAGGACCAATGAAGCCTTAGATTAAAGAACAGAGGCTAATAATTCACTTAAAACATGAAAAAACCCATACTATAGAGGTTTCACAAACTCAAATGCAGAAAAGGGAAGGGAAACACCCAAAAAGGGCCCATAAGGTGCATCCGAAGAAGAGTGCACGGGATTGATAGTCCTAAGGACCTAGGGGTATAAGATATTGAAATGATCCTAAAACACACCCAAAGAGACCTCAAAGAGAGAAATATACCCCACTATTTAATTTAAAATGGGCCAAAACCTTCAAGATGAAGGTTCATTGGTTTCAGGAGCAATAATGAGACAAAATGGAGGCCTGCGAAAAGCAAAAACTAAGCCTCTCACCCAAGCCATGGCTTGGGCACTATCAAACCATTTCCTAGCCTACCTAAGATGTAAATTTTCCTATAAAGCCATGGCTTAGACTAGAATAGGTCAAAAATAGGCCCAAGGAGCCCGAAAAGGGCTTAGAACTTGCCCAAAATGGAAGGGAAAGGGGGAAAAAAGAAGAGAATGTTTGTGAGCTTATCAAAACACATTTTTTATTCCATGATGTGTAGTATAAATCCAAGGTCATATTTATCTCTCATGAAAATTTGAGGATGAGTCAGAGTGCTAGAGGCAAAAAAGACATCTCAACTAGTAGAGCCATCATCGTTGTGCAGGGGTCAACTATGAGAGAGTGTATCAATGCCGACCGTAATGAGAGGTGAGGAGGGGTGGTAGGAGGCCCATGATAGATGAAGACAAAATAGGGAAGGCCAAATCAAGACATAGGTAACCACAATCACTAACCCATATCACCTATAGGCACTATGGAAAATGAGAGATTGAGTTGGTAAAGGGCTCAGTACTAGCAAGCAGTCACTTGACCAACTTAAAGAAGTAAATGAATCTAATTATATCCCAAGGTGCATTCAAGGAGGAGTGCTCAATACAAATGGTAAAGGATACCCATGAAGATCTGATGATGGATGCCACAAGAGGGTTAATCCATCAAATAAGGGCATGGGGAGGGTGTTCTAGTAAGCTATGAGCCTCACCAAAGCACCATAGGCCCAAGCCTAGGCCTGCCCCTCAGGGTAGGCCACCACTTATCCATAAATAGAGGCCTATCATTGAGGCATGCCACATTTTAGCCTATGAAGAGGCCAAACAATAGGAAAAAGGTGGGAGGAAGGAGATGGAACAACCATATCCTTAGGTTCCTAGTTATGACCCGAAACATAGGAGTGTCAAAGGTGGTGTCATTATTGGTGAAAGAGACATCTGAACCCAAATAAGTAAGAGGATGGTGATGCATAAGATGTATGGGCATGATCTTCTTGTAAGCTCTCCTCTCATTGATTAGTTTGGGTGTTATACCATGGATGGAATAACACTCAAAATCAAACTCATTGACTCTAGCAGCCTCAATAAGAGATGTATTAAGCAAGCCAATAATATGATGGGAAAAGCATGACACAAGGGGGAGATCAACATATAAAGAAACATCCTAGAATAGATATTCAAAAATAGATAAGCTAGCTTGGCATCATGGAGTAGAAGAGGGAGTCAACTAATGCATGTTAGACTCTGAAGGAGTGAAATCTTCTCAGTACTCAATTAGATCGAAGCATTCATCCTTGAAGAAATGAGAATCAAAAACAAGGGGTGTATGAGAATATACAGACCGTCATTAGGAGACAGCCAAAGCCTCACCTAAGGGCTTTGTATTTGGATAGAGAAATGCCCAGGGATTTGGGTCAGCCTCCATGGTATGAACCTCACCTTTATGCATAAACTGAACCATGTAAAATGTGGTCGATGTGATGAAAAAAATAACAATGGTCTAGGTATGGAAAATAATTATATTATATGAAAGATCCAAATCTAACACACAAAAATCAATCCTGATGTTCTTGGGACTAAACTTGACTTGGATCTTCATGTTCCCCATTGGTGTAATTGTGTCATTATTGAAACCAACACAACTATGGAAAGAATTAGAGAGTTTTTTTTGACTAATCCCAAGCTCATTGAATATATTTAGGGGCATGATATTTAATGTAACTCCTTCATCCATGATGCACCTCTTAACATGATAGTCATCAATGGAGGTATCGATATAGAGAGGGAACCTATCCCTCTTGGCTAGAATCAAAGCATTTGGTAAAGAGGTGGGGTCAAAAGAGAGAATAGGATGGGGAGGGTGATTGAATGCATCAGATTTAAATAGAACTTCAACATCATCCCAAAGAAGACCCTCATGAGAGAAACCAAGTTCATCAAAGATGAGGTCTATTTGCTCAGGGAAAAGGTGAAGAAGGTCCTAAATGGAGATCCCAATTGAGAGGCCTTGTATCTCCTATATGATAGAGTAAAGATGTTATCTATCTTGGGGAGGGATGTTTCATCAAAAGTCAAATCTAACTTTAGGGTTCCTTACCCCCGTGGGTTGGATGAGAGGCCCAACACCACTAGTCTCTCTAATAGGGTTGATGGCCATACTAGAGCATGTGTTGACAAAGTACTCATACCCAGTAGAGGCTATGCCAATAAAACAAATTACCTTTTTACTCTTGTGCTTGGATTTCCCTCTTGGGTCAACATGGGATGAGGAGTTAGAAGAGGTGGAAGAAAAAGAAGGAAAATGAGGGGCCTTAGCCTTTGATTTCTTCTTTTTATTATTCTTCTTCTTCTCCTTATTGTGGTTAGGTAGAGGCTCCTTGATCTCCTTTAATTTGTAGTTGGGTTTTGCAAGAGGATAAATTTGAGATGGAGGTAAGGCTTGTGCATAAAATTTTTGGGTGGCATAATTGTTATCATCATGCCCACTCATTTGATGGAAGTTGTAAAACTTGGAGGGGTCATAAGGAAAAACCATCCATTATTTTATTGTGTTTGATTTAAAAGCCTTTTTTTAGCTATATTTTTGCTCAAAGAATTCACCTCATGGTTATCCTTCTTGTCCTTCTTCGTAGGAGGAGAATTAGTAACACCATTGCTAGTTACATGGTGATTATGATCACATGAAGAGGATGAATTTAGGGTTGGTATGGGTTGTATGCTTGCACACACCTCAAATACCTAAATATTCAAACACTCATTAAAATGTTCATCATACGAGTTGGTGTCATGCTTAAGGACCTCAAGGTGAACCTCTTGTCTCAATGGTCATTTGAACATATCATAAAACTAGTCATCTAAGAACTTAGTGTTGCATGTATGAATGATTGAAGGCCACCTACACACAAAATCAAAGTTTGAATAACCCTTAGCCTAAGCCATAAAGGTGAGTAATTGGATGATAACATTGAAAGGCTTGGAGATATCAAAGTACTAGAGGAATTCATCTAGAAGGAGATAGAAACTAGAGAGAGAATTTGGAAGCATATTCTAAAACCAAACAAGAGCTTCAGCTCATAAAGAATGATCAAAGATATTTAACATCATGCCTTCATCTTATTCCCAATCCATACATGCCATCATGAATGCTAAAATATGACCTATGGGATTATATTCCCGAGTCCCATTTAACTTAGGTAGTTTAGGGATAGGAGAGGAATGGGAATAACATGCACCTAAGGGGTTAGAGGATTTTGAAGGAGATCCTCATAATCATAGTTGATAACAGGCTGAAAATGAGCTTTAAGAAGGGGATCATGATGGTAATGATGTTGCCTATACCCATAGGCATCACCATAACCATGGCTGTAGAGAGGATGACATCAAAGCAACTCTTGATAGGGAGGACACTCATGGTGGAAATCATCTCTACCACTAGGTAGGGAATGACCACAAGATGGGTGATATTCCTCACGAGGATGATGGGAAGATGTGTCATAATTTTGGAGGTGGTCATGATAACTAAAATCCCCATTATGTTGATCACATGCCATTAGATGAGGGTCAACCGGTGGGAATTGATGTTCTTGATAGGCATCTCATAGATCTCTAGTTCGTAGATGATGATCAAAATCAACACGCTTTTTAGAAACTCTATAAGAAGGGATAGGAGGATGGGATAAATATTCATGACAAAGATACCTCATCAAGTGGGAATACCTATGACTCAAAACATGGACATGATGGGGTTCTTGCTGTAGAGTTTTTTGCTAAGAAAGAGGTAAGGGACTCATATGAGAACTAGTTGAGGCACTTGAACTAGACTAGGTGTGATTTCTATCTCTAGAAGAAACATAATGCCTACTCCTAGGGGGATAAAGATGCACTTCATTCACCTAAAGTCATCTATGACAATCATCAATGATCACTTGTAGCTCATCATGTCTCAAACGGTCAAGGGGATCCTCATCACCTTGAATGGGTGAATGGGATATGGCATGGGGCTGAGATGAAACATCCTCAGATGAATGAAACTAAGACTGGTGAAAAGGAGACCAAGTTTGTTGGTTATAGTCCTAAAAATCTTGTTCTCTTTTTAATGTGAGAGGGTGTGTAGTACCATGTTGGGTTGAGGGAAGCTCCTAGATCATATGGTGTTTATGACATTCCATTCCAATCACAGTTTGCTCATGAGTGAGCTCAGGTATGAGACCTAAATTTGACAGGATTGGCATCCCAAGGGTGGGATATTAGTCATGGATGTGATGAAGCAAGAGAAAAATAGGAGATAATAGAAAAGGCTAACTAATGGAGAACCAATAGGGAGGATGACACAAAACCAAAGTAGGAGAAAACAACCATGATGAGAGCTGAAACACAACTAAAAGAAAAGCCTAACAAATAATAAAGGGGACTTGTCTAAGAGAGTTATAAATGGGATATAGCTAGAGTAACACCATATGTGATGTCCCACCAAGTGTGTTAGAATGTAATTCAAATAATCTAAATGAAACCACTAGTGTTTGGCATGGTGCTAGAGTAAACCACTAGAAGGCTAGAAGGCTTAGGGGTTCTATAGGCTATAAGAGATCTATAGTCACTATCTAGTTTGATGGTTTACACCAAGCTATAGAGATACTTGTAAACTAGGTTGGGGTTATCATGAATAGGCACACAAAGTACACACGTAACTCTACAATGTCCAACTATAGTAAAGCAAGTAGTGAAGACTAGACTATTGATTGTATATAAATTATAGAAACAACAATGCCAAGTAAAGAGAGATAACAAATTAAATGTAAATATAGAAGCTAAGGTAATTTTAGGATAAATGAAAGATGTTTTAAGAAATAAATATGTTTTCAAGAAAGAGTTCAAGAGCATGCCTAATCTATATTTGAGCTATCTTTCAAATTCAACACTATTGTTTTCTAACAATGCAATGTTCTAGCTTAGCAAGAGAGAGATTGTTTAATCAAGTTCTATAGTTTGTTTTGAGAATTTAGAGTCCTACTATGCAATAAAAATGTTTCCAATGTAAGCATAACATGTAATGGTAAATATTTCAAGCAATGAAGATATCTTGTAACCACATATGAATTCATAAACTTTAGAAACTATTATAAATAATGCACAAAATAACTAAATCACTAAAACAAATCAAACCCTAACATGTATACTAATAAAAATAAATAAAGAGTTTTATTTTACAAAGTAAAGTTACATCATATACAATTCAAAGAGATGTATAGACTTTATATGAACTAATTTTCCAAGATAAGAGGCAAGAGAGGAAGAAAATTAGGCTGTGTGTAAGCTAAGTCCAGACCAAGAGACAAAAGTTGTGGAAGAGGTGAAGGAGAAGCCACCAATCTATAGAAGAGCCAATGCAAGGAGCACAAAATAGGTGAAATGGAGTCTTGAGGGAGAAAGGAGAAACCCAGAATCTTCATAAACACTATTAATAACAATGAGAAACACCAAGAATAGCTGTAGTAATGTAGGGCATCCCCTCTCATAATGGAAGCTATTGTGCCAAGTAAGAATCAAGATAGATTCAAGGAGGAACCAAGATTCCAATAGACTAATCAAGTGGGAAGATTAGAGCAATAAATTGATCAAGAGAGGGGCACATGAGTTGATGTGTAATCATAAGGAGGAGTAGAGTCATGGGAAATACGATTACACTAAGCACAAAAAAATTACACAAAGATCAATGAAGACTACGATGAAGATGATGAATGTGAAGAAGAATGCCCTCACAAGTGTCCACATCTAATTTAACAAGCATAATGAACCCACTTACATGCTATTTTTTATCCTTGAATAAGACTTTGCTCTACCTTTCATAGGGTACACTTGTTTGTGCATACTATAATTTTGAAGTAATAAATTATTATTTTGTTAGCTTTGTGAAATTTTTCTCAAATAAATAAAGATAATGTTTGCAAAAATATTACTCTTGTCTAATGCACAAATTTTCAAAGGGCCACATTTTTCCACATGGAAGATGAAGATGTGCACGATTATTCAATTTGAAAAATTATAGGGCATTATCACTAATAAAGTGACCCATCTTGGCAGAATTGATGAACAAAAGAAATATGGCAAGTCTAATGAAAAAGCCCTAATGTTGATCACACTAAGTATCACCTATGAATTTTAACCACATATTCAGGATGCATCAACATAAAAGGAGGCTTAGGACATTATATCCATTATCTGCAAAGCAAAAAACCAAATATATATCCTCCTCTCCAATCCAAGATTCATACTCTCAGTATGAAAGATGGTGATAAAGTTGAGGAATTATTATGCTAGGTGGTATAACTTTGAGAAGAACTAGTCGCACTTGGAGAAAAAATAGGGGACATGTTGTTGATTCTAATCACATTGAGATCTCTCCCTTCTTAATTTTGCACATTCATCATAATACTGAGCATTACAAAGTAAGTAGTGTCTTTCAAAGAACTAGTGAATTTGATCCAAAAAGAAGAAGCCATCCAGTCCGTACAAGATGAGTTTGAGGATAAAATAATGATTTCCAAACAATGTGTTCCAAAGTTCCCAAAAGGAACACCAAAACAATCAAAACAACAAAAATATGAGAAGGTGAAATGATGGTGTCATATTTGCCATGCCAATATGCATGACACTAATCATTGTTGGCATAATGCCTTGACTCAAATCACATCTAGTCAAGAAGGCACATCTAGTGGAGATGATTTACATAAATCAAAAAGACATCCTTGGTGATATAAGTAGCAAGGACATTTAATGGCACAATAACAACCAAAACAAGATGATGCATATGAAAAGGAGGTACTAGTAAATGCAGATTATAGTGCATATAATAACATAGTTATTATCTATCAAATCTCGTCACCAAAGAGTAATGTTTGGCCGATTGACTTGAGACAGTAAGCATATGATAGGATGTAATGATCTCTTTGATTCACTAACTAATCAACCCACTAGAGATTGGGTTTGAATCATAGACAATAAGGTGTATGTTGCAGAAGGAATTGGAACTATCACCATTCCTCTCAAGATGAGAAGTTGTAATCTCACAAAGGTGTTGTATGTCGTCTGGCTTGACAATAAATATCTTATATGTAAGTCAGCTATTAAATCATAAGATTAAGGTGGAGTTCCTAATAAAGAACAACACCAAATCTTGTCTCATCTCATGGGAAGGTAAGATAATTACTAGTGCTTTTATGAAGGATCATTTATTTGTAGTAGATGCATTTTCATCCCATGCAGTTGCACTCTCTATCTCTATGGTATAATCTAGTACTCTAGAATTATTGATATGGGTACCTTTCTACTAGCTCCTTCTATTAGTTCATCTCTAAGGCCATGGTACATGGACTTCCTTAGATTTCCCATTCTTTGGTTATATTACCTAGATGCCTTATAGGTAAACAACATAGGGTTTTGTTTGATCTGAGTTCCTCTCATGTCAAGGATCATATCGTTGTGGTGTATACCAATCTATGTAGACCCTTGTCTATTTATTTTTAAGGATTTAATTACCTCCAATTATTCATTCATTATTTTTCTTAAAATACATGGGTGTTATTTTTCAATAGTAAGAGTGAAGCTTTTACTCATTTTAAGGTCTTTAACTATCTTGTGACCTAGTCAGGGAAGCCTCTTCATATTCTCCACTCTATTCAAGGTGGGGAATTCACATCAAAGGATTTCTTGGAATTCTTGAATTAACATGGCATCAAAATATACCTAACTTCTCCCTATACACCCTAGCATTATAAAATTTTAGAGAAACACAATCATTTAGTCATGAAGATGGCTTGTTGTATGCTTTCCACTATAAAGTTAGAGGCACCATTTTGGGTAGAAGTAGTTTAGACAACTGTATATATTTTCAATAGGGATCTTATGAAGATCTCATAAGACATGACACCAAGATTTGTATGAAGTGGTTATAAACCTTTGATCTCCCATCTAAGAGTATTTGGTTTCACATCATAAATGTATGTTGTAGTTAAAAAGAGGATTAATATCAAACTGAAGACACTCCAGTGCATTCTATTGGGGTGAAGTAATACCTCAAAAAAATATTATCTCATGGATCTCGAGACATAAAATATTTATGAAACTTGAGACATGGTTTGTAATGAGTCACCATTCGACTCATTGCCACAAAAAGAGTCAAAACATACCACCTCTCATAGACTGTTCACATAGTCAGATGATGATCATGAAGAATCTTGTCAAAAATAAGGTGAGATGTAAGGAGAATTATTTGTTGACATTAGAAATATGGAAGATAATTTGTCATCAATTAAATATAAAAATTAACTTCCAAAATGGGTAGAAAACATCATTAGGGACTCACAGCTGAACTCTATTCTAGTTACTTCATTAGGAGTTCAAACAAGAAGACAAATGAGAAATGAAGTCAATCTCAGACTGATGAGTTCAATATTTGATATCACTAAACTATAGATATTTCAAGAGGCATTATGTCAACCTTAGTGGAAGAAGGTCATGGATGCTGAATATGAAACCCTCATAAAAAATAAGACACAGGAACTTGTCAATCTACCTATAAGAAATAAATCCATTATATGAAAGTGGTTTTCAAGACAAAATACAAGGTAGATGGATCCATCGACAAATATAAAGCATGACTTATTGTAAAGGGGTATGATCATCAATAAGGAATTGATTATGAGGAGACATTTTCACCTACTACTAAGATCAAGACCATTAGAGTTGTTTGCACACTTGAAACACAAAATGGATGAAATCTTGAGTAGATGGATGTCAAAAGTGCATTCCTAAATAGTGATATCAAAGAAGAAGTGTACATGACTAAGCAAAAAGACTTCATTGACTAAAAACATTCAAAAAAGGTATGTTGTCTAATTAATTCACTTTATGGACTTAATCAGGCACCAAGGGCATGGTAAATCAATATTGATAATCATCTATTGTAGAATGGATTCATTTAAAGCCCCTCAAATTCAAATTTGTATATCAAGAAGGTAGGCACAAATATTGTAGTTATTATTTTATATGTGAATGATCTTGTGATCATATGAAGATTAGATGATCTTGTTGAAGAAATAAAGAATGACTTGAAGAAATAGTTCAACATGAAAAAATTTGGACTACTTCATTTTTATCTTGGCTTAGAGATATGACAAAAGAAGAATCATATTTTCGTCTCACAGATGAAATATGTCAAGATGCTACTTGAGAAATACGGGATGAAATATGTCAAATCTGATGGAAAAAGGTTTACAACTATCCCAATTTTAGGATTTAACTCAAGTATATGAAACTCACTACAAGAAACTTGTTAAGAGTCTCATTTACTTGACATATACCAAATTGGATATGTGCTTTGCTATTAGCTATATTTCAAGATTCATGTAGGAGCCAAAGAAGTGTCATTAAGTCAAATCAAAGCATGTTTTGAGATTTATCTAAGGTACATTAGATTATGGTATATAATACAAGATGAACTCACATTTCTTCTTACAAGATTATACAGGCTCAAACTATGCTAGATTTGTTGATGACATGAAATCAACTATAGGATATATCTTTCATATAGAATTTGGACTAATTTTATGGATTTTTAAGAAGAAATATGCCATTACTCTCATCCACATAAGCAAAATATCATGTCTCATGAGGATATGTGTCTAAATCAATTTGGTTATGTCGCATTCTATTTGACATAGAAATTATTGAACATCAGCCACCAAACCATATTTGTGATAATTAGGGTTTGTTGAAGTTGGTCAAGAATATAGTGTTTCATGAAATAACCAAAAACATCAAGGTCCAATGCCATTACATTCCATAATGAGTATTAAACCACAACATTCAACTCTAGTATTGCCCAAATTGATTCATAGATAGCAGATATACTCACCAAGTCAATTGGAAAGGTGAAATTTGATCTAATTCCTAGGTACAATTTTAATTATTACATTGTTTAGTTAATTATTAGTTTTTTGTTAAGTGTTACTATTGGTTAGTTATTAGATCATTACAATTGTTCCAAATATTTTTATATTGTATATCTTCTCTTGCTATGTTAATGAATAATCATGATTCAACTTGGAGCATTTAAGCTTAAGCAAAATTGCAAATCCTACATTGGATCACATCATATCACTACAAAATAGTAATTTCATAAGAAGATGGTATGTTTGAATGAGTTTCACCAATTGCACTATATTTTATTTTACTCTACAAGATGCCCTATAGAACATTGTTAATATTTAGCTAGATGAATTAGTTCGCTAAGGCCTACTCAAATATTTTCTATTAGATGTGAAGTGGCAGGCACAAAACATTTACACAAAACTTGATGAAGGCTATGATGAAGATGATGAACGTGAAGAAGAATGCCCCTACAAGAGTCTGCATCTAATTGCACAAGCATAATAATCCCACCTTCATGCCATTTTTTTTCATTGAAAAATACTTCCCTTTACCTTTTATAAGGTACACTTATTTGTACATACAACAATTTTAAAGCAATGAAATATAGTTTTGTTAGGTTTATGAAATTTTACTTAAATATTAAAGATAATTTATACACAAAAATTACTCTTCTACTATGCCCAACTTATCAAAGGCCCCAATTTCTTGCATTTGAGATGAAGATGCACATGATTCTTTAATTTGAAGAATTATGAGGCATCATCATTGGCAAAGTGACCCATCCTGTTAGAGCTAATGAGAAAACAAAATATGACAAATCTAATGCCAATCCCTAATGTTGATCACACTTAGTATCAATGATCAGGTTCAACCACATATTGAGGATATGTTAACATTTAAGTAGGCATGGGACATTTTGTCCACTATCTACGAGGTGAAGAACCAAACAAATATCATCCATCTCTATTACAAGCTTCATATTCTCAATATGAAATATGGTGTTAGAGTATGTACTTTATGTGTATTTCTCACATTTGTTAGTGTATTAGCTAGTTGTTTCAGCTTGTAGTGAGTTTATCCTATATGAGGCTTTATCCCACATTGGATCAATTAGCTATTTTAATATTTTGCCTTGCCTATTTATGCAAGTGCCTTCATTTATATAGCATTCTTTGATATGCTTTATTTCTAAATATATATGATCTATCTTATTTTTACATTTCATATCTGCAACTTCATATTCTTTAATATTTTGCATTTAAGATCTACTAAAAGATCAAGAGAACCGAATACTACATTGGAATATAACTTAACATTGAAATTTGCTGAAGGGCATCACATTCCATGTAAAGACATTTTGGTTGGTGTTGTATTTTACTGCTAAAAGATCAAAAGCGTTCAAGATCTATTGAACTAAGGCCCTTAGAGGGATTTAGAGAAAATAAAATAGTATTTCTGTCCTTTTCTATAACAAAAACGACATTTTCATTCATTTTTTGCTTTTACAAGGCTGAATTTTCACCTTAAGAAGAAGTTCAACTCACTTGCATGCGTATAAGGGTCACACAACTAGTTATTTTTCACTTTAAATGGATTTTTTAAGTCTAAGGTAAAATTATGGTTCCAACGAGTGGTCGAATGACTATGTTCTTTTTTATTTTGGTCACTAAAATCTATTTGTAGTGTTTTTTTAATTGTTTTTACACATTTTATGGGAAATTATAATGCTTGTCACTTTTGAATCATAACTCAAATTTGAGTTCTATATTTTTTAAAGTGCATATTTTTTTATTTTCTAACCATTATTGTCATTAAATTGTAAAAATTCACTATTTTTATAAAGTGTCAAAATTAGGGGGGACATTTTATAATATAATCTTTTGGGGGGTTGTCTTGGTGCTGATTTTGTACACCCTTTACATTATTTCTACTCTTAGTGGTTAGGTAGCATGGCTTATACTTCTGATGTTGACCATTATGATCATTTAATTACACATAATTACTACACATGGGGACATTGAATGGTAACAATCATAAAGTGCAAAGGATTATGGTCCCTAATAAATGAAACACAACAACAGTTCACACAAGAATTTGAAATTTTTCAAAATCAATGTAAGTTTGAAGAATGTATGGGCTTGATTGGGGGATATGTAAGTGATAGTCTCTTTTTTCATTTTTATGGGTGTGATTCTCCATTCAAAATGTGGACTAAGTTAAAAAGGTTGTTTAGGAAAGTAGATCACTTGAGAGCAATGCAACTTGAAGTGGAGCTTACTTCACTAAATCTAGATGAATTCCATTGTATATTACCTCATAAAGTCTAAGAATTTATTGATATAATTGAAGGGGAGTGGATGAGATAAAAAGGATGAAGAGCATGTATACTTGATCTTGTCGAAGATGAGTGGTCCATTCCAAATCTTTTCTTCTAACTTTTTCTCTAGTATGGATGTATTATGTAATGCATTCAAATTGTTAGATTTAGAGTTATTTTGTGAGAGAATCACTAGGGAGGAATCGATATTGTCTCATCTTGAGTCTTCCACCTCTCAAAAATCATTAGTTTCCTCACATCCTAAGTCTAAGGGAAAATCTAAGAGTAAAAAGAAAAACACTCCTCCACCTTAAATTGCACTTAAGCCCACCAACACTACTTCATCTAAACCCAAACCATCTTCCAAATCCAAGAATAAGTCTAACCTATCTTGATCTTATTGTGGGAGGACTGGCCATGAAGAGTCCAAGTGTTTCAAGAGAATGCAAGCCTTAGAGGATGATGTTAGAAAACACAAGATTTCTATCTCCACTCCTTGTCCATCTCATGAGCATGAAAAAACACTTAATGTTATTGGGAGATCATAGTTACCTATTTTAGATAGTTGGGTTCTATATTCTAGTGCTTGACACCATATGACTTCTACCAAGGAGTCCTTTGTATCTCTTTATTTGAGTTTTACTTCCGACATTGAGGTTGAAGATTCTTATTTCATTTATGTTGATGAGAAGGGTGAAATACTATTATAATTAGCATACATGATCTAATGAATCTAATAGAAAGCATAAACAAGAGATAAAATAGTAATAATAATAAAAATAATTGTATATCTAAGATAATAATTACAATGAATAAATAACTCAAATATGATGAATTACTCTGATAATTCAATATTGATCTAATGTAGAATATATAAATAGCCATTTCTTATATAGAGCAAGGTGTGTAAGATAAATATTATGGAACTCACACAACATATGTAGTTCAATTGATATTTGACTACATGAATAGTGGAGTGCAACTCCATGGTAACTAGATAGGTGTCCAAGTTGACTACTACCTAAGAAATCTTATCCTATCTAGTGTAAATTATTAATCAATATAATAAACTAATTATAATAAGTAATTAGTGCACCAATCTAAATAATAATTACAAGTAAATGTAATAAAACAAATAAATGCACCAACAACCCCCATAAGCAAAGCTTAGGTAGGGCTATGCAGATAAGAGTCTCAATAATGTGTATCCATATTAGATACTCTATACAAATAGATGAGAAAATAAAAAAAATTGAAGGGAAAAAACTCCTCAAAATGAAGGTTTAGGAGACTCCCTTGAAGAACTGATTTCCCTTGAATAATTGATGTTCTGCACCCTCAAAAAAGATCACGAGTGAAGATACTTTATCTTAGTGAAAGGTTTGATGAAAATATTTGCAATCTACTCTTCTGTAGGACAATATTGAAGATCAATGATCTCCACCTGATTAACTCCCTAATAAATTGAATATGGATCTCTATGTCTTTGGTTATATGATGATGAATCAGATTCTTTGAGATCTAGATAGTGCTCTGGTTGTCATAGTAAATGACTGATGGCTTTTGAAATGGAACACCAAACTTAGTGAGAATATTCTAAATCCAAATAGCCTCAGTAGTGGCATTAATAGTTCCATGATACTCAACCTATATAGATGAAAGAGCAATAGCATATTGCTTCTTGCTTTGCTAATAAATAGGGTTGGATCTAAAGTGAAAGCTATAACCAGAAGTGGACTTACGATCATCATAATCACTAGACCAATTAGAATCTGTGAATCCCACCAAGTTTAAACCTACACCTACTATATAGTGAATCTTGTATCTGATAATGCCTTGAATATATCTCAAAATTCACTTGATGGCTCTCCATTGAAGCTCATGTGGTGTTTGCATAAAGCATGAAACCATGCCAACTACACATGAAATGTCAGTCTATGTATGAGTTAGATAGATGAGGTTACCTATAAGCTAGAAATACAATGTGGCATCAACCAATGGAGTGGAAAAATGAACCTTGAGTCTAACTCTAGATAAAAAATGAGTCGATGCAGGCCTACAATCAACCATGTGAAACTGAGCTAACAAGTTGATGGCAAACCTGGGTTGTGAAAGTGTAATCTTGAAAGATGACTCTGTTATCTGAATCCCAAGAAAATAGTGCAATAGGCCCATGTCTATCATAGAAAACATGTCATGAAGTGTAGTCTAAACACTATTGATGATGGATGTTGTGCTCCCTATAATAATGAGATCATCAACATAGAGCACTAAGTACAATAGTGAATCCTCTTGTCATAGAATGTAGACATTTAGATTTGAGTGACATCTCGAGAACCCAACTAAAAGAAGAAATGTGTCCATCATAGAATACTAAGCCCTAGGGGCTTGTTTTAGACCACAGAGAGACTTCTATAAGTGGCACACCAATGAGAAATCCTTAATGAATCCCTGTGGTTGTTCCATATATATCTCCTCATGAAGATCCCAATGAAGAAATACACTCTTCACATCCATCTGATGTACAACCTAAGCATGAGCTACACCAATAGTTAGTATCAAGCGAATGGAATTCATCTTAGCAACATGCACTAAAGTTTTTATATAGTTAATGCCTTCTAATTGGAAAAAACCTTTGGCCACCAAGTGTGGTTTATACTTATCAATATTTCCATCTTGTAAAAACTTAGTCTGATATATCTACCTACATCATACTAATTTTATGCCCTTAGGAAGAGGAACAATATCCCAAGTGTTTTTTCTAATCAATGATTCATATTCTTCTTCCATCGCTAAATCCCATTCAACTATCCTTATGGCTTCCCAAAAAGACTATGGATTGGAATGTGTGGCAATATAGGAATGTGGAAGATCATGCTATGACCATGTTCTCCTTCTATCTAATGGATCCCTAACAAGAGGGTCTACATCTACCATAGTCTATCTAGCCCACAAAGGCATCAATGGGCAAGGATCTAGAGGAGAAGCTGGAATGTGACCTATTAAACCCTGTTGAGGAGGTATTACCTCATCATCCCTACTAGTATATGAAGCATGAGTATCATCATCACTGCTATCTAATTTTTCTAAGGAAGAAGAATGAGAAATGTTAGAAGATAAGTCTGAAGGACTTTCTTAAAAGTAAACACTTTTCACTATAATAAGCTCATGTGAATCTGAATTTAGATGATATCCCTTAACACCATCAAGATATCCCACAAATATGCAACTTTGGATTTATTTTTATAAATCATGATGCTTGTCAAAAGGTATGTAAGCCCATGCTGGATTGTCAAAGACTTTGAAATGATGCACTGCTGGCTTCCTATTGCTCCAAGATTCAAGAGGTGTTATCCCTTTTAAAGTTTTGTGAGGAACTCTATTTTGTATATATGCAACACAATTAATTACTTGTGACTAGTACTCAGGTACTAATGATTTATCATGAATCATACAACTTACCATCTCTTTTAAGAATATATTTTTCTCTCTATCACACCATTTTGTTGAGGTGTGTATGCAACTGAATGCTAAAGATCAATTCCTTCAATAGCATAAATTATTCAAACTTCTTGTTCACATATTCCCTCCCATTATTTATGAGGAGGATCTTGACTAAATTTATAGATTATTTCTCTGCTAGAGATTTGAAATATAAAAATCTATCAAACACTTCACTTTTGAGTTTCAAAAAATAAACCCAAGTATATCTAGAATAGTCATCAATGAATGTGAGAACATATTGGGTTTTACTAAAAGATAAAGTAGGTAATAGACCCAATAAGTCACTATGAACAAGTTTGAGGACTTGTGTAGCCCTCCAAGCCTTCCCTTTATCAAAATTATCCTCTGGATGTTTGCCTAAGGCACAAACTTGATATATAACCCCTAAAAACTAAATATGTGGAAGTCTTATAACCATCTCTTGCTGACTGAGTTGTTGTAAACAATGGTATTTCAGATGACCAAAATTCTCATGTCATAGCTTACTCACTAAATCAGTGTGTGAAAGCAAAGTTGTAGAGGAAGATTAAGGCACAAAATGGGACAATGAATAAAGCCAAGTATGATTGTTGACTTTTCCCATTGCAACTAAGGCATTATCCTTCAATTTTTTGATTGATACAGAATCAAGTGTGAACTCAAATTTCCTTCTAGTATCAAAGAGAGTTATTTGGTAGATAGACAAAAGGTTAGTTGATAACTCTAGCACACAGAGGACATCCTCAAATACACCACTATCAACATCAAATGTACCTTTTCCTATTACATCTAGCTTAGAATCATCACCTATGAGAATATGAGGCAAGGAACTTGGTTCTAATCTAAAAAATTATTCTTTATCAAAATCCATATGGTGCAAAGCACTTGAGTCAAGTGCCCATGACTTAGGAGAATTTACCAGTGCAACTAGTATTTTAGCTTTCCCTTTCCCTAAATTTGAAGGAGTGGAAGAATCTTTTGAAGAGGATTGATTTCTATTATATTTTTTGAGAAGACCCTTAAGGTCATCAATCTCTTTCTTCTAACAATCTTTGTCACTAAGAAACGCCTTTTGGCAATAAGGGCAAGGAGTGCTAGTCCTTTTTTATGAATCCCCTTTCTTATTAGTGGATTTATAATCTCCTTGTGAGTAAGATTTTTTCCCTTTATTATTATCTTTTTGTGACTTATTTTGATTATTATGCTTATTTTTACTTGAACCTGTATTTGATGCTGATGTTCAAAATTGCTTATGCTGAGGTTGAATTGCAACTAGAGCTTGGGATTAGGATGACTTGATTAGACCCATAGCTATTAAATTTTCTTCTTCAGCCATTAAAATCTTAGAGAATACCTCAAAGGTGGGCATTTGATATGTTGTGCCCAATGTGAGCCTATGAGTCTAAAATCTAGGGACAAAGGATGAATATTCATGGCCTGATTTGTGTAAGGCACTAAAAATCAATTGAATATCCTTATTATCAATTTTAAATTTAGAAAGTTGTGCTCTAAGATCTATGACTTTAGTGATGTAGTCTTATATTGTAGCATAAATTTTAGGATCCAAACTAATAAGTTCATTGTAAATTTACTAACCATGAACCTCATCTATTTTGCCAAAAATGATGCTAATTTATCCCAAGCATCTTTTGGATTTGTACATTTGTCAAGATGAAAATTCAATTCTAAATAAATATAAGACTGAATGCATCCAATAACCTTAGTAGTTTCAAAGAGAAAGTGTTGTAACTCTTTTACATTATCAGGTGGAGTAAAAAGAGTTGTTATGTAAATCATATATCCTACCATCATTAATGCATTCCACGCATTCTATTTTCATGTATTATATTTGTATACTATTAATAATGAGAACTTAAGATTCCCCATGATGTAATTGGAATTACTTAGTTTTATCCCACCCAAAAAGTATATATTAGCACTTTATAATTGAGTGTAGTTACAAGGCTAGATTATAATTTTTCTAGTTTACAAAAAGCTCAATTACGCCCTCTAAGCTAAAATTACAAAAAAGTATGCATTTTATTACAAAATGTTTTGCACCAATGCATTGTACTCAAAAAATTATTACCTAAAAAAAAAACATGGGACCTCAATATGAGGTCGTTTGTGAAAGTTATGAGCCTTTGAAGTTGAAAAAATGAGGACAAGCAAGAGATGTTGAAAAACTTGAATTCTAGAAAAATATGGACAAAGCTTACAAAAATTGAAAGTACAACAGTGAAGAGCATGAAATTTTAAGCTATTTCAAAAAAAAAATTCACTTAAAAATACCTCCTAGTGTTCAAATGATGGGCTCCCGAAGTTGACCTATCAATTATACCTGTTGATCTATGAGACTTGCTGACGTGGTGCTCCAATTTTTTTTGGCCCTTCATAGTTCGTATAGTCCATATGGTCATACGTGGGAGCAAAAAAATTGATTTTCAAGTCATTGTGTCTAAATTGAACAAATTTTATATGGATATATAGGTTTTGATGCCTTCCAAATGCAACTGTGAGGTCCATTTTACTCAAAAATGCTTTGATTTTCAAGTATCCACCATATTTGGGAATGGTGCTTTTGGATCAAACCCTTGCCAATTTCACCTCCTGTATCTCATCTGGATAAAATTGGAGATAATTTTGACTATCTCGAGCACTCTCAACTCAATGGTGAGTTAAACATTCTTCATAAAGCTCTAATTTGTGCTTGTATACAAATTTTAAAAACTAATCTTATATCTAGATATTTTTCTCTTGAATATTTATCAATCTATAGATTCAAGATATCTCTAGTCCCATGTTAGAATTTGCATATAGGATCTAATGAATCTAATAGAAAACATAAACAAGAGATAAAGT
This sequence comes from Torreya grandis, assembly GCA_037957365.1. Classification (NCBI taxonomy): domain Eukaryota; kingdom Viridiplantae; phylum Streptophyta; class Pinopsida; order Cupressales; family Taxaceae; genus Torreya; species Torreya grandis. The sequence continues at coordinate 493,325 of JARHVA010001700.1, read as the reverse complement.
AGTAATAATAATAATAAATTGTATATCCAAGATAATGATTGAAATGAATAAATAACTCAAATATAATGAATTACTTTGATAATTCAATATTGATTAAATGTAGAATACACAAATAGCCATTGCTTATATAGATCAAGGTGTGCAAGATAAAGATCAAGGAACTCACACAACACGTGTAGTTTAATTGATATCTGACTACATGAATAGTGGAGTACAACTCCACAATAACAAGATAGGTGTCAAACTTGTGTAAATAATCAACACAAGTTGACTACTAGTTAAGCAATCTTATCCTATCTTACCTTGAATAGTAGAGTGTAACTCTATGGTAACAAGATAGGTGTCTAAATTGATTACTAGATAAACAAGCTTATCATATCTGGTATAAATTATTAATCAATGTAATAAATTAATTATAATAAGAAATTAATGCACCAATCTAAATAATAAATATAAGTAAATATTATAAATCAAATAAATGCACCAACAAATACAACTAGATGGTGGTTGCATCAATGATGTATTATGTTCTAAACATCACCACTAATCTACTTTTAGTGTATCAGATTTGCCATTTTGATCAAGGGAAGACAATGACTTTGAAACCATAGGGTTTTGAAGTTTGGGCTTTGTTAGATACATATCCACTCATTGCATAGGGTGTTGTTGGTAGGGATTAGTTTATTACATTAGTATTTACATCTGGATATTTACCGAGAGGTAAATATAATATTGTGTGAGTTATATTTGGGTAGTCATAATATTATTACAATAATATTATGAATATAGTTTATTTGTTATATTATGTATTCATAGGGTGTGAGGAGATATTGAGGGAGAAATATATGGAGATATGATCTCCCCAAATATAAGAAAGACTCTTCCTATATAATATGTATTTCTCATATGGTTTGTATGGAGAAAAAATATAGTATGCACAATATAATTATGGTTTGTTGAAATATTTGTCTCTATGTGTTTAGCTCTATTGCATAATACATGAGATAGTTATTTGTGTAGTCTCATACTATATCTAACATTGGTTTCAGAGTGGGCAAATCCTCTGTGAAAAATGATTTTTTGATTTGAGAAAGGGGCAGTTGCTTGGTAGTTTGTCCCAGAGTGATGAGAGAATAATGAGTGAAAATCCTATAGTGTAGGTTATTTAATTTGTATGTAGTAGTTTTGTGAGAATCTTGAAATTTTACTGTATTTTTTGAGATATCATGGTATAGAGAAGGATAAGTTGTATTCACTATTTCTAGGCTTGGGTCTATGCATATCAGAAGTTGATATAATATAGAGGATATAAAAAAGGAGGAGTATGGGTCTAGAAAAATTTAAGGAGAATATAAAAATCATAATGGTATATTTATTGGAGAATAGATCCGCCACCTACATAGAGTCCCTAGTCTATGTCTATCTTATTCATTATCATATTCAAATTGTCTCCAAATATTAATATCAATATTCTTGCCTTTCAAATGATTCCATTAGACTCATATACATATGAAATTATATAGATGACCAACTCTAATAGACTTGTTATCACACAAGTAAATGGTCATTTTTAAAATTGAAATTATATTTATGGGCCAGATCATATATTACATATGTCAGGGGTGTGAGAAATTACCCAAAGAGTCCTAGATAAATATAAAATAGGTATAATCCATCTGGAATCATTTAGTACTGTAAAAAAAAATGTACCTATTCTAACACTTGCACATTCAAATGGAATGCCTAAAATTACCAATTAAAAAATAATTCATAAGGAGTATTCCCTAGTTAAGTCTAAAACACCTAATACAAGCCATGTTTTCCATCATCAAGTTTTGAAATCTAGATAATATTGAGTGCCTTGATTATTCTAGACTGAGGACTTTTAAATGATTGTTCTAGTCTTCTATTTGAGCTCATAAATATTTTCAATAGATTCAAATATTATTTAACCTTTTTCATTTGAATCCTTTCAATTGGAGAGTGAATATATTTGAATATATGCTCAATTGACATTATCCATTATTTTTTTATAATTTTTTTCAGAGTTATAATTCTATTTCAACTTTGGAATTCAAGAAATTCAGTAATTTTCATTAATGAAGATGTATCTCTTTAATTTTTTGTTAATGTTAAAAAAATTGTGATATCTTTAGATTATTTACATATTCAATCTCAAGAATAGGAATTGTCTCTAATGTTTAAACATATCTAACAACTACTCAATCATTGGGGGAGTAGACCCTGTACTATGAGTTGAGTTCCTCTACATCTATGACTACAAGGTTTACCTCAATTAGTATCTAAACATTGGTTGAACCACTCCCATAACCACTTATTAACCCTTCCTCATCAACGAAGGGTATGGAGTACACTACATGGAACAACTTCTATTGTTGTGGCTCAATGGTCTTTGCCCATTTGGGGTGGTGAGAATATTTGTGTTTATTTGCCTTTAACTCCTAGTTTGGGAATCACAGTTTCATTAGCTCCTCTAAAGAACACTTAATATGGATGGGTCACCTTTATTCTGCATCCAAATAGTATCTCTTATTGGGCTTATCATGCTCTCAAGGATAATCTTCCACCACTGCCTTATGTTGTTGTTTTGTGTTCATCAAGTTTGTTCAGTGTTTATGTCATCTATTTGAAATCCTTATTATAGTCTTGTTATGGTATGTCTTTACCATATTAAAGCTTTAATATTCATGTGTATCTTCAAGTGATGATTATTGTCGGGTAAAAGTCACTTTTGGATGTCATTAAATGTCCTTGAGATATTGTCAAAGGTTTTGTGATAAAAGGAGAGTCATTATAGGTATTTATTTGTGTCTTTTTTAAAGATTATTAGAGTCAATATTAATATAGTTAGAAAGTCTTTTGTATCAAAAGTCAAAATAAAAATGATTGTTATTTATAAGTTAGAGGTTCATTTTTTTATGTTCAAAAATTAAAAAGTCATCTTTATAAAAGATTCAAAGTTGAGAGTCAGTGTAAAAATAACAAATATTCAAATATATAAGGATGCATTATCACTTGTACACAACATCCAAACTATGGGAGGATTTATCCTTGATAAATTCATGCACTTGAGATCCATCAATAGATGTGCTAAGTAGAAAACCTACTAGAGGAATGAGGAAATAGAGGCCAAAGGTTCTAAAGCCTCTCAGAAATCACCAATGCTGAGGCCCAAAATGATTTGGTAATGTATTATGTGTGGCATGGTTTTATAGTTTCCACTATGTGTTTGAAAAATAAGAACATAAAAATATGCCCATTTAAGTAATGTAATTTGTGTGCAAATCCAAACACAGTTCCATGATGTGAAAACATAGTGAAAGGATAAAATCACCAATGTAAGTCAGTTAATAGATCTTGAAAAAATTTGTGGTAGATCCAAAAAACCATAAGAGGTGAACGACTGATGTGTTCTTGTTCTATTAAGTTTTGTGGTAAACCTGATTAAAATCATGGAAGAAGTGAGCCTTTATTTGTATCCAGGTCATGAGCCAAATAGGACATGTCACAAGGGGTGAGCATACTACAGGTGAGAGTGTGAATGTTTTTGCACCATGTAAAAACTAAGGGGGAAATGTCAGGGGTTAGTTTATTACATTAGTATTTACATCTAGTTATTTACCCAGAAGTTAATATAATATTATATGAGTTATATTTGGGTAGTCATAATATTATTACAACAATATTAAGAATATAGTTTAGTTGTTATATTGTGTATTCATAGAGTGTGAGGAGATATTGAGGGAGAAATATATGAAGATATGATCTTCCCAAATATAGAAAAGACTCTTCCTATATGGTTATGTATTTATTCTTATCTTTCTATGACTTATTCTGATTATTGTACTTCTTTTTACTTGAACCTGTATTTGATGCTGATGTTGAAACTTGCTTATGTTGAGGTTGAATTTCAACTAGATCTTGAGATTTTGATGACTTAATTAGACCCATAGCTATTAACATTTCTTTTTTAGCCATTAGAATCTTAGAGAATACCTCAGAGGTGCGCATTTGATATGTTGTGCCCAATGTGAGCCTATGAGTCTAAAATCTAGAGACAAAGGATGAATATTCATGACCTAATTTTTGTAAGGCACTAAAAATCAATTGAATATCCTTTTTATTAGTTTTATAGTCAAAAATTGGTGCTCTAAGATCTATGACTTTAGTGATGTAGTCTTATATTGTAGCATAACTTTTAGGATCCACATTAATGAGTTTGTTATCAATTTGATAACAACAAACCTCATCTATTTTTCCAAGAAATGATGCTAATTTATCCCAAGCATCTTTTGGATTTGTACATTTGTCAAGATGAAAATTAAAATCTAAAGACATATAAGACCGAATGCATCTAATAACCTTAGTAGTTTCAAAGAGAAAGTGTTGTAACTCTTTTGCATCAGTAGGTGGAGTAAGAAGAGTTATTATGTAAGGCATATATCCTACCATCATTAATTCATTCCAAGCATTTTATTTCCATGTATTATAGTTGTATGCTATTAATAGTGGGAACTTAAGATTTCATATGATGCAATTGGAAATAAACTATCACAAAGCAAAAATCAAAGTACAAAACACACCACAAAATCCCCTTGAATTACTTAGTTTTATCCCAGCCAACAAGTATTTATTGGCACTTTATAATTGAGTACAGTTACAAGGCTAGATTATAATTTTTCTAGTTTACAAAAATCTCAATTACACCCTCTAGGCTAAAATTACAAAAAAGTATGCTTTTTATTACAAAATGTTTTGCACCAATGCGTTGTACTAAAAAAATTATTATCTTAAAAAAAGCATGGGACCTTAATACGAGGTCATTTGTGAAAGTTATGATCCTTTGAAGTTGAAAAAATGAGGATGAGCAAGAGATGCTGGTGAAAAACTTGAATTCTATAAAAATATGGACAAATCTTAAAAAAATTGAAAGTACAATAGTGAAGAGCATGAAATTTTAAGCTATTTCAAAATATAATTTTGCTTAAAAATACCTCTTAGTGTTCAAATGGTGGGCTCTCAAAGTTGCTCTATCAATTTTACCTATTGATCCATGAGACCTACTGACATGGTGCTCCAAAGTTTTTGGCCCTGCATAGTTCGTACAGTCCATACAGTCATACTTGAGAGCAAAAAAATTTATTTTTGAGTGACTGTGTCTAAATTGAACAATTTTTATATGGATCTTTAGGTTTTAATGCCTTTCGAATTTAACTGAGTTTCATTTTACTCAAAAATTCTTGGAATTTCAATTATTCACTAGATTTTGGCATGGTTCTTTTGGATCAAACCCTTGCCAATTTCACCTCCTATGCCCAACCTAGATAAAATTGTAGACGATTGACTACCTAGGGCACTCTAAACTCAATGGTGAGCTCAAAAATTCTTCACAAAGCTCCAATTTGTGCCTGTATAAAAAATTAAAAAACCAATCTTATATCTAGATATTTTTCTCTTGAATATTTATCAATCTATAGATTCAAGATAGCTTTGGTCCCATGTTAGAATTTGCATACAGGATCTAATGAATCTAATAGAAAATATAAACAAGAGATAAAGTAGTAATAATAATAAAGAATAATTGTATATCCAAGATAATAATTGAAATGAATAAATAACTCAAATATAATGAATTACTTTGATAATTCAATATTGATCTGATGTAGAATACACAAATAGCCATTGCTTATATAGATCAAGATGTGCAAGATAAAGATCAAGGAACTCACACAACATGTGTAGTTCAATTGATATCTGACTACATGAATAGTGGAGTGTAACTCCACAATAACAAGATAGGTGTCAAACTTGTGTAAATAATCAACACAAGTTGACTACTAGTTAAGCAATCTTATCCTATCTTACCTTGAATAGTAGAGTGTAACTCTATGGTAACAAGATAGGTGTCTAAATTGATTACTAGCTAAACAAGCTTATCATATCTGGTATAAATTATTAATCAATGTAATAAATTAATTATAATAATTAATTAATGCACCAATATAAATAATAAATACAAATAAATATTATAAATCAAATAAATGCACCAACAAATACAACTAGATGGTGGTTGCATCAATGATGTATCATATGTTCTAGACATCACTACTAATCTACTTTTAGTGTATCAGATTTGCCATTTTGATCAGGGTATGACAATGACTTTGAAACCATAGGGTGTTGAAGTTTGAGCTTTGTTAGATACATATCCACTCATTGCATTGGGTGTTGTTGGTAGGGATTAGTTTATTACAATAGTATTTACATCTGGATTTTTATCGAGAGGTAAATATAATATTGTGTGAGTTATATTTGGGTAGTCATAATATTGTTACAATAATATTATGAATATAGTTTATTTGTTATATTATGTATTCATAGGGTGTGAGGAGATATTGAGGGAGAAATATGATCTCCCCAAATATAGAAAAGACTCTTCCTATATAATATGTATTTCTCATATGGTTTGTATGCAAAAGAAATATAGTATGCAGAATATAATTATGGTTTGTTGAAATATTTGTCTCTGTGTGTTTGGATTTATTGCACAATACATGAGATAATTATTTGTGTAGTCTCATACTATATCTAACATTGGTTTTAGAGTGGGAAAATCCTCTATGAAAAATGATTTTCTAATTTGAGAAAGGGGCAGTTGCTTGGCAGTTTATCCCAGAGCGATGAGAGATTAATGAGTGAAAATACTATAGTTTATGTTATTTAATTTGTATGTAGTAGTTTTGTGAGAATCTTTAAATTTTACTATAATTTTTGAGATATCATGAAATAATATCACGTTATAGAGGAGGATAAGCTGTATTCACTATTTCTAGGATTGGGTCTATACATATCAGAAGTTGATATAATGCAGAGGATCTAAAAAAGCATAAGCATGGGTTTATACAAATTTGAGGAACATATAAAAATCATAATGGTTTATTGATTGGAGAATAGATATGTACTCTTTAATTATTGTATCGAATTGAATCATCGGTGCTCAACCTTCAAAGGCAAAATGGGATGGATAGACCTCAAGCTTGAAGAAGGAAGAAATCATTCATATGCATGATAGTTATTTGAATACATATGACATGGTACCACATGAAATTCTACTATCAATTTAAGTTTGGTTAGAGTCCACTGCATATTTGATTTCAGATCCATGCATATATATTTTCATTCACAAGATATACTATGAATTTCCTGTCTTCAAATACCACAATCACTTCATGATCTATGAAAAATACATATGCATAACAAATTATGCATATATAGTCTATAGATTTTGTGTCTCCATTTATATTTTTTACGATACATCATTGGATTATTGATAAATAATTATCAAATATTTATTCACCATTATAGCCTTTTGTTTGACACAAAATAGTGATCTCTAAACATTCAAAGGGAAATTAAGTGAGCCCCTCATTTATACATTCCATGATGGTCCCATCTTCTCCAATGAATGAGAGATTCTCCAAGTGGCTTCCACATGATCCACCAACCATCTTCTTGCATAGTGGCATTTAAATTTTGAGGTAAATTGACAAGCATCCAAATATGCTTGTAATAAATTTCATTTGGTATTTGTGTCATTTATTAGATTTAAAAAGACCTATTATAGTCTTGTTATAGTATTTCTTTACCATATTAAATCTTTAATATTCATGTCTGTCTTCAAGTGAATATTATTGTATGGTATAAGTCACATTTGGATGTCATTAATTGTTCTTGAGATATTATCAAAAGTTTTGTGACAAAAGGAGAGTCATTATAGGTATTTATTTGTCTTTTTTTAAGATTATTAAAGTTAATATTAATATAGTTATAAAGTCTTTTGTATCAAAATTCAAAATAAAAATGAGTGTTCTTTATAAGTTAGAGGTTCATTTTTTATGTACAAAAATTCAAAAGTTGTCTTTATAAAAGAGTCAAAGTCAAGAGTCAGTGCCATAATAATAAATGTTCAAATTTATAAGGATGTATTATCGCTTTTACATGACGTCAAAACTATGGGGGGATTTCTCCTCAAGAAATTCATGCATTTGAGATCTATCGACAAATGTATTGAGTAAGCAATAAACCTACTAGAAGAAGGAGGAAATGGAGGATGGAGGTTCTAGAGCCTCTTGTCAATCACCAACGAGAGAGCCCATTATGATTTGGTGACATATTGTGTGTGATACATTTTTATAGTTTTTGTTATGTATTTAAAAAATAAGAACATAAGAATATGCCCATTTAAGTAATTTAATTTGTGTGTAAATTCAAACATAATTCCCTAAGGTGAAAACATAGTGAAAGGATAAAAAAATCTATGTAAGTCAGTTCATCGATCTTGAAAACAATTATGTTAGATCCAGAAAACCACAAGAGGTAAACAATAGATGTGTGCCTATTCAATCAAGGTTCGTGGTAACCCTGATTACAACTATGGAAAGAGTGAGCCTTTCTTTGTATCAAGGTTATGATCCAAATAAGGCATGCCACAAGGGGTGAGCATACTGTAGGTGAGAGTGTGAATGTTTTTGCACCATGTAAAAACTAATGGGGAATGTTAGGGATTTGTTTATTACATTAGTATTTACATTTGGATATTTACCGAGAGGTAAATATAATATTGTGAGTTATATTTGGGTAGTCATAATATTATTACAACAATATTAAGAATATATTTTATTTGTTATATTGTGTATTCATAGGGTGGGAAGAGATATTGAGGGATAAATACATGGAGATATGATTCTCCCCAAATATACGAAAGACTCTTCCTATATAATATGTATTTCCTCTATGGTTTTGTATGTATAAGAAATATAGTATGCATAATATAATTATGGTTTGTTGAAATATTTATCTCTATGTGTTCAGATTTATTGCATAGTACATGAGATAATTATTCTACTCTCCTATACCTTATCGTTGTCAATCATAGTTCTTGATTTTACTAGTTTTAACATTTTGATGATACTCCCACTTTAGGGACGTGCTTAGTTTTTTTATGTATATTCTGAGAGTCAGCATTGGCATGAGAGATTTGGACACCTCAACTATAAATATTTGAAGGAGTTGAGCACTCACAGTATGGTAGAAGGTCTTCCTATAGTTTCATGTCTTGATGGAGTCTGGCCCGATTATGCATTGGGGAAACAACATCAAGATCCATATCCTAAGGGTATGTCCACAAGAGCTTCTTCACCACTTGAGCTTGTACACAGTGGCTTGATGGTTTTTTCTATTCCTTCTTTCAATAGAGCTAAGTATGCACTTAACCTTATTGATAATTTCTTGAGGTGTACTTGGGTTTATTTCCTCAAGTACAAGAGTGATGTATTTTCTCACTTCAAAGTATTTAAGGCTTTGGTAGAGAATACATCATTAAGTTACTTCAAGAAGATTCATATAGATAATGGGGGGAGTACATCAGTCAGAATTTCACTAATTTTTAAGCAACCCATGGTATTTTTCACCATCATTTTGTTGCACATACTCCACAATAGAATGGCTTAGTAGAGAGGAAGAACCAAAATTTGAAGGAGATGGCTAACTACATGATGTGTTCATAGGATTTACCTCCTATCTATTGGGAAGAGGTAGTTAATTGTGCGAACTACATTAAAAATTTCACACCACATCAATCACTTGAGGATATGACTCTAGAAGAGGCTTGGTTTGGATCCAAGCCTGATGTCTCATTTTTCCAAGTCTTTGGGGGCCTTGCTTGGGTGTTTGTACTAAAAAAGAAAAAGAAAGCATTGGACAAGAAGAGAGAATCTTTGATTTTTGTAGGGTGGTGCAAGGACATGATAGCTTATAGTCTTTTAGATCTTGATACTCATGATATTCATTTTCAAAATCATGTATAGTTTGATGAGCATTTCACATCTCATGATTATTCATCTTCTTCCATGCCTACTTTTTCCATGATTCACCTCCTCTCAAGGATTCATTCTTTGAGGAGCCAGTTTAGGAGATACATGAGGTGGTTATAGAGGATGAGGATCTTGTTCACATAGATACTTCTACTATGCCTAGGGGGATCATACTATATTTTCTAAGGAAACTCTATTCATACATTATCTTTCACCTACTTGGCATCATTGTACATATTTTATAAGTACTAGACTTTTATGTCAAGCATTATTTGGGGATCCATAGCATTTTTTCACAAGCTCATAGGATATAGGAGTTGTATGATGTGATGATAGATGAGTATTCTTCATTGATGAAGAATCACACTTGTGATTTGGTCACTCTTCCTAATGGAAGAAAGTTGGTCAGGTGAAAATGGATTTACCATACTAAATATGTAGCTGATGGGTCCATTGACAAGTATAAGGCATGCCTTATTGCAAAGGCATTCTTGAAACTCAAATGTATTGACTATTTTGATACTTTTATAGTCATTTCCAAGATATATTCTATTCACCCTATACTTTCTCTTGTTGCATCACAAGGTCGACCAATTTATCAAATGGACATTAAGAGTGATTTCTTTCATGGAGACTTGCATGAGGAAATTTATATGGAGAAAATTTTTGGGTTTGTTCATGATTATTCTCTTGTTTTTTGACTTAGGAGGTCTCTTTACAATCTCAAATAGGCCCCTAGCACTTGGTATGAGAAGATGGATTCATTTATTCTCTCCACTAGCTTTGTCCACTACCACTCTAATCCCACAATGTATGTTCAACATATTGGGGACGAAATTGTTATTCTAGTCTTGTATGTTGATGATTTGATTCTCACATGCAACTCCTCATCTCAATTTAGACTATTTAGCAGGCACTTCAACATAGTTCAACATGACAAATCTTGGCCTTCTGCATTTCTTCCTTGATCTACAAATTTCACAATAAGATACATGGATCTATTTGAGTCAATTAAATTACATACTTGATCTACTTTATAATTTTGGCATGGTTGAGTGCAATCCAATTCCTTCTACTTTTCAATCTGGAGTGAGTCTTAGTGACTCTTGTACTACTCTACTTTATGATCCTACATTGTATAAGAAGATGGTTATGAGTCTTATGTACTTGACCCATACCCCAACATTTCATTTGTAGTCGATATTGTATCTAGGTTTGCACATGACCCTCATGACAGTCATTGGCAGGCTGTCAATAAGATTTTAAGAATCTATGAGGCACTACTCATTTTGGATTACACTACACTAGGGGTTCTAATCAATTGATTGGATAAAATGATTCATATTGGGTAGGTTTTCTTGATGATAAGCATTCTAATTTTGGGTAGATATTTTGTCTTAGTTCATGAAATATTGCTTGGTTTGTAAGAAGTAATAGGCTACTACACTTTCATCTATAGAGGCTAAGTATATGGCATAGTTACAATGAGTCAAGAGGTTCTTTGGCTTTGTTAGTTGTTGATAGAGTTTGGCTTCATGTAGTATTCACCCACTATAATTTGGTGTGAAAAATAGAGTAAAATTCATATATCCCTTAACCCAGTTGAGAATTAATGGACCAAGAAAATTTAGGTACATATGCACTTCATTCATCAACACATTCAGGATGGCATTCTAACTTAGCAACAATTTTCAGACATCTTCATGAAGCCTTTTGCATCACCTCATTTCCTTGAGTTGCATGACATGCTTATGGTTTCAAAATTTATTCTTATGGGGTTTTTATGAGGGCATCTTCCATCTTGATTTCATGGATACATATTGTACATGAGTACCTTATCAGGCCTAATTGGTGGGACTCATACTATGGATATGTCACTATTTATTTTTTGGATTTTGTTAGCCCCTAGATTCACTTGAGAGGGGTGCTAGAGTATATATTTCATGTGTATTTCTCATGTTTTCTAGTGTCTTAGCTATATTTTTTTGTCTTGTAGTAATTTTTTCCTATGTGAGGCTTTATCCCACATTGGCCAACTTAGCTAGTTTAGTATTTTTCCTTGCCTATATATGCAAGTGCCTTCATTTTTACTAGCATGCCTTTATATGATTAATTTGTGAATATATATGATCTGCCTTGTTTTTGCATTTTATATCTACAGTTCCTTTGTGATGTTTTGTTACCAACACTTTAGATTCTATGGTTGGAATGCCTTTACCATTCCTAAAAGATGGAGATAAAGTTGAGGAGTTATTATTCCAGGTGGTATAACTTTGAGTAGAACTAGTTTCACATGGATAAATAATAGAGGACAAGCAATTGGTTCCAATCACATTGAGAGCTCCCCCTTCTCAATTTTGCATATTTGTGATGACATTGAACATTATGAAACAAGTAATGTATTGATAAGGATCAGTAAATTTGATCAAACAAGAAGTCATCTAATCCATGTAAGATGAGTATGAGGACAAAGCACTAATTTCCAAGTAATGTGGTCCAAATTTCCCTAAAGGACCACCAAAGCATTCATAATATGTAACAAAATTTGAGAAAGCAAAATGACAGGGTCGTATTTTCTACACCAATACACATGACACTGATCACTACTGGTATAATGCCTTGACTCAAGGTACATCCAATTGAGAGGGCACATCAATGGAGATGATACACACCCAAGTATCTGTATCTCTATGCATTTCTTGATGTATATATAACACTCTATCCAAAACTCATAGAGTGTCATAAAATGAATGAACCCATAAGGATTCCAATAAAAATGTATCGTCAACATGCCAAAGATTATCACAAAAATATATATGGTCATCCAGGGACTCAACACCATTGTAACTAAGTGTGGTATGAACACAGTTGTCATGGTAAAAGTGATGATATATCATGGTGCATAATTTTTCCCATGTCAATAGCTTGTATTGATGAGTAGCCCAGTAATGAGTAGCTATAACTTCAATTATAGTAGTGAGTGCATGCATATTTTCATCTTCAAAAACATAATAATCCTCTAATTATTGTGAAACCTTAGTTCTTGATCTAACTGGAAAGGTGGTGCCTTCATTGGGCATCCAATAATGAGTCAGATAGACTTATAGTGCTTAGAAATATTTTTTGGATCATTTATTTGTCAACCAAAAATAGCATAACCTTGTACCATTAGTTCATATTCTCCATGTTCCCAATGTTCATAAGCAATACTGGTGGTATCAGAGATGGAATGCACATCTCCCCATTGAAACATACCATTAGGAATATGATCTAGATATTCATTTCTTTATGTCTTGATGTTATAAATGTGATGTCCTCATCCACATAAACTATTTATATACAGGGGGGATTAGTTGGTATTGAGAGGTATAACCATGTGTTGTGTGTCATTCTTAAAGCTAATGTATCACTTCTTGAATCATAATTCGATATTATTGGCATAACATCAAAGTTGACCCAATAGACTTGGAAAATCATTAGCTTTAGCTAGTTTAATTACTTCAAAATCATCTTTGAATGACACACCCAAGATGTTTATGGTGGTATCCTTAATAATATGTATAGCCACTGCTCGAGTCTTGTTGGCCATGAATGGAATGTGTGGGGAACGTTACATAATTGGACTCCCTATCTTCCTTCAGGCATCCTTTGTGATAAAATTATATTTTTTGCAAGTGTCACAAATATATCTAGTATCATCTAACTATTAATGGATGTATTCAAAACAAGCTATTTGTCATGTTCATGATTGGTTTGGGCATGAGTCTCTTATATTCATGCATGGTTTAAATGATAATCCAAAAAAGTCTTGGTTATTTATTGTTGTATCTAGTTCTTAAGAAGTAGTACAATGTTATCACTAAGAAAAATATTGCAAAGATCTAAAAATTCATCCTAACCTAGGTCCATTAAGATAGTTTATATTTACATCTCAATGCACATGGTAACATCATTCTCCTTTAAAAACTGAATTTTGACTTGTAATTCACATACTAAGGCCTTCATGTCATGAAACACTTATTTTTATAAGGATCAAGGTAGTGTTGAGCATGAGGTTCTTCATGCTGAACCTTATCTATAGGTGGATTTGAAACTAATTGGGAATGAGCACGATTGTGTGTCATAATATTGACCTTAGGTCTAGGTGGCGGGGTGGTAGGGTGTAGTCTCCATTGAACACCTAGAGTTTTTGTGACATAAATGATTCCAATGCCCTTTTCATTACATTCTTTGGTGATAACCATATACAAGTTGGGACAATATTCATGAATATGCTTCTTTTTACAATAGTTACAAGTTGGGTAAATTGGTAAATCATGATAGTAGTTATCTAGAGATCCACACTTATAGGAGGACCTGGGTGGAAAATGACCACCCCCACATCCATTGGCATGTACTCAACCCCATAAATATTCACCTTCACAAGTATCTTGATTATTAGAAACATAATTTTTGTGAGTTCCTCTTATGCATGTTTCATGAATCTTATTGATGACTCAGTAGTCATTCATATCATGTGTGTGCACATCACATATTTTAAAATATAGTGACACTTTATCATGGGTAGTACATTAGAGCAAATGATATATTATTACATCATGATCTTTATGGAATATCTCATAAGACCATTTTATTATGGCACGAACATTCCTTTACAGGTAGTTATTCTTGTTATAACATTATACTTCATAGTTAACACATCATAGGTTATTGTGTGTGTCATTATAATTATTAGCCATTAGATTCTCCAACTGAGAAGCCATAGAAACAACCTAAGCCTCCATAAAGAGGCTGATCCTTGTATCTATATTTCCCATAATTTCAATATGAAGAACATCTTCTAGTTCTTTGTGTGGGTCAATAAAGGTCTTTTGGGATAGAGCTCAATGAAAATGAAGTAACAACCCTCCCACAAACAATTGAGCATGCTGTGTTGGGTTAATATCAAATTACAGTTTTGAAATAATTGATTTGAAATGTTCATCATACTCACGAACACTCTCATTAACATCTTGTTTGATATCCTTTAGGGTAGTGATAGTCTATTGCTCAAACTTTGGGATGTTAAATTCTTGGAGAAAAGTATTTTTCAACAATTCATTATTCACAATAGCTTGTTAAGGGTCAAATTTTTAGTACCATTTATGCACATGATCTAATAAAGTAGTGGAAAGCTCAGTATCCTTTCATTCTAAATAAGTGATACTCCTCGCTTACCAAATGAGTTAACACTTATGGATGTGTTCTGCCACATTTTTTACGCTTGGATATTTAGGGAGATGGAGCATCATCTTATATTATATCATAGGCACACTTGATGGTTTTAGTGTACCCTACTCTTTCTACCCCTCCTAAAACCTATAATGGAGGTCCACTAGTGCCTCCATTGATATCGCCTAATACTCCTCCAATAGAACCACCATAGATACTTCATCCCATGCCTCCTAAAGCAATAAATACACCAAAAACAATAGGTTCTGAAGAAGGTTGATTTTATATGGTTGGGCCTGTAGTTTTCCCACTATTTATATTAGTTCCACCTAGCATTCAAAGGTGAGCCATATGTTGTAATGGAAAAGTAAATGTTAAAGGTAAATTTATATGTTGAATTTGCACTCCCAAATATTCATTTACTGAATCAACTTCAGATTCTTTAGATTTCACACTATTAGTATCCCAATTTATTATAATAATTCTATTAAACTCAAATGCACAAGGATGTGTTGGGGTGTGGGAATTGGATGTATATGGATTGGGTTTTTCTATTAGTGCTTGTCCTAATTCTTTTGTGTATACTTAAGCTATTAAAGGACATTAAAACTTGGTTGGGGGTACTCATTATGCCTCTCTGTTCTCTTGAAGATTCCTATGGCACTTCCAATATCCTCTCGTTAAGCCCCTAGCTTGCTACCCCTCATAACCCTATGCCTAGCCTTATCATATTTTCACTTTTATAGTTCCTATTTCCCAAATTCCATGCTAAACTCCCAATATCATACCAATATATACTCATCCATTTCTCCACCTATTGCTTTGCTCATGCATGAGATATTTTATCCATCCATAGGAGATTCCTCAAGCTCATAATCAACCATAAGATTTTTAATCTCCAAAGGGAATTGTTTGATATACCTTCCACACAGATCTCTTAAGAAGTTGAGTTATACTTATTCTAGACAATAATATGTAGAGAATACACATTTCAAAATATAAATTTTAATCTTTCCTTTCCACCAGATTTTTATTGCTTGTGTCCAAGTAATTTCCAGCTTGAGCAAGGTTGTTTGACACTCTACCTACTAATAATCCTTATGCCCATAACTTATTGAATGGTTTTATGCAAACACCAATATCCAAGCATGTAAGTACATGGGTAATTATACAAATAATGCTTCATTTAGAGAATCATATAGATGTTTCTCTACCCATATACATGCAAAAAATCTTGGTTCAAGATATTGGAGCAAAAAAATTTCTTCTACTTTACAAATACAACACTTGATACTCTACAAATAAATTCTCTCAATGATTTTCCTACCATCATGATAATAAGTGCAATGTGTCCCAATAATAGGACTAAAATATTAGGGTCTTTTCATTTAGTTTAGCATTACTTATCCTAGTTATGTGTCTAAAGAGAATAAGAAGTCTAAAAAGATAGCGCACTGGCATATCACATGAGGAATGATATTGCATGCTCACCTAAAACACACCACTTAAGACTGGTTCCCATTAGTTCTATTGTGCGATGGTGTATGCATTGAGCTTGCTATACTAGGGTGATTAAGTTGGCACATAGTTCTAATCATAATAATCATAGTATAGTACTCCTAAAATTTTTCTCATTCCATTCTTAAGCTATTCATCATAGAAAAAGATAAGAGCAAATAAATAATAAGAGTAATGGTACCATTATTTTCATAACAATATTACAAAAGGTATTTCAACCATGCAAATATTTTATTCCCTTACATATCAAGGATCAACATACACTTATTGTAATTCACATTAAGGTTATGATTAAGATCAAGATTACATTTACAAGATTACCATTACAACAACAACTCTTATAAGTAAAACTAGGGGGTATTTACACATTGTTTTAACTTGATCATTATGTTATAATATTGTCATGAAAGTGTTGAGTTCCAAATGAACATTTTCAATAATGATTTATGGGAATACATTACAATGAATTCATATTGTTTTGGGCCTAACTGCACCTATATTCCCTCTTTATGTTAGATATTAGTTATCATGCTCCTATCTTCTCATGGGCCAGTGCTAGATTTTCACTTGTCTATTCTCCTTTGATGCTCGTGCAAACCATTTCTTAACTATCTCCACCTTATATGCCCTTTTCCAACTCATGTGTTATATAATGTCCCTTAAAAAAATAAAATAACAAAGGATGAATTCATCCCTCATGAATGGGGTGCCACAATAAAGGAATAACATCTAAAGTAAGTCATCCCATGTGAGGTTTTGAGGGACACCATTTATTGGGAAGTCAAATAATTTGGGAAAATCAACTTGAAGGGTATTTATGATGGGTAGCTCATGGATAAAGAGCATGATCAGATTTTATTCAGTGAATATTCATATTTGGGAAGTAGATCTACAATGCATATAAGGATAAAAACCCTCATTTGTAATTAGACTCAAGGATGAAACCCTTTGATGCCTATTGTGTTAACTTCATTTAGGATTTACACTTGTGATTCACTTTTATTATTTGACTATTGTTATTCAAAATATTTGTGTAAGATAGAAATCAAGAATTCAGTATTTGATATCACCAATTTGTTATATTTGATTTATTTTTATAAGTTTGTGAAAAATTGGTGAAAATATATATGATATAGTTTCTAATAAATAATATTTAGTAAAATCTAAATTTAATTATTTTGATCCCATTTGGGGATATTATAGTGGTATCATAGCTTTTGCCCTGCCAGCCTGTGGGGAAAACATCATGCAAAGTGATGATAAAGAGATCTAATATTATTTGAGAAATAGAAATAAGGGTTAAAATTAACAAAGGGAAGAAACTAAAAAGGGAAAAGAAAGGTAAAATATGGGAGATAAGGACCAAGATGATGAATGGATTTATTAGCTTATTCAAGGACAAGAATAATTGGTTAATACATTGACTTAGTTGGCTCTTGTAATGCAATGTATGACAAATTATAATTAACAAAATGGTGAAAATAGTTATTCTAATACTAGCCAGTGATAAATTCTCTAAAAAAAACCATGAGTTATATAAATAGACCATTTTAACCTAAATTTATTTCAAAATAAGAATCGATTATGGAAGAAGAAACCCAAACTTCATTGGGAGATGACCTTGTATTTGGTTTTGAAGAATATTGAACCCTTCTAGATGAAATATAGAGGGAAATACCACTCACAAATTTCATGTCAATGAAAATAAATTGAAATGGTAATAGGATGGATAATAGACTCCAAATTACTCAAAGAGATCTTTAACATAATTTGGGTAAATTAACTTTGTCTATTTTTTATTGCTCTAACAAATGCACAACTAGATCATGGATACAAAATTTAGATGCCTACTTATTTCTCTGACCTATGATGGAAGAAGAAGCGATCAAATTCAGAATCCTTTATCATGAAGGAACAATTCATGAATGGTGGTATCATTGGTGGATTACACAAGGAAACTTGATCTCATTAAATTATACGATGAATTTACTAGGAGTTGATTGAAAGATTTGATAGAATTGAACCCAAAATTCATTTTTTGGAATTTTCACTAATAAAACAAAGAAGCAACGTGGAAGAATATGTGGCTAAACTTTAAAGGTTCACCATGATGATTCCATCTATGTTACTAAAATGAGGCTTATATTATTGTCCATGTAAGGATTGATGGATCCACTCAGGGGTTTACTCAAAATGTTTAATCTTTCTTCCCTCCAAGAATCAATCAAAAGGCATTGGATTTGGAGATCTTGATGCCAAGAAATAGAATTTTTCTATTTGTACAACCAATAATAATGAATAGTGTACAACCATGGACCCTTCCTTATAAATAGCAAGGGACAACACCATATGGTCAACAAAGAAGGTCATTTCAATCAGGAAGATTCCAACCAAGAAAACCACCTAAACTAGGTAAGGAGTCAAAAATAAGATATGAGCTAAAGAGGAAATGATTGTGTTTCACTTATAAGTATCCTTCAATACTAAGTCACCATTGACTTGAATGGGGACAAGTCCATTACATAAAATTTATTTCAAATGGTGAATCTGATAAAGAAGAAGTTGAATCCAAAGAAATGGTACATGAATCAAAAGGAGTGGAAAAGATGTTGGAAGGTACTCTTGCCACTTTATGAGGGGATCCCATATAACACCCCTTTAGAGTAAGAGAGACAATCCACAAAGGCATAAAATCACCATGTTGATAGATAGTGGGGCTAACCATAATTTCATTGATGAAGGACTGGTGACTAAACTAGGTTTGAAAGTAGAAGAATTTTAAGGTTTTAAGGTGATAGTTGATGATGGTTTTACCATTCCATGCACTCAAAAAATTTAACAACTCCATCTCACATTGGGGAGACATCAAATAAATGATGATTTATATGTAGTAGGCATTGGTGAAATAGATTTGGTGTTAGGTGTTCAATGGATACATTCTTTAGGGGTATTTACCCAAAACTATCAAACCATGGAATTAAAATTTAATGTAGATGGAATAGAAGTGGTGCTTTAAGGCATGGCTAATGGATCCTCCCAAGTAATTACATTAAAGAGGATGGAAAGGACATTCAAGAAAGGCCAAATTTCATGGGTAGTATATTTTTTGGTGAGCTCTAAAAAGTTAGAACAATGGATATATCATGAATCTATTCAACCCATAATTGATTAACATGATATGTTTTTTGAGAATATTCCATCTAGGCTATCACCAAACAAGGGATTTCAGCATATAATTGAGTTAGAAACTAGTACCAAGTTGGTAATAATTACACCTTGGTTCCACCCCTAAATCTATATGTAAAAGATTGAAAAGGTTCTAAAAAAATTGCTAGAAATTGAGTATATTAAGCTAACTTCAAGTCCTTTTGCTTCTTCAGTGGTCTTAGTTAAGAAGAAATATGACACTTTGAGAATGTGCATTGACTACCATTAATTTATTAAGAAGATCATTGAGAAAAAATATCTGATACCAAGAATTGATGAACTCCATGGATATATATTATTTTCCAACATTGATTTAAATATAGGATACCATTATCTAAAAATCCTCTAAGGTTTTGATAATGAAAATTACAATTATTGAAGTTGGGCTCTACTAGAGTTTGGTAGCATGCATGCTTGATCATACGTCTGATGACTGTTACCACATAATCTCTCTCCCCATCTATCATACTACCAATATTTATAGTTTAAGGCAAGATTTTCAGTTTAAATGAACATTTACTAAGTTGAGTTGGCTCTCCCCTCTGCCCTTTGGGTGGCTTTTTTCACTTTCCTTGTTATAAATGGCCATTGCCACTCATTATACATCATTTGATGCAAGAATTATTGTTGGGAGAAATAATAATAATGGCACTAAAGTAAGCATGAAAATTCATTCCAAAGGTTTATCACAAGGTAATTCTCTTGAAGTAGACACACCTGTCCCTTATGTAGTTTTAGAATTACCTGAGTTTGATAAAGCTTGCATCTATTTTGAAAACTTTACTCTTGTTGCATATTTTGTGGGTGGAGTCCCCCCAAAGAGCTACCTCAAACAGTGGGTTCATAACCACTGGCAGAACCATGGGGTTAAATTGAAAGGTGTCCAAAACCTCACCAAGGGATTTTTTCTATTCCATTTCAATAACCCTGATCATTGGAAGGCCATTGTTAACCATGGGCCCTAGTTTATACATAATAATTTTGTTGTTTTCTCTCACTATACTAGGGATTTTTAGGTCTTAGAGTAGGCCAAACTCAAAATCATAGTTTGGATTGAGTTCCTTGGGTTGCCCTTACCCTTATGTAATTTTATAGACTAGCTGATCAAGTAGTTGGGAAGCTTCATTTTCCATGAGAATTTTAAATTTTATGCTGCTCACCCCCAAAAACGGGTATGTGTTGAGATCAACCTTGCTAAGGATCTCAAAGATTCCATTGATATTCAAGTCAATGACAACCATTTCAAGTAATGAGTGCTATACATAAAATTTTCAAATACTTAATTTCATTGCCAGTCATCTTCCCACATGATTAGGGAGTGTCCCCTCATGCTCCCCATGTTTTCCATGCCCTAAGAATGTAATGTGTTCAATCCAAAGCCATCAGTTGGCACTTCTGATGGGTGGACCATGGTCACTAACCATAAAAATGCCCATGCTAGAGTGCCAAATAGGATAAATTCTTCACACTCTTTGCATTCCTCCATCACTACCTTTAATCTAGCTAAGTCCCTTCCATCTCCACAATTTCAATCTCCTAATCCCATTTCATGCTTGCCATAAGCGACCAATAATATAACACCTATATCAATCTCTGTTATCCCTAGCCTTATTTCACAACCCCTTTTGGGGGTGATTGAATTAGATTCTATGAATCTTGTTGCCTTCAATCACAAAGTTGTGTTACAGCAATCTCGTAGCCCTTCATCTTCTGGTGAAGATGAATATGGGTTGCATAAATGAAAACCCTTTACTCTAGGATATTTCAAAATCTTGACCATTGCTTTCACTAGGTTTTTAGCCCTCTCAGACCTCACTGAAGAGGGATATATGAATCTTGAAAGTTCTCCATGCTAGTCCATTCATGAAATGTTAGAGGTCTTATTGATCTAACATGTAAGTATATGGTCAGGAAAAATTGTCAACTCTTTTTAAACATGAAGATATTATGCCTTTAATAAGTCAAGATTTCTAATTTCATGCTTAATTCTATGGCATGCATTATCTAGCCTAGGGCCATTTGTTGGGCCACTCATCATGAGTCTAGCAGAGGAGGAGTTGTGACTTTATTTGCACTAGAGTTATCCTAACACATCATTTCATGGGGTCTGATCCCTCAAATCATGTGGTTTGGATGATTTTTGATTTTAACAACTGAATAATTGTGTCAGTAAGCCTTTATGCTTCTAATGATATTATTAAGTGTGCCTTATTATGGAGATGGCTAGCTGACTCACTTCTAGATGCTCACTAAATTTCTTGTGGTTATTTCAATTTGGTAGAATCACTAGAAGAAAAAGAAGGGAATCTTCCTATGAGGTGGCGTGCAGGAGAATGTGAGGCATGGTTCTATCTATAGAATAAACTTGGGGTGTTTGACCCCAATCACCACTGACAAAAAGATTCTCACTCACCCTAGTTCACTTGGTGTAATTTTTTCCAAGGTGAGGATAGGGTGCTCAAAAGGCTCGATCAGGCTTTGTTAACCAAACAAGATCTTTTTTATTTTGTGCCTATATAAGGCCGACCTATCTTGGCTATACAAGACACCTTTTTATCTGACCATCACCCCATTTGCTTCATTGTTGAGTGGACTACTCCTCAAGTTCAAGTGCATATCACCTAATTTTACCTCAACAATACCCATCTCAAGCATGAGCGTACCTTGAATCACATTGGCCATATATAGAGCTTTGATCTAAGACCCATCGGTTCCACTAGATGGATTATGTGGTGGTTTGATGCTATCAAGTGTACTACCACTTTCCTTAGAATATATGGCAAACAAGCTACCTCTTTTAGATGGTGTATTCATCATGCCACCAATCAAGAATTTATTAAAGCCTCCCAATAGCTTGAAGCCTTGCCTTTTAATGTGTAATTATAGAGTCACACCACTAGTTGGAGACATAAACTCCAAGTTGCTTAGGCTTACAAATCCATAGGAGCTCCTCTATGCACTAGAATACATTAGCTCAAAGTGGGTGATAAAGTGACCAAGGAATATTTTTAATCTTAATTTGGTCTAGACAAGAGGCTGATATGATCAAGGCCATTAAAGGTATAGTTAGATGCCTAACCAAATTAATTGAGGTGCTTCAGGATTTTTTTGCTCACTACCAAGAGGTGTTCACCTCTCAGCTAGATACTACCACCAGACAAGATGCTCTCACCCATTGTTTGGGTGTTGTTCCTTGTAATTTTTTAGAGGCCCAGAGAGTCACTTGTGATTGACCTCTTAATCTTAATGATCTTAAGGAAGCTATTTCACAGATGGCCACTGACAAGGATCCTAGAATTGATGGGTTCCTTTGTGAGTTTTATCATTTTTTATGGGACGCTATGGGCCCTAAAATTCATAACATTTATCTTGAAGCTTTGCATACCAATTCTTTGGGGACTCTCATAAATCAAGACAATATTAAGTTCATACACAAAGCTATAGACCCAGAAGTGCTAACAAATTGGAGGCCTATTACTTTATTGAATGTATACTATAAGATCATTGCCAAAGCTTTAGCCCTTATGATCAAATATATCTTTCCTCTGGTTGTGAAGAGTGAACACACATGATTCATTCAAATCATTATATCCTAGACAATGTGATATCTATATGGGAAGGCATGGAGTGGGATATAAGTTCTAATTAGAAAGCTATTTTTGTCAATATTGACTTTGAGAAAGCTTATGACTGCATGGAATGGCCCTTTATCATGGCCATGTTATAGGCTCTTGCCTTTGGACCAAAATTTGTGCACACTGTTAACATGCTATTTCAAGATGTTGGAGTTTGCATCACCATAAATGGTGCATAGTCTCATAGATTTGAGCTTCATAGATCGATCAAACAAGGATGCCCACTTTCCCCTACCTTTATGTGCTTGCTACAGAAGGTTTTAATTACCTTTTAACTAACTATACTTCTAGGGGGCTGGTTAAAGGTATCTCTGTTCCTATCTCAGATCATCAATTGGTTAATGGTCACTTTGTAGATGACTCCTTTCTTACTCTTTAAGAAGATGAAGAGTTAGTCAAGAATGCCATGCAATGCCTTGATTTTTTTTTGGCTTCAAGATCTTCCATTCAATGGAAGAAGTATCTTTTACGTCAACAGATGATTCCTCCTGATGGTCCTTCTAATGGTAGTTGTTACAAGAAAACTTGTGACAGTAGGCAGGGGCCAAATGGCTATGACTTCACTATTATCACTCAAAACAAAATTATTACACTCTTATACAAATATTTGTCTAAATTTCTAATTCTCAGGATCCTTAAAAAAGGTCAAGAGAAGAGCATACTCTTTAAACAAAGCTACTAGACTTCTAAATGCTTAGAATTTTTTTGATCATAATTCTATAGAGGAGAGTATTATTTATAGCATTTGGGAGGTCTTGCTTGAAATCTTTGCCAAGGTGGTGTCATGTCCCATCATGCTTTATAGCTCAAAAAAAGGCTACAGTGATATGATGTTGGATGCATTGGATGAGGACATCTAGGTTGGTGGGTCCAACATTACTTCCACTTCAGTCGGCAAGTCATCTTCACTTCTCAGTTGGAAAAGACACTTTAGCTAGAATGTTTTGAAAAGATGCCAGTGCTAGGGTCTAGCTTCACATGCATGATAGCGAGGAGTGATGTAGAAGTATGATTCTCATTCTAGCTATCTTTGAATGATTGTATGCACCATTATGTCTTGATCACGATCTTCTTCTTCATGGATAAAGTGTGGTCCATATCTTGTTACCCACCTATATAGGTGTTCATTATGCGAGGACCTGATTTTGATCAGCCATGTCCATAAAGGATGTTTTAGTAACTCAGTGAAATGGTGAAATAGAAATTCACTATTTAACCTTTCTATAATAATTACACCAGTGCTTTGATGACAGTTTGCTTAAATAGATGTTGTTGAAGACATCTACAGATCTTGTCCTATTACATAGGAAATTTAGGTATATCTCAAATGCAACCCTTATCTAAAAATCTATTCTTGAACAAGAATGTTCAAGGAAGAAAATCATTGGTTATAGATTTTGGTTAGATTAAAACCAGGGATGGGTTGATGCATTAACATAGTAGGTGGATTTTAGCTGAGCCAGTCTACTATAATATTGTGAGTACCTTTAATATGTTCTATAGAGAAGTTAAATTGATTAAAGAAATACTACCATCTAACATATTTACCGTGACCATCTTTCTGACCATGATCTTTTTCTCTAAAGGTCAGAAATCTAGTACAGTCAATTTTTACAACAAAGTGCAGCAGATGCAAAAGTTTTAACATAAAATTCTCTAAAAAATTCTTTACAATGTAAATCTCTTTATTAGATGAGATCCACTTGAGAACATCTATACTGAACATTCCACTAAAGAATTCACAAATGAATTATTTATTTTCATATATACAAACAAGTACTCCTCCCCATGCAATGTCAGAGGCATCAATATAAACCAAAATTTCATCTGATTTTGGGATATGAAGTTTTGGAAGTAGTGCTACTTTATATTTGATTTTTTAGATAGTAGCAGTATGTTCATCCTTCCATTGAAATGCTTGTCTTTTCTAGATAAGTTCTTGAAGTATAAACCTGTCTTCACCAAAGTTAGGGTAAAAGCTATTTAAATAATTCAATAATCCCAAAAAGGCTTGGAGCTTTGGTTTGTTTAACTTTTTTGGAAAACTGATGACTTTCTATTTGATGTGTGGCTAGATTTGTAGTTTTGAATCTTGGATAACCATTCCAAGGAAATTGCATTCAGTCTTGCAGAGTTGAATTTTTGTGTCTAATAAGACAATTTCTACATCTTCTGCCATCTCAAAGAATGTTTTGAGGTGAGAGTAATGGTTAGTAAGAGAATTACAAAAAATTATAATATCATCAATATATACACATAAAAAAATTGATGTGCCTTTAAATATATTATCCATATGGGCTTGATAAAATGCTGGAGCATTCATTAGGCTAAATGGCATAACAGTCCATTGATAATGGCCGAATGGGCAGCTAAACGATGTCTTTTCTCTGTCAACTTTTTTGACCTTGATCTAATAAAAGCTTGACTTGCAATCAAACTGGGAAAAATATTTACATGTTGCTACTGTCTCTAATAGATAGCTTTTATCTAGAATTGGATATGGAAAAGGCTGGGTAATGGCATTTAATGGTCTGTAATTTATGACCATTCTCTTTTTTCCTCTTTTCTATTTTGAATGCTTATTCACCATGAAAGTGTAACAATAATAAGGAGAGGTTGATTTTTCTATGAAACCATTACTTTCTAATTCTTTGATCTGTAGTTCCATATCCTTGTAATCCTGTGCTGGTATTGGGATCTTTTTTTCCAATTTTCATATGTTTTCCTTCGATGAGCTTGATGTCCATCTCAAGCATAGATTTAGACCAAAACCATTAAGGCTTGTCAGAATAGATAGTGGTTCTAATCTTTTCTCTTATAAATTGTATTTTAGCAAGAATTTCTAGTTCAGGTATTTGGGCCATTGAGCTTGGGAATTGCTCAGTTGCATATATAAGGTGAGGAATCCTAAGCCTTTCATTATCTATGGTGAACATGATACTCTTAGTGGTGGAACCATAAGGTGAGTATATGTCAATAAAAGCACCATCTAGTAGAATATCTACAGGCATCCTATCTAAAGCAAAGAAATCATACTGGAAGATTTTATCTTAGATCCTAAGGGTTTGCTAATGCTTATATTTATTATAGACAAAACTATTCCCTTGGACATCTAGGTTCTTATAAGCTAGAGTTTCATCTAATGTCTTCCAATCATGGATGATTTAGAATTTTGTAAAGGAGAGAGAGGCTCTAGTATCTATTTGTGCATCTACTAGTCTGTTATTTATTTCTAGTGTTATAAACTGAGAAAACTTTTCATTGATCAACTGAGTAAGGTAAGCTGGCTGTGGAATTTCTAAGGGAGGAATATTAGTACATACCAATTTTTGTCTCCCTGGGTCTTGTATAGCAGCTTTCTCAGTGTAGATGACTTCTTTGGGTTCTTCTTCCTTTTATTCTTCTTGGAAGTTACTGCATTCACCTAGGCAGTAATCTTAGTTTGAGTAGAAAGAGCTTTCTACTTCTTCATCGTTGTCTTCATTTTCTGTGGGTAACAAAACATCCCACTATGGCTCTATTATTGGTGCTAGAATTTCTCTTGGAGGTTCTATACTAGTGAATTTACTCTTCATTCAAGAGGCAGTGGGCTTGAAAGAGTTTTGAAATTGCAAAAGAGGATGTTGAGGCCTTTGTAAAGTTGGTGGTATCTTTGGCAAGGAGGGTTGTCTCCCTCTAGTAGATCCTTGTCCTCTATTGTATCCTCTGGTCCTTGGTCTGGTGTCTCATTTTAGGACTTCTTGGTGGTGATGAGACTAGGTTCCATGTACTTCATATTATAGATGTGAATAATCGTGATGTTAGGGCCATTGCATATTAGTGAGTGGTTGCTCCAAATCATCGACTAATGATTCAAGAGAATCTTCATCTTCATCACCATCGAAGTTTTCAACAGGGAGATCATCTAGAATTGGTTCATAAATGTCATCCTAGAGGTAAATATATTTGTCAAAATTGACTATATCCCACCATGTGGCTATGTTGGAAGTGAAAATGGCTTTAACAGCAGGGTTTTTACAAAGGCATTACGGGGCAATATGGCCAGGTTTGCAGCAAATATAGCAAATGGATTGCTTGGTTGGAGGACATGGAGTACCACATTTATTAAGGAAATGGTGAGGAGGAGCATATGAATGGTCGTGAGGAAAAGAATGACACTTAAAATAAAGGTGTTTGCGATGCTATTTTTGCTACTTGCGAGGTTAGATGAATGGTCGACAGCCAAATGGGGCTATTTTTGGGAAAATAGAAGCAATTTGGGATGCTTGATGCTTAGTAAGCTTTTGGATAGTTTTGGTCTCAAAGACTAATTGCATGGCCTATTGTTTAGCAAAGTCAATAACATCAGAAAGAGATATATCTTCAATGATAAGATTTTTGAGATCTATGTAAGTAATGACTTTATCAAAAAGATTATAAGGCAAAACATGAAAAAAAATTAACTTGATCTCAGTAGATCCAAAGCTTTTACTTTCATATGCCAATTATCTGAATTACTTGGCAAAAGTAGCAAACTATTTAAGATCACAAAGCTCCATCTTTAGAAGCCATTCTTTGATTCCAATTCTTTGTTTCCAATTAGAGGAGTAAAATCATTAATTAGTAGATGGTATAATGTAGCTAAAAGAACAGGTTGATGATGAACACGCACATGTTGTTCATTCTCTGTCATTGAATCCCACCATTGGGTAACAATCCCCCAAAATAATTTTGAAGCAAAGACTATAGCACCTACTGGATATAAATGAGTATTGACTATGATAACCCACATGGAGTTACACTAGGCAAATATCTCATTTAATGGATTGAGCAGATCATCTATATTTAGGTACCATGGCTAGAGTTGGACATGGGCCCCTTGCATTATAAAAGTATTGGGATGTTTCTTATGATGTTTGAAACTAGAACCAAAATTGACCTCATATGTTAACGCTACGACTTGAGCTTCAACTTCCTGATCTTGCTTGACTAACTAGTCAAGGCTCTCATCTAATGCTAACAATTTAGTATCCATAGAAGACAATTGGTTTTGTATATTTGTACAGACTTGGTTGGTATTATATTCAAGAATAGTTAGTTTATCTAAACTATGTTTGATGTATAAAACATATTTACAAAGATCATCAATATTTTCAGAGATATGAGAATTAAATATGGAAATGTAATTTCTATGCTTGAACTCATTTGATGGTTCTGCATCTCCTTGGAACATAACAGAAAAATACTATACAAGTCCTTCTAGCTGCTTATACATTCCTTTATGTGGAGGCCACCTTCCACCTTTATATAGACTAACCTTATTTTTTGTATAGAATTCTAAATTATCCTCTCTTAGAAGATTCATGAAAGTATAAGGTAACTAATCTTTTGGACAAGGTCCTTGATTGATCTCTTCATCTTCTATTAAAATGTGACATGTTTTGACAGCCCTCCTAAAAGAAGAGGTAGAGGGTCTAGATGGAGAAAGAATACAATAATTATTAACAGAAGGGGATCTTGGTTTGACAAAAGATAAGTAAGTAGACTTATAAACGAACTTGGATTTTAAAAGCTTAGATTTTTTATAGACATGCGATGCCTAAATAGCTGGAGGTTTATATAAGTTATTTTCTTTTTCAAGATTTTCTTCTGTAATCTCTATATCAGGACATTCAAATAACTATTCAAGAATGAAAGGAGGAAGTTCATACATTCCTTCTAATTCAGATTCATTAAGAATTTCTACTATAGAAGACATCTGGGATTTACCAAATTCTATTGATAAGAGGTTAAGGTTTTGGTAAGCGAGAGAATTTTGGTCATAGAAACAAAGATGCAGAGTAAAAAGGGCCTATGACAATTAATAATGGCTAGGGACTCGATGCAATAATTTTATTAAAGAATTCTTCAAAGCAATGAAATGTAAAAGTCTTATAAGAAATTCTTACAGATGTATACAATAGAAGATCACTGAAGCTCTGATACCAATTTTTTTACGTCAATAGATGATTCCTCCTGATGGTCCTTCTAATGGTAGTTGTTACAAGAAAACCCACAATAGTAGGCATGAATTGAATGGCTATGGCTTCACTATTATCAGTCAAAACAAAATTATTACACTCTTATACAAATATTTGTCCAAATTTTTGATTCTCAAGATCTTTCAAAAAGGGCAAGAGAAGAGGGATTATCTTTAAACAAAGCTACTAGTCTTCTAAATGCTTTGGAGTGTTTAGTATAGATGTTCTCAAGTGGATCTCTTTTGATAAATAGATTTACACTGTAAAGAAATGCTTAGAGAAATTTATGTTAAAACTTTTGCATCTACTACACTTTGTTGTAAAAATTGACTGTACTAGATTTCTGACCTTTAGAGAAAAATATCATGGTCAGAAAGATGGTTGCGATAAATATGTTAGATGGCAGGCTTTTTTTAATCAATTTAACTTCTCTTTAGAACATATTAAAGGTAATGACAATATTACAATAGACTGGCTTAGCTGAAATCCACCTGCTACGTTAATGCATTAAGGAATATCTATATTAGAAATTCTTAATGAATCTGAATTAGAAGGAATGTATGAACTTCCTCTTTTTATTCCTGAATAGTTACTTGAATGTCCTGATATAGAGATTACAGAAGAAAATCTTGAAAAAGAAAATAACTTATATAAACCTCAAGCTATTTAGGCATCACATGTCTATAAAAAATCTAAGCTTTTAAAATCCAAGTTTGTTTGTAAGTCTACTTACTTATCTTTTGTCAAACCAAGAATCAAATCTGTTGAACTCACCTTGAGTTATAAGCCCAAAAGAAATTTCCAAACCAATTTGTTGTCTTTGCTACCTGAACCTGAAATTAACTATATCCATTCACATGAAGATATCAAATTCGTTCACTTTGGTCTTATTCGTATTCATATTACTCCATTGATTCCTGGTAATATTAATCCTATAATATACTTAGCCTTGTGTGATAGACACCAAGTGAGTTTTAAACATGCCTGTCAAATATCAAACCTTGACCACTTAAATGAAGAAGTTATTTGTTTTGAATTTTGTCCAAACGTCTCTGTCGTAGTCCACGATCGAGGATGTAAAGAAGTAAAGTTTGGATCCTTAGATTTTTGGGGTTTGTTCACCTCTCTATTTGGTTTAGATATGTTTGGATAGTTTAAGTATGCCTCTATAAATATTTCTGTTGTATATAGTATGACTAATGCAAACCACACCAAAATTATAGAAAATTTGCCTTATACATGCAGACTTAGTGAAACTGTCCAATTGCAAAAGGGACATATAGAGTCTATCAAAATTTCTTCAGATTGGAAACTTGACTGGTTAAAAAATGTTTCTCCAAAAATGAAAGGTCAAGCTATTGTGCATAAAAGTGATGGTAAAACCATCAATATTCTTCCAAGATCCCTTTTTGTTAATAATTCTTCTATTCTTTATCCATCCAGACCCTCTACCTCTTCTTCCAGGAGGGCTATAAAAATAGGTCACATTTTAATAGAAGATGAAGAGATCAATCAAGGACTTTATCTAAAAAATTAGTTACCTTGTACTTTCATGAATCTTCCAAGAGAGGATAATTTAGAATTCTATACAGAAAACAAGGTTAGTCTATATAGAGGTGGAAGGTGGCCTCCACATAAAGGAATGTATAAGTAGCCAGAAGGACTTGTACAATATTTTTCTACTACATTCCAAGGAGATGCAGAACCATCAAATGAGTTCAAGCATCTCATTAGAATGCAACAAAAAAATAATGTACAAGTCCTTCTGCCTGCTTATACATTCCTTTATGTGGAGGCCACCTTCCACCTCTATACAGACTAACCTTGTTTTCTGTATAGAATTCTAAATTATCCTCTCTTGGAATAACAACTGCCATCAGAAGGACCATCAAGAGGAAGCATCTAATGACGTAAAAATATTTGTATCAGAGCCACATTGATCTTTTATTGTATACATATGTAAGAATTTCTTATAAGACTTTTAATTTTCCTTGCTTTGAAGAATTCTTTGATAAAATTATTGCATCGAGTCCCTAGTCATTATTAATTGTCATTGCATCTTTGTTTCTCTGACCAAAATTATCTCGCTTATCGAAACCTTAACCTCTTATCAATGGAATTTGGTAAATCCTATATGTCTTCTACAGTAGAAATTCTTAATGAATCTGAATTAGAAGGAATGTATGAACTTCCTCCTTTTATTCCTAAACAGTTATCTAAATGTCCTGATATAAATATTACAGAAGAAAATCTTGAAAAAGTAAATAACTTATATAAACCTCTGGCTATTAAGGCTTCACATGTCTATAAAAAATTTGAGCTTTTAAAATCTAAGTTTGGATCCTTAGATTGTTGGGGTTTGTTCACCTCTCTATTTGGTTTAGATATGTTTGGAGAGTTTAAGTATGCCTCTATAAATATTTATTTTGTATATAGTATGACTAATACAAACCACCCTAAAATTCTAGAAAATTAACCTTATGCACGCAAACTTAGTGGAACTGTCCAATTGCAAAAGTGACATATAGAGTTTGTCAAAATTCCTTCAGATTGGAAAATTGATTGGTTAAAAAATGTTTCCCCAAAAATGAAAGGTCAAACTACTATGCATAAAAGTGATGGTAAAACCATCAATATTCTTCCAAGATCCCTTTTTGTTAATAATTCTTCTATTCTTTCTCCATCTAGACCCTCTACCTCTTCTTCCAAGAGGGCTGTCAAAATAGGTCACATTTTAATAGAAGATGAAGAGATCAATCAAGGACCTGATCCAAAAGATCAGTTACTTTGTACTTTCATGAATATTTCAAGAGAGGATAATTTAGAATTATATATAAAATAAAAGGTTAATCTGTATAAAGGTGGAATGTGGCCTCCACATAAAGGAATGTATAGGCAACCAGAAGGACTTGTATATCATTTTTATACTACATTCCAAAGAGATGCAAAAACATCAAATGAGTTCAAGCATAGAAATTATATTTCCAGATTTAATTCTCAACTCTCTGAAAATATTGATGATCTTTGTAAAGATGTTTTATACATCAAACATAGTTTAGATAAACTAGTTATTTTTGAAGACAATACGAACCAAGTTTGTACAAATATGCAAAATCAGTTGTCTTCTATGGATACTAAATTGGCAGCATTAGATGAGAGCCTTGACTAGTTAGTCAAGCAAGATTAGGAAGTCAAAGCTCAAGTTCTGGCATTAACATATGAGGTCAATTTTGGTTCTAGTTTCAAACTTCATAAGAAACATCCCAGTACTTCTATGATGCAAAGAACCCATGTCTAACTCTAGCCATGGTACCTAAATATAGACAATCTACTCAATCCAATAAATGAGATATTATCAGAGTTGTTGCCAGAATCTAGATAATATGAATGCAATGGAGACGTGATCACACGAGATGAAGCAAGTGCACACCACATAAATGCTAAAGCAATTTGAAATTACACAAGAAGATAAATTGCACAAGACAAAATGGAGAAAACCAAATTCTGATTAACATGAGATGGCCAAAGTGAAGAATACATATAAGAGAACACGTAACTCAACAAAATGTGGCCAAGGCACCCTAAGAATAGACTATAACTCTTCCATGAAAGGTGGTGACAAGGTGTTAAGAATAAAGAAGTAACTCCCATCAAGGGAGTTACTTATGACATTCTTATGACACCTATGACACATCTATGACACACATCTCCACATAAGCTAGCCTATCCCACAAATGTAGGAAAACTTTAAGTAAGCACAAGAAATACAATTTCCATAATTAAAAAATAGGGAAAAATAAAAACCTACACTAATACCCCCCATAAGCATAGCTTAGGTGGGCAATGTGGAAATATAAAATGGGTCCCGATAATGAGGCCTGATGAGGTACCCATGTACAAATGCAATCTCCCATAAGATAGAGAAAAGGAGAAAACCCATAGGAAAAACACTCCCCTCCAAAAGAGAGACATAAAAGAAAGAAGAGGCTAGTGGGCCCCCTGAAGATGTTGCTACTGTAGATGTGGACTGCACCCCAAGAAGAGATCGTAGATGAATGAACTTTCTCTCAGTGAAAGGTTTGGTGAAGATGTCTGCAACCTACTCTAAAAACTGACAACATATCAATTCAATGACCTGACTATGAATAAGCTCTCGAATGAAATGCATGTGAATCTCTATGTGCTTGGTCTGTTGGTGCTAAACTAGATTCTTAAAAATCTAAATAGTACTTTGGTTGTCACAATAAATGATGGTGGGTTGCCTGATAGGAATGCCAAACTCAGAAAGTATCCTTTGAAGCTAAATAGCCTCAGTGGCTACATTAACATCTCCCTTGTACTCTGCCTCTGTGGATGATATAGCAATAGCATTTTGCTTCTTGCTAGACCAATTGATAGGAACAAAACCTAGAGAGAAACTATAACCAAAAGTGGACTTGTGAGTCTGTGAATTGCCAGCCCAGTCTGAATATGTATATCCAACCAAGTCAATCTCTATGCCAAATTTGTAATGAATCTCATATCTATGTTAACCCTATATGTAATGCAAGATCCTATTAGTTGCCTTCCAATACAGCTCATGATGTTTCTACATGAATCTGGAGACAAGTCCCACTATATATAATATGTCAGGCCTGGTGTGAGTCAAGTAGATGAGACTACCAACAAGTTTTAGATACCAAGTGGCATCAACCAGTGCTGAAGAATAATCAGCCTCAAGCTTGACTCCTGATAGAAAGGGAGTCAGAGATGGCTTGTAATCAGCCATGTGAAATTGAGCCAATAATTCAAGAGCATACTTAGGTTGTGTAAGAGAAATCCTTGAATTTGAATACTAGATCTTGATGGCAAGGAAGTAGTGTAAAAAACCCAAGTTTGTCATGTCAAATCTATCTTGAAGAGATACCTTCATCACTATAATAGCTAATAAAGAACTCTCAGTGATCAAAAGGTCATCAACATATAGAACCAAAATTAGGAGTGAATCATCCTACAGTAAGAATTAGACATTGGGGTCAAAATGGCACTGAGTGAAACCTGTTGTGACTGATCTGAATCTAACGAAGAATCATCATGAAGAAGTAGATCTGATGAGGGAGAAGTGCCAAGTGTTGAGTCTCTAAAACTCTCTTGAAAGTGGACACTTCTCTCGATGAACAACTCATGAGTGATTGGATCTAAAAGGTGATACCCCTTAATACCATCCAGATATCCTACAAAGATGCAAAGCTTGGACTGACATTCCATAACTTTGTATTTCTTCTTTGAAATGCAGGCCATGGCTAGGGATCTGAAAACCCTAAGGAGCTCAACATCAAGTTTCCTTTTATGCCAAGCTTCAAAGGGTGTTATCCCTTTCAAAGCTTTGTGAGGAACTGTTGAGTTGTGGAGCTAAAAGCTTCACTGATGAGCAAATGTTGAGGTTGCTGTGCTTACACAGTGACTGACATCGGTCAGAACCTGCCGACATTAGTTAGAGGTTGACCGACATCAGTTATCTTCAGTTACATAGTAACCGACATTAGTTATGCATCAGCCGACATCGGTCATCTCTAGACAAACACCTATCGGCATTGGTCATCTATGCATTTTCAAAATTCTATTTTTAGGAGAACAGTTAGTTTGCATGTAAAGACTAAAATTAGTCTTGAGTCTGTTTTTCCATTTTTGGTAGAATAGATTTGAGCCTTTGATTTAGAGGTGAATCTAACGGTGGAGAATGCATGGCTCATGAACCCTAGTGTTGTAGTATACTATATAATAGGGTTAGATCCTCATAGCATGTACAACAACAACAATTGAGTTGATTGTCACAAAGGGGGAAGACAATTCAAGTAATTGAATTGGTTGTAATTGGTTGAGAGAGAGAGAACTCTTGAGGGAGAATTACTGTACATCTTTGAGGTGTGAGGAGAAAGAGATTTCTTCATTGTATTTCCTTCTGGAAGAGTTTAATACAAGATTGGTTATTTCTCATATCTCCTATTCTTTGTTGTTTTTGATTTTTAGTTACTTATTACTTTTAATTTAATTCTGTGTTTAGTTGTTTATACAAAAGTAATCTATTGTACTCTAAGGTCCTAACAAGTGGTATCAGAGCTATGTGTATACACTAATAAGTGGTATCAAAGCGTGTTAGTGTTTGTTGATTACATAATTCACTTACAGAGATTTCTAATTGAGTGGGAGCAAAGCAATGGCAGAAGAAAGTAAACTAAGAATAGAGAAATTCAATGGCAAGAAT
Source organism: Torreya grandis (assembly GCA_037957365.1). Taxonomy (NCBI): domain Eukaryota; kingdom Viridiplantae; phylum Streptophyta; class Pinopsida; order Cupressales; family Taxaceae; genus Torreya; species Torreya grandis. The sequence goes on along the minus strand of JARHVA010001700.1, from coordinate 457,618 downwards.
TATCAATTATGGAGGATGCAGATTGAAGATTATCTGTATCAGAAAGATCTATACTTACGGTTGGGTGGGGTTTCAAGTAAGCCCACAGATATGGAAGATGAAGAATGGAATGTTCTTGATAGAAAGGCTCTTGGATCTATAAGTTTAAGCCTAGCATCTTCTGTGATTTCCAACTTATCACAGGCAAAGACAATGGTAGAGTTAATATATACTTTGGCAAATTTATATGAAAAACCTTGAGCTTCGAATAAGGTATATCTTATGAAGCAATTATTTAATTTGCAAATGCAGGAAGGTGGATCAGTATCTAGTCATCTTAATGATTTCCATGCAATATTAAATCAGTTAATTTTAGTCAAAATAGTTTTTGATGATAAAATTAAGGCTCTCTTAATCTTATGCTCTTTACCTGAAAGTTGGCATAGTTTGTTAATGGTAGTTAGTAATACTACATCTGCTTCAAATATCTTGAAATTTGGTGATGTTGTTAGTGTAATCTTGAATGAAGAAATTCGTAGAAAAAGCACAGGGAAAACATTAGGTAATGCTTTAAGTGTTGAAAGTAGGTGATGGCAAAGAGAGAAGGGCAAGCAAGGAAAATCAAGGTCAAAGATGGGAAGTAGATCCAAATCCAAAAATGGAAGAATAACCTGCTAGAATTGTGGAAAGAAAGGGCAAGCAAAGAAAGATTGTTGGTTGAAAGAAAATCAACATGAAGGTAATAAAAAAACAAAAGATGCAGGTATTGTTGCAAAAGATGCTCGTATATTTTCTTTAGATAATAAAATAGAATCTTGGGTTTTAGATTCTAGTGCCTCTTTCCATGCAACCCCAAATAGAGAATTTTTCAATGATTATGTCCATGGTGACTTTGAAAAAGTTTATTTAGGGGATGATGAGCCTTGTCAAATTGTTGGCAAAAGAAAAGTGCAGCTGAAATTGCAGAATTGCAACACATAGGTGTTGAAGGATGTCATGCATGTACCCATTCTAAAGAGAAAATCTGATTTTTACAAGAAAGTTGGGTGATGAGGGTTGCACAGTAACTCTCACAGCTGAATCTTGAAAATTTTTCCAAGGGTGCACTTGTATTAGCAAGAGGTAAGAGAGTAGGTACACTTTATCTATCTATTTGTATTACTGATTATTCTCCTTTTATTTTATCTACTTCAAATGTAGATGCAAAGTTGTGGCACTGTAGGATTGGTCACATGAGTGAGAAGAGAATGAATGTTCTTAAGTCAAAAGGTAAGCTTTCAGATTTGAAAAGCATATATCTAGATTTCTATGAGTATTATATTTTTGGGAAATAGAAGAAAGTGAGGTTTCTTAAAACTGGGTCAACAAAGAAGAAGCACAAGTTAGAGCTTGTTCACACAGACGTGTGGTGACCAGCTCAAGTAGCTTATATTAGAGGATCACAGTATTATGTTTCTTTCATTGATGATGCTACAAGAAAGGTATGGGTTTATTGCATAAAGAGAAAATTTGATGTTTTTGACACATTTAAGAAATAGAAAGCCTTGGTTTTCAATGAAAAGGTGATGTACAGTGATCAGCTCAAGAGGCTAAATAATTCTAGGTAGGGCAATCTTGATTTAGAACAGGTTATGATCCAAAATGAGCTTGTGGGTAAAAATCATCACTCACAAGAAAACACAGAGACCGACGTCGGTCAGGTGGAAAATGACATCGATCAAGTAGAAATTGACGTCAGTCAGGTGGAAACTGACGTCGATGGCATCAGTCAGGTGGAACCGATGTCGATCAGATGTAGACAGGCATCGATCAGAGATGACTGAGATTAGTCATTGACAGAAGGAAATTTGGGTAGACATCAAGCTATAAATAAGTCTCAAATGCCCATAAGGAGGTCTGAAATGGTAAGTAAACCTCTAATTCATTATTCCCCTTCTTTGTACTACTTATTGCTCACTGATGGTGGAGAACTAGAAAGTTTTGATGAGGCAATGCAGGTAGAATCTAAGAAACAGTGGGAGCATGGCATGAATGAGGAAATTGATTCCTTGGAAGAGAACCATACGTGGAATTTAGTTGAGTTGCCAGCTAGAAAGAAAGCACTGAAAAACAAATAGATATACAAGTTAAAGAAAAGAGAGAATGGACAAGTGAGACATAAGGCCAGGTTGAAAAAAAGATTATATGGTCTTAAGCAAGCTCCAAGACAATGGTATTTGAGGTTTGACAGGTTTATGACAAAGCATGGCTTTAGTAAATGTCAATCTGACCATTGTGTTTATTTTAACAGATTGGATAATGGTAATTATATTATCCTGTTACTATATGTAGATGATATGCTTGTTGCAGATTCACATATGCAAGAAATTACTGAGCTTAAGGTAAAATTAGCTCACACATTTTCCATGAAGGATTTAGGAGCAGCAAAGAAAATCCTTGGCATGAGTATTAAGAGAGACAGGAAAAATCATAGTTTGATTTTGTCTCAAGAGGATTATGTGAATAAGATGTTAGAGAGGTTTAATATGTAGGATGCAAAACCAGTACGCACACCTATGGTTGGACACTTCAAGTTAAGCAAAGAACAGTGTCTTAAATCACATGATGAGGTTGAGTACATGAGTAGAGTTCCATATGATTCATCAGTTGGGAGCTTGATGTATGCAATGGTATATACTAGACCTGATATTGCCCAAGCAGTTGGAGTTGTCAACAAGTTTATGGCCAATCCAAGAAAGGAACACTGGAAAGCAGTTCAATAGATTCTCAGATATCTGAGAGGGACTAGCAGTAGGCATTTATGCTATGGAGGGTCAAACACTTCTCTACATGGGTATGTAGATTCAGATATGACAGGTGACTTGGATGGTAGGAGAAGCACCACATGATATATGTTCACTATTGGTGGAATGGCAGTTAGCTAGATTTCAAAGTTGTAGAAGGTTGTTGCCCTGTCTACTACAGAGGCAAAATACATTACAGTCAAAGAGGTTAGCAAGGAAATGATTTGGATGACTCGGTTCATGGAAGAGTTGGGAAAGGAGCAAGAGAGTTTCAGATTGTACAGTGATAGTCAAAGTGCAATTGATTTGGCAAAGAATTCAGCCTTTCATTCAAGAACCAAACATATACAGCTTAGGTACCACTTCATTAGATAGGTATTGGAGGATGGTCAATTGAATTTGGAAAAGATCCATACGGATAAGAACCCTACTGATATGTTAACAAAGCTGATAACAAAGGAGAAGTTGAATCTTCATTCAACTTTTGTTGGTCTTCAAGATTGAACTTTAAGAGGGACAACAAGCCATAAAATTTTTAGATGATGTTGTTGTACAGGTACAAGTGTAGCTATTTATCTCCAAGTGAGAGATTGTTGAGTTGTGGAGCTAAAAGCTTCACTAATGAGCAAATGTTGAGGTTGTTGTGCTTATACAGTGACCGACATTAGTCAAAATCGATCGACATCAGTCAGAGGTCGATCGACATCAGTTATCTTTAGTTACACAGTAATTGACATCGGTTATGCATCGGCCAACATCAGTCATCTCCAGACAGATACCGACCAGCATCGGTCATCTATGCGTTTCCAAAATTCTATTTTTAGGAGAACAGTTAGTTTGCATGTAAAGACTAAAATTAGTCTTGAGTCTATTTTCTATTTTTGGCAGAACAGATTTGAGTCTTTGATTTAGAGGTGAATCTAACAGTGGAGAATGCATAGATCATGAACCCTAGTGTTGTAGTATACTATATAATAGGGTTAGATCCTCATAGCATGTACAACAAAAATAATTGAGTTGATTGTCACAAAGGGGGAAGATAATTCAAGTAATTGAATTGGTTGTAATTGGTTGAGAGAGAGAGAACTCTTGAGGGAGAATTACTGTACATCTTCAAAGTGTGAGGAAAAAGAGATTTCTTCATTGTATTTCCTTCTGGAAGAGTTTAATACAAGATTGGTTATTTCTCATATCCCCTATTCTTTGTTGTTTTTGATTTTTAGTTACTTATTACTTCTGGTTTTATTCCATGTTTAGTTACTTATACAAAAGTAATTAATTGTACTCTAAGTCCTAACAGGAACCCTATTTTGAATGTAGCAAGCACAATTGATGGCTTCGGCCCAGTACTGTGGTGCTAAGGATTGGAGTGAATCATATAGCTACCCATCACTTTCAAGAACCTATTTTTGCATTCAGCAACCCCATTCTGTGAAGAACTATAAGTGATTGTGTGCTGCAAATCAATCCCCTTTGTGGTCCAAAACTGCTCAAACCTGTTGCTGACATACTCCCCTCCATTATTAGTTCGAAGAACCTTGATGGATTTCTCACTTTATTTCTCAATAAGAGCCTTGAGTTCTATAAAATTTTCAAACACTTCAGAATTTTGTTTGAGAAAATATATCTAACTGTACCTAGAGAAATCATCAATAAAAGTGAGGATGTACTTGGCCCTTATGAAAGATGGTTTGGGAGAGGGTCCCAATACATCATTGTGGACTAACTCCAAAGGTTGTGAAGCCCTCCAAGCTTTGCCTTTGTCAAATTTTGCTTTGAGATGCTTCCCAAGGAACACCCCTCATAAATTTCTTTTGAGAATTGGACACGAGGCAAGCCAATGACCATGTCATTTTTGCAAAGTTGCTCAAGGTAGTGGTAGTTAAGGTGGCCAAACCACTCATGCCACAATTTGCTAACTCCATCTGAATGAGTCAATAATGTTGTTGGAGAAGAATCAAGTGAAAAATGTGAAAAAGTGTATAATCTGGCTTGGTGATCTGCCCTACCCACTACCACTATAGTATCACTATGCAACTTCCTGATAGTCACTGAATCTAGTGAAAACTCAACTCTCATGCCCTGACCAATGTGAGTGATTTGGTATACTTATAGGAGATTTGTTGAAAGAGAAGGAACACTTAGAAAATTATTGAATGTTCCTCCTTCCATTTCAACTGACCCTCTCCCTGCAACAAAAATTGATGTGTCATCACCCAAACTCATTAAAGTCATGCTAGAAGGCTCTAAAGATGAAAACTCAACTAGTGAAGATCCCATGTGGTGAGAAGCACCCAAATAAATCACCCGTGATGTTATAGAAGCTTTAGTAGCTACAAGGGCCTTGCCCTTTTCTTTCTCCTTACCCTTGCCTTTTTCCTTGGTAGAATCTTGGGTAGATGAATTCTGCTTGATGGACTCAGGAACACCTATGTTGTGCTTCTCTAGAAGATGAATTAGGTGATCTATTTATTTTTTCATGTATTTGTGTTCATCATGCCATGTATTTTTAAAATAGGCACACTTAACCTTCTCCTTCTTAGGTTTAGCATTGGAGGAGGAAGACTCAGTGTTGTTTTTGGCAGGATTGTTGTTTTCTTTCTTCTTCTCTTGGTCCTTGTTCTTTTTCTTCTTCTCCTTTGTTGAAGTCTTATCTTTACCATTTCCAGCTATCAAAGCTTGGGGTTGAGTAGATTTCATTGTTCCCATTTCAATTAGCTTTTCTTGCTCCCTAGTCAAGTCGGCAATGAATGAATCCAAAGAAGGAATTTTCCATGTAATGCCAAGAGCACTTTTTGTGGCATGGAAATTGGAGACAAAGACTGAATAGCTTGGACCTAACTTTTTGAGAATAGAAAGAATGAGTTGATCATCTTTTTTCTCTATCTCGCATTCTTTCAATTGAAATCTAAGAGCCTTAAACTTAGTTAAAAAGTCCTGTAGGGTGTCAAAGTTGCTAGGACTTAGACTTATGAGTTCATTTTTGAGCTCATGACCTCTCATCTCATCAAGCTTCCCAAATAAGAGTTCTAAGGTGTCCCATATGTATTTGAGAGTCTTGGAGGTTTATAAATGGAAGAAAAGTTTTGGAGACATAGACAAGCTCAGTAATCCATAGGCTTCATCACTACGGTTGTACCACTTGACCTTTTCAGCATTAGTGTTGGGTTCTACTTCAGTACCCATGGTGATCCTTTACAACCCTTTGATTCTAAGAATGATTAACATTTTAACCATCTATTCATGATATTTGAAGGGTGTTAGCGGTTTAAGTTGAAAATAATCCATTTTAAGTTGAATTTAGGTGAAGTTGTGTTGATTGCAAGTTGTGAAATTATGTAGAAAGGAGAATAAAAGCAAAGATTTATAAGTTGTAAAAATCAATCACACCCCCCAGAATATTGAGCCCCACCCAAATATGCAAGTACACACTCAAAAGATGTCAAGCTCAGCCGAGAATGCGTTTTAGAGAAATCAGTGCAAGCCTTAAGCAAATAAAATGTCGGACTCAGTCGAAAATGCGTCCTGAGAGACACAAATTTTAAGCACTTTATAAACTAGTGTGTTTTTGACAAATAACAAGCCTACACTATGGAGAATAAATTACAAACACTATTGCAAAAAATGGCACCCAAATTTGAGCTACCATTTTTAAGATATTAAAGGTTCAATTTTCTCATAAACTAGTGTTTTTGTAAAAAAAGCACTAAAACATTTAAAAAAACCCTGTTTTGAAAGAGAAAGTGGCCTTCCAAACACTCAATGGATTTGGCACAAAATGAGAAATCCAAAGGAGGTTTGTGTGAGGATAAATTGGCCTCCTGCCAACCCGGGCCTCACCCTTCGTCTTCGACAGGCGAAGATACAAGTTTTAAATGTAAACCCCCAAATTATCAAACTATCTAAAAAATTTAATATTCAGTCAAATTGACTGATTTTTTTGACAAGTCAATTTTTTAACTAAAAAAAATAATGCAAAAGATAGTTTTGATGAATGCCAAGTGTCTAAGGGCCCACATGGGACGCCAAACAAGGAAGGGGTGCTAAAAAAACACAGTTTAGATTTTGCTTGCAGAAAAAAATAAAAGAAATGAACTATAGACCTGCTAGATGCCATACGTCTTGATGGTGCCTTTCTATTGCTGAAGGCATTGCAGGAAGAATAACAGTAGAAGTATTTGGCAGAGGTGCATTGTATGACTACTATTGGAGAGTGTGTGGGTTTGTAGGCTGAGCGCGTGGACGGCTGATTGCATGGAGTGTTGACTGTGTGGAGTGCTCACTATGCCTAGACTGCTGCTGATGCTGCTCCTCCCTCTGTTGCTCCACACAATAATGGTGCCCAAGCTAAAGTAGAATAAGGCACAAAAAAGTATAGTCAAGCAGGCCATTGCAAAGAAGGTTGCCGGAAGACCTGCAAGGATGCCACCATTGCAAAACCAACACCTAAAGAGAAGACAGCCAAGACACCCAAAGGCCAAGGATCCCAAGGAAAAGATACCAAAAATGATATGAAAGTTTTTTTTAGATCAGATCTAGAAATAAAAAAATAAAGAGAACTCCACTCCTTTTGATTTCAAAAAATACTAATAGCATAACCAAACACACAATTACTGAGTTAGCTCTGATACCATATCAGAGTTGTTGCCAAAATCTAGATAATGCGAATGCAATGGAGATGTGATCACATGAGATGAAGCAAGTGCACACCACATAGATGCTAAATCAATTTAAAACTACACAAGAAGATAAATTGCACAAGACAAAATAGAGAAAAACAAATTCTGATTAACATGAGATGGCCAAAGTGAAGAATACATATAGGAGAGCACGTAAGTAACTCCACAAAAAGTGGCCAAGGCACCCCAAGAATAGACTGTAACTCCTCTATGAAAGGTGGTGACAAGGTGCTAAGAATAGAGAAGTAACTCCCATCAAGGGAGTTACTTATGACATTCTTATGAAACCTATGACACATCTATGACACACATCTCCACATAAGCTAGCCTATCCCAAAAATGTAGGAAAACTCCAAGTAATCACAAGAAATACAATTTCTCTAATTAAAAAATAAGGAAAAATAAAAACCTACACTAATATATATCTACCTGGTGTAACTCCATGCGGGTTATCATAGTCAATGCTCATTTAGATCCAGTAGGTACTATAGTTTTTGCTTCAAAATTATTTTGGGGGATTGTTACCCAATGATGGGATTCAATGATATAAAATGAACAACATGAGCATGTTCATCATTAGCATGATCCTTTAACTCTAGTATAACATCTACTAATGATGAGTTTGCTCTTATTTTCCTAGAAATAACTACATTTGGCTATCGACCATTTGTCCAACCTCACAAGCAGCAAAAATAGCACCACAAACACCTTTCTTTTAATTGCCATTATTTTCCCCACAAGCATTCATATGCTCCTCCTCACAGTTTTTTTAAGAAATGTTGTACTCCATGTCCTCCAACCAATCAAACCATTTGCTATATTTGCCGTAAACTTGGCCATATTTCCCTGTAATGCCATTTTAAGAACCTTGTTGTTAAAGTTGTTTTCACCTCCAATGTAGCTACGTGGTGTGATATAGTCAATTTTGATGATGATCTTTACCTCCAGGATGACATCTATGAACCAATTCTAGATGATCTCCCTGTTGAAGACTTTGATGATGATGAAGATGCAGATGCTCTCAAATCATTAGCTGATGATTTGGAGCAACCACTCACTAATATGCAACGACCTTAGCATCACAATTATTCACAGCTACCATATGAAGCACATGGAAACTGGTCTCTTCACCACCTAGAAGTCTCAGAATGAGACCCTTGACCAAGGACCAGAGGATACAAAAAAGGAAAAGGATATACTAAAGTGAGACAACCCTCCATGCCAAATATACCACCAACTTTGCAAAGGCCTAAACATCTTCCTTTGTAATTTCAGAGCTCTTTCAAGCCCAGTGCCTCTTGGATGAAGAATAAATTCACTAGTACAAAACCTCCAGGAGAAATTCTAGCACCAACAATAGAGCCACAATGTGATGTTTTGTTACCCATAGAAAATGAAGACAAGGATGAAGAGGTAGAAAGTTCTTTCTACTTAGACCAAGATTACTTCTTAGGTGAATGCAGTAACTTCCAAGAAGAAGTAAAGGAAGAAGAAGCCAAAGAAGTCATCTACTCTGAGCAAGCTACTATACAAGACCCAAGGAGACAAAAATTGATATGTACTAGTATTCCTCCCTTAGAAATTCCATAGCCAGCTTACCTTACTCAGTTGATCAATGGAAATTTTGCCCAATTTATAACACCAAAAATAAATGGTAGACTAGTAGATGCACAAATAGATACTAGAACCTCTCTCCTTTGCAAAATTCCAGATCATCCATGATTGGAAGACATTGGATGAAACTCTAGCTTATAAGACCCTGGATGTCCAAGGGAACAATTTTGTCTGTAATAAATATAAGCATCAACAAACCCTTAAGATGTAAGATAAAATCTTTCAGTGTGATTTCTTTACTTATAGGATGCCTTTAGATATTCTACTAGGTGGTGCTTTTATTGATAGATACTCACCTTATGGTTTCACCACTAAGAGTATCATGTTCACCATAGATAATGAAAGGCTTAGGATTCCTCACCTTATATATGCAACTGAGAAATTCCCAAGATTAATGGCCCAAATACCTAAGCTAGAAATTCCTATTGGAATACAATTTCTAGGAGAAAAGATTAGAACCACTATCTATTCTGACAACCTTCAGCAATTCCTGTCCAAATCTATGCCTGAGCTGGACATCAAACTCATCGGAGGAAAACATATGAAAATTGAAAAAAATATCCCAATACCAGCGCATGATTACAACGATATGGAACTACAGATCAAAAAATTAGAAAGTAATGGTTTCATAGAAAAATCAACCTCTCCTTATTACTGCTATGCTTTCATGGTAAATAAGCATGTAGAATAGAAAAGAGGAAAGAAGAGAATGGTCATAAATTATAAACCATTGAATGCCATTACCCAGCCTTTTCCATATCCAATTCCAGATAAAAGATATATATTGGAGAAAGTAGCAACATGTAAATATTTCTCTCAATTTGATTGCAAGACAAGGTTTTATCAGATTACGGTCAAAGAAGCTGACAGAGAAAAGATAGCATTCAACTGTTCATTCAGCCATTATTAGTGGACTATTATGCCATTTGCCTTAATGAATGATCTAGCATTTTATCAAGCCCATATGGATAATATCTTTAAAGGCACATCAAATTTTTTATGTGTATATATTGATGATATTCTATTTTTCAATAATTCTCTTACTGACCATTAATCTCACCTCAAAACATTATTTGAGATGATAGAAGATGCAAGAATTGTCTTATCAGACACAAAAATTTAGCTCTGCAAGACTAAATGCAATTTCCTTGGAATGGTCATCCAAGATTCAAAATTGTAAATCTAGCCACACATCAAATATAAAGTCATCAGTTTTCCAAAAAAGTTAAACAAACCAAAGCTCCAAGCCTTTTTGGGATTATTGAATTATTTAAATAGCTTTTACCCTAACTTTGGTGAAGACAGGTTTATACTTCAAGAACTTATCTAGAAAAGACAAGCATTTCAATGGAAGGATGAACATACTGCTGCTATTGAAAAAATCAAATATAAAGTAACACTACTTCCAAAACTTTATATCCCAAAATTAGATGAAATTTTGGTTTATACTGATGCCTCTGACATTGCATGGGGAGGAGTACCTATTTGTATATATGAAAATAGAGAATTCATTTGTGAATTCTCTAGTGGAGTGTTCAGTATAGATGTTCTCAAGTGGATCTCTTTTGATAAAGAGATTTACGTTGTAAAGAAATGCTTATAGAAATTTATGTTAAAACTTTTGCATCTACCACACTTTGTTGTAAAAATTGACTATACTAGATTTCTGACCTTTAGAGAAAAAGATCATGGTCAGAAAGATGGTCGCAGTAAATATGTTAGATGGTAGGTTTTCTTTAATCAATTTAATTTCTCTGTAGAACATATTAAAGGTACTGACAATATTATAGCATACTGGCTCAGCCAAAATCCACCTGCTACTTGAATGCATCAACCCATCCCTGGTTTTAATCTAACTAGAATCTATAACCAAGGATTTCCTTCCTTGAACATTCTTGTTCAAAAATAAATTTTCAGAGAAGTGTTGCATCCGAGATATACCCAAATTTCCTATGAAGTAAGACAATATCTACAGATGTCTTCAACAACATCTATTCAAGTAAACCATCATCAAAATACTGGTGTAATTATTATAGAAAGGTTAAAAAGTGAATTTCTATTTCACCAGTTCACTGAGTTACTAAAACATCCTTTATGGACATGGTTGATCAAAATCAAGTCCTCACATAATGAACACCTATATAGGTGGGTAGCAAGATACAGACCACACCATATCCATGAAGAAGAAGGTCATGATCAAGACACAGTGGTGCATACAATCATTCAAAGACAGCTAGAATGGGAATCATACTTCTACATCACTCCTTGCTATCATGCATGTGAAGTTGGACCCCAACACTAGCATCTTTCCATTACATTCCAGCTAAGGTGTCTTTTCCAGCTGATAAGTGAAGATGACTTGCTGACTGAAGCAAAAGCAATGTTGGACCTACCAAGCCAGACGTCCTCATCCAGTGCATCCAACAACATATCACTGTAGCCTACATTTGAGTTGTAAAGCATGATGGGACATGACACTGCCTTGGTAAAGATTCCAGGCATGACCTCTCAAATGCTATAAATAAGACTCTCCTCTATAGAGTTATGATCGTAAAATTTCTAAGCATTTAGAAGTCTAGTAGCTTTGTTCAAAGAGTATGCTCTTCTCTTTCCCTTTTTGAAGGATCCTTAGAATAAGAAATTCAAAAAAATATTTGTATAAGAGTGTAATAATTTTGGTTTGAGTGATAATAGTGAAACCGTAGCCATTTGACCCTTGCGTACTATCGTGGGTTTTATTGTAACAACTACCATCAGAAGGACCATCAAGAGGAAGCATCTGTTGATGTAAAAAGATAACCCAATGCTACAGACAATCTATGTCTCCTAAACCCCTTTGGCTTGAGGGTTACCAATGGAAATGGATCATCTTAGGTGTTTAATTTAAATTCCTTGGCATTACTTTTGCCTTTCAGGCCTCTCGTATTAATCTTTGGTCTTATGTCATAAAAAGGGTTGAAAATAAAATTGCTTATTGGATTTCTAAGCCTCTTACTCTGGTTTGGAAATTTTAGATCTGCTCTAAGGTATTGACTTCTACTCATGTTTATTACTCTTCTTGTTGGGCCCCTTCTAATGCCTCTTATGCCAAGTTGGAAAAGCTTCTTCATGACTTCCTATAGATCAATTCTAAAGGCCATCAAGGGTTTCACAAAGTGTCTTGGTCCATTTTTTGTAGGCCTAAGGAAGTAGGTGGTCTTGGCCTAGGGCACTGATCTTAGTGTTAAGTGGATTATAAGAGGCTTAGAAGGAGATGAAGCCTAGAAGATCCTTATCAGAAACTGCATAGCTCAAGGATCTCCTCTAGGTAGGAAGATGTGGTGGGGTCTTGACTTGCACACCCTTCTCCTTACTCATGTGCCTATCAAAATCTCTAGCACTTTTGTCATACAAAGCATATGGAAGGCCAGGGAGAAGCTCAAGTCTCACTTGGTCTAGGTTGGAGATGGATTTAGGAATGGTCTCTCTATTAATTCTCAATCTCTCTAGTGGTCCCCTATTATCAATTTCCACAATGTTCCCTTTGTCATGGTTCCTTGGATAAAAAGTCTTAGGAATTTTAAAAAGAGTATTAAACACATTGGAGATCTTTTCTATAAGATCTCTCAGGATTGGTTACCTTGGAATATTGTGAAAGCTAGGTTTTAACTTAACAAAGAAGATAAAGATTCTATTTTTGAAATTTAGAATGTCATACCTGGTGAATATTTACACAAAATTGGAGTGTCCTCTCTCACCCCATGGTGAAAGGATTATAATTGGCCTACAACCACTCCTTTTTGTCATTATACCCCTAAGTTGGGATATAATCTTCTTGCTCCCCAACATTTAGATATTGAGGTGCTCAATAGACATTGGAGTCTTACCTATCTTCACCATGTTTGGCTAAGGCGATTTAATAATATTTGTTGGGATATCTTGGAACCTAAAAAATCCCATTTTATTTGGTGTATTATGTATCACGGACTCCCTATTGGAGATTGACTTAAGCATATGGGGGTTCCTAATCTCACATATCATGCTTGCCACCACCCAAAAACCATTAAGCATATTTTTTGGTTTTGTCCCCATGCTTAGTCTGCTTGGAGATGGATTCAATCTCTTATAAAACCCTTCATACCTAAAATTTTCACCTAGAAAATGGCTCTCTTGGGGGACTCAACATTGATTCATGTAAGATATAATAGATTTTGGTAGATTTTTTGCACTCATATTTTATTTCAGATCTGAAAGTCTATAAATAAAGCTTGTTTTAATCATGAATCTATGAAAATTAGGTTTTTAATTTCTAATAAAATTAATGTGATCTCCAATGTTACCCTTTAGATCTAAAGCTGGACAAAGAAGTTGCATTTAAAACTTCACCATTGACAGGAGTCTCTAGATCACTAGGGGAATGCCCTTTATGCTATTAGTCAGGAGCTACCTAATCACGCTCCTCCTCAGGGATGTGGTAGAGGAGTTAGGTGTTCTCAGTCTTGAAGCCATAGGTCCCAAAGTTGGAGGAGCTCCTCTCCTCACTCTCACTGGCCATCTCCTAGATGTGGATCATCTTATCATCATAGTGACAATAGAGAAGGCTAGGTGGCTCCCCAGTAGGACAAGTTCTTGCACTTGGTGTTTGCCATTTCTCTACCTTGGTGGAATTTTGAGTAGCCATAATAAACTCAAGAGAAATAGAATGATGGGTAGGATCCTCTTACCTTAGATGAGGACCTCCCTGGTGATGGGGGGTGGGGAGGGAAGCCTCAAGACCCTCCATCACCTCTACTACCTGCTACTATGTTCATTTCTATTGTTTAAGGGGTTGTTTTTTATTTGGTGCTTTATCCTATTTTTGGTTTTTAGTACACACATGTTAGATTTGTTGGTTGGTATGGCCTTCTAGTTGCTTTTGCTACTTTCCTAGGGCTTTTTTAGTTCAATGTGGTTTTTGGGGTGTGACTTTTCCACTCATATTTTTTATATGACTAGCTGTATTTTATTTTGTAAAGTATTTTTTTATTTAATAAAGTTAACTTTTCAATCATAAAATAAGATATTATCAAATTTAGCTACAGGAGGAAGATGTTCAAAATATGGAATTCATATGTCATTATGGACATTTTGAATATTTGGTTATGCCCTTTGGATTGAGCAATGCTTTAGCCACATTTTTGTCTTACATGAACCATATCTTTAGTAAGCATTTGAGAAATTGGTTTTTGGTTTTATTCGATGATATATTGATATATAGTAAGAACTAGGAGGATCACTTAAAACATTTAGATTTAATGTTGGAAATATAGGAGCCATAATACCTTTTTATAAAATTTCTTAATGCAAATTTGGAATGTTGGAGATTCTATACTTAGGGCCTTTTATCAATAGTCAAGGAGTGCATGTCGATCAAGAAAAGATACAAGATATATTAGATTGGCCCTCTCCTACTACCATGGCTCAATTGAGAGGATTCTTGGGGTTATACACTTACTACCAAAGGTTACTTAAAGGGTTCTCTTGACTAGTTGTACCTTTTAATAATTTTACAAAAAGGGGAGCATTTTGATGGTCTGAAATTGCTCAGCCAACATTTGAAAACCTTAAACAAAAAATGATTTCATGTCCATTTTTTGTTGTGCCTAATTTTTCATTACCCTTTGTGCTAGAATGTGATGCATTAGGTGAAGGAATAGTTGTTGTTCTAATGCATCAAGGTCATGTAATTTTATTTTAAATAAAAAATTTAAAAACATGAACTTAAGTAATCTATCTATGACAAAAATATATTAGCAATCATGCATGTAATATCCAAGTTCTGACAATACTTATATGTGGTAAGGATGGATCATGATAGTGTGAATTTTTTCTAAAATTAGAAGGATTTGAATGATAGATAGCAAAAATTGGTGAGCAAGGTCTAAGCCTTTGATTTTGGTATTAAATATGTGAAAGGAAAAAATAATAATGTGGCAGATCCATTATCAAGAAAACCACATTTGTGATCCATGACAATGATTGTAGCTAATTGGAATGCTTTCATAATAGTTGAGTATGTTAAAAAATGAGTTAATTAATGTTGTCTTAGAGGGGAATATTGGGGATTAATGATACAATGTTTTATAATGTCTCATTATTTGTAATAATAGGATATTTTTGGTACAAAAATCAAAGATTAAGTGTAAAATTTTAAAGGATGTTCATGATATCCCATCAGATAACCATCTAGGCTATTTTAAGACAAAAAAAGAGAGGTTATTTTGGAAAGGGATTAAAGGTGAAGTTCTCAAGTACATTTAGGAGCATCCTAATTTTCAACAAAACAAGATAGAGCATGAATTTCCAACAGGATTGTTATAACCCCTGCTCATTCCTATTCAAAAATTGGAAGGTATTTCAATGGATTTTATTTTTGTTCAAAGAAAGAGTTTCCTTTTTGTAGTTATTGACAATTTGACAATGTATGCTCATTTATTTACACTTCCCATTAGATATGATTCCCCCTTGGTAGATGAAATACTTTTTAGAGAAATCTTTAAATTACATGGGCTGCCAAAGAACATTGTTAGTAATAGAGATAGTAGATTTATGAGTTCATTTTGGCAATAACTCTTTCACCAAGCATGCACTGAATTGAAACCAAGTAAAATTTATCATCCTCAAACAGATGGTAAAAATTGAATGAGTAGATTAAAGGGTGCCTAAATAATTATGTCTTAGGACAAAAAAATGCCAGGATCAAATGGCTAAATATAGGAGAATTCTACTGTAATACCTCTTATTACATGTCGATTGGAATGAACATTTCTAAAGATTTATATGGGCACAAAGCAAATTCCTTCATGGCCTTGGTAATTTTAGATAGTATAGTTTAGAGGGTTAAGGATTTGATCTAAAAATATCAAGATATCATTAGATATCTCAAGGAATTTTCTATAGCCATTGATTGTAATATCACAGAAACAAGAAGTTTCCTATTTAAAATTTTAAAACACACTTTTATTGTAATTTTGAAAGTTTTTATCTTAGATTTTATGTATACCATATCAATTAATAATTTTATTATTATTTTTTATTTATTTGGGAAAATATAATGAATTTTAAATTCTACTATAAGATTAAGATATTACATTTTTTTGATTGACTTTTCAAAATGACAAGAACAATCTTTTAGGTGACGGTCTAATGGACATCAAACTACCCCAAGATGGTCAAATGCGTGTCAAATTTAATATTGTAAATAATTGGTTATGCATAGAGATTATAGCTACCACCACCAGTATTAGTTGACATTGTAAAATATCTATCAACATTATTATTCACTATATATGTGTGTGTGTGTGTGTGTGTGTACACACACACACACAAAGGTGAATGATTGGTATTTATGGCTCGTTATCGATCCTAGTAAAAAAAGATGGCTCAAAACAACTTGGCAGAAACACCAACTAAACACACAATAACAACATAAGGCAATGGTGGTAGATTGTCCTTGAGAAGATGATATTCCTAGGAAAAGTGCTCTTTGGATACAGATTAGGCATGACCCACCCATATTAAATGTTATTTGGAGGAGCTAATGAATCTGTGATTCTGAAACCAAGAGGGAAATGCATGAAAACACAAATATGCTCACCATCCCAATGTGTGACAAATATCGAGCCATGACAATAGAGGTTTTTTCATGTAGTGGAGTCCATCCCCTTCATTGAGCAGGAGGGGATAATAAGTGATTATGGGAGTGGCTCAGCCAATGTTTAAAAACTAATGGAGGTGAACCTTGTAGTCATAGATGTAGAGGAACTCGACTCATAGTACAGGGTCTACTCCCCCAAGGATCTTTGTATTTGTCAATAGATCCATCTACCTTGTATTTTTGTTTTGAAAATCCACTTACATCCAATGATTTCTTTCCTATAGGTAGATCAATAAGTTCCCACATCCTATTTTTTTCATGTAATCATATTCGGCATTCTTGACTATTAGAATCCATAAATTGTATTGATTTAGTCTAAGCAATTTTTGAATATGTCACAAGATATATAGGCATGGAAGTAAACCTAGGCATAGGAGAGACAAGGCATAGGAGAAGTAAGTCACAGGGAACAAAGATATAGAAATGGAGGAACTAAGGACACAAGACTCATACAATAACATGTAATATCCCCAAATGGGATTAGAATACTTAAATTTGAATTTTTCCTACATCCTATTTACTATAAACTTTATCATTCATATTTTCATAAATTTTTCATGAGCTTATAAAAATAAATCAAATATAACAATTTTTTTATTTCAAAAATTGAATTCTTGATTTCCTACAAATATTCTAAATAAGAATAGTCAAATATTCAAAGCGAAGCACAAGTGTAACTCATGAATTAATTTACCATAATAGGCATCAAGGGGTTTCATCTTTGATTCTAATTACAAATGAGGGTTTTCATCGTCAAATACATTATCAAAGTTATTTCCTAACTATGAATACTTATTGAATAAAATATAATCATGTTCTTTATCTAAGAACTACCCATCATTAATACCCTTCAAGTGGATTTTCCCAAATGTTGCAAATTCTCAAGGAGTGGCATCCTTTGAAAACTCACACGGCATGACTTGATTTCAATGGTGTTCCTTCATTGTGGTGCCCCATTCATGAGGGATGAATTCACCCTTTGCACTTTATTTTTTTTTAAGGGACATTATAGTCCTCATTTCCCAAAATTGCTTGTCCTCAAGCAATTGTATGTTGGGATGCTCTAAAATGGTCATGCCTTCCCAGGTGGCATCATCAATAGGTAAACATTTTCAATGGATTAAGTATTCTTTGATGCTTCTATTCCACATACCAAACCTCACATATCATATACAGTGGGATTTATCTCCATATTCATGTAGGAACCCTATGAGTTATACTATAAAGCAACTAAGAGGATTGTACACTAAATTCATGGCACACAAAGATTTGGTTTTAATTATAGAGATGAAATTTACATCAATTTGCTTGGTTATACTAACTCAAACTATGTTGGTGATATTTAGAATCGTATGTCCACTCTAGGCTATAGTTTCTTCATTGGTTTATGACCGATTAGTTGGTCAAGAAATATGCATAATGATATTGATTTATCATATATTTAGGTAAAAACATAGGGTCCATCAATGTTGCCACTAAGGCTATTTGACTTCAGAGGATTCTCACATAGTTCAGTATCAAGTTTAAATAACCCATAGGTCATTTACTATGATAAATAGATTAATATTCAAAGTTTTAAGAATTCCATCCAACATCACTCAAAACACACACACACACACACACACACACACACACACACACACATATTTACATTCTCTCAATTAAAGAGCTCATCCATGGTAAAAGCATTGATCTAATATATATATATATATATATATATATATATATATATATATATATATATATATATATATATATATATAAAGATCACAATGAAGACAAATAACATCTTCACAAAACCTTTCACATAGATAAAGTATCTTCACTTGCAAGCTCTTCTTGGTGTTTGGGATGCTACAAAATCATCTTCTTAGGGACCTTATAGTCCTCTTATTTTCACTCAATTTTTTTTTTGGGGGGGGGGGGGAGTTTTTCACATTCTTACCTTATTAGGATAAGTTGTCAAGACCCATTTATTTTACCTACCTGAGTTATGCTTAATTGGGTGTTAGTCTAGGATATTATTTTATTTTTATTTATTATTTGGAGTTATTCCTACACACATGTGTAATATTTATTAGGTTTACTTATCATATGGGGTTAAATTTGATATATCTATTATAACTAGTTAGAGTTACTCCTTTGACCAATTATTCTAGGGATGGAGTTACTTGCTTATTCCATTGCTTTGGTCACTATTCTAGGGGGAGTTACACATTCACTCACATGTTTATACATATTGCTTATTAAGCTATTCAACTAGGGTGTATCACATCTTATTTGTGCAATATTATCATATTTATTTTTTTCTCACAAAAATTCGTATGCATTGCTTTTCTCTTGCTTGTAAATTGGTGTATTGCATTGATCCATAGATCTCGGCGAATAATCTATTAACTATCACTATTAGGCTTAGTGACATACATTATATTAAAAACCCAATCAGAATGTGTAATTGATCTAATTAATCTTTCATCTATAAGTCTTTGAATCTAGTATTTTATAAGTAGGGATACCTTAGGATTCATCTTTTAGATATTTTTCTTGATGGGATTTGCATCTATATATCGTAATATGTTATGAATTTTCATAGATGGGTAAATGTTAGGCATGGAAGAATAAGACCAAGTAAATAATTTTGGGAAATAATGTAGAAATGTTTAATAATTTTTGCCTTCATCATCTTACAACATTGTAGCTAATAATATTGGTCGAAGATCTCAATTTGTTCCATAATTATATTGTAATGTTTATTCATTAAGCAAGGTGGATATTTTTACCATAAATGGTGTAGTAGTAATGGTGTTATGCATATCTTGTATAATATTGGGATCATTGTTCTCACCAAAGTAAGCATGAGAAAATATGGTATGATTAAACCTATTATAATGATATAATAAAGGCAAATCTTCATATGCCCCAAAGTACTCTCGTAATGACTTATCATTGGAAAACTCATCCAATGTCCTAATTTCTAGTAAAGCACTATCATAAATCTAATCGGGGTTGAAAAATTGTGGATCAAAAGTAGAATTAGGTACATGTATGCATTTAAAAAGTGGATTTTATGAAATGTGGGTATCTATGATTGCTCTATTTGTTAGCTACATTTTTTTCCTAAAACCCAAGCTTTGTAAATTTTTATTATTTGATATGCAAAGAGGATTGGTAATACCTTGCTCATTCCCCCTATTCCTTGACTTTTGTATCCATTTTTCAGTAAATATCTAGAGCCAAAATTAGAATTATATGAGTGTGGTGTGTAAGTATTCATTGGATGCATCATTGCACATGTTTGAAGGGATTTTTATTCATTATAGATCTATATACTAACCCTTGATGGTTAAATTTTGAACATGTTTGTAAATTAGATTGAACCACATACATCTCATATATCCAAGGGAAACCCAAAACTATGATTTATTTTAATCATATGGGATGACTTGACATAAATATTAACATGAAATAGAGTAGTCTAAAAATTATGGAAATTAGATAAATTTGGATTTTGTTGATTTTTTATGATGTATATTTGATCTATGTATATGCCAAATATGGAAAGGAAAATTTTTGATATTATGATAAAAAGTAAATTAAGGGTAATTTTTACTTATCTTATACAATGATGTGAAGTTATATCTAATTAGTGCATGTGAAAAAGTGACTATTTGAAGATTTAAATTGTATCATCAAATTCTAGATATTTGCTATTTGTCAGCCTAGACACTTGCATCATCCTATGGGAACTAATGCCATGCATGGAATATTGAATGTTTTATGAAATGTTGATACATGTTAGGGTCGACTATCACATTTTCCATTATCTATCTATGTTTCAAGAGCTTGTCTTCAATATTAGTATGTAGGTCAAAAACCTATGTCCTTTGATTAAGCCATGTGATCTTAAAAAATAGGGGTTAGTTTTCTCAAATGAAGCCTAGTTATTCTCAAAGACCCCCTATCATTGAGTATTTCCTACATAGCCATATACTTTGAAGATCACTTTAGAGTGATGTATTTTCCCATTATGTTGGCTCATGTGTGAACAATGGTGTAATATGATATATGTGAGTGAATTTAGTGATCTATATTGTAAATTGGAAAAAAACTAATCATGGGTTGTTATTAAGATGTTTCAAATATACAATAAGACTAATTATATGAATAATTTTGAAATAGCAAATAATAAGGCATAATAGCTTAGTTATCTAATTGATTATTAGTAGTGTACTATAAGCTTGAGAGGTGCTTGCTAGATGAATAATGAGTTGGATTCATCTTGTATTTATACCAAATTTTTTAAATATTTATCATAGAATGGTTAAAGGAAAAAAATTTCACTATGCACATATCAAAATATTTTCAAATTTGATTTTTGTAAGGTAAAGTCACCTGTGATGGATTAAGGACACTAGCATCGATGTTAGTGTCCAAGTCTTAACACAAGTATCTAGGAAGATAGAAAGTTTTTGAAGTTTTGTAGCTAAAATCAAAGGACATGTATTAAGTTTTAAAAATACTATGAACTACAAGTGATTTGGGTAATTGTAATATTAGATTCAAACTATAAGATTAGAATTTAGGTGCAACGAGATGACAAATGTGAGCCATTCAACTACAGGGTAGTTTAAGAAATAAAGGGTAGATCCATGACTAATATTTTGAAAGTGTAGAAGATTATTTCAACATATAAATCCATATTTGAGTATCTACACCTTTATATGGTGCATAATACCCATTGTGCCATAATGTTTAAATTATGCATATATGGGGCATATTAGTATTGCACTTATATTGCTTATATCATCAACTTGAATGGAACACCTTATTTATAACATGCATGATTCTATCATGACATATTTTTTTGTTACTCATAATTGTTTTTATATCTTATCTTATGCATGATACATGTCACATTTTTTTAAATTTTTCTATGTGTGTTCACAAGTCCCCCCTACATTTCAAAATGAGGCATACAATCAACTAATTTTATCAAGACTCATAACTAATGTAATTCAATATAAATTTCACTCTTATAGAGATATAAATCTTATTTTAGTTACTCATATATGTACTTAAGATGTGAAACCTATTCCAACTATTAAATATATTCATAATATCATTTAGCCTTAATTTTGCAGTAACCATATTAATGCATTAGCCTTAAATTTTAGTAAATCAATATTGTGCTAAATAATTTAGGTGGGATTTAACATAGATTCATAGTCATGTGATTTGGTAGGGGCATCATTTAGTCCTCATAAAAAATAGGTGTATCATTTTAAGTTATTCCTTATAGAGTTTAGCAAAATATTCTTATTGGCACTTATCTAGTGTGAAATTTCATGCATGATTCATAGGTACATTGGAGTTTGTTGTGGAAGCTTCAGGTAAAAATATTATATACACACTAGCTATTTTAATTTGATATGGAAACACACACAAAAATAGGTCAAATTGGGGTATCATGTAGATGCCTACAAATGGCACCTAAGAATATATTTTTCATAAAATTAAATCATTTTAGGGTTTTTTTTTGTGTTTGTCAGTTATTGGCCCAAATTAGGTATAATTAGTTTTTATTTTTATTTTTCATGTTCCCCTTTCTCCCTTTATTTTTATTATTATTCCTAAATGTACATTATGAATTTATGGGCCAAAAAACATACAATGTATGTCTACAAGTGTTTGGGGTCTTTTTTCTTGTTAGGGCACCTTAGGGTTATGCTATAAATAATCAAGTAAAAACTTAGATAAAAATAGGGATCAATATAAAAATCTAGCCTAAAAAATCTTAAAGTATGAATTTCCAAAATAATGGAGTTATAGCTCATTATTTCCATTATTAGTCCAAAATAAAATTGAATTTAACATGTGATTAAAATAATACTTTTTAAACCAATGAAAATCCATAAGTTTTCATGTAAAAATTGAATTGTAAAGTTTTAAACATCAAAATTAAATGTTTGTTTTTAAATTATAACATTTTATTGAATGAAATACTTAATTTTAAATTGGTTAAATTGTTTATCATGATATTAATGTAGCAATTCCCTCACCCTAAAAAATGTTGACACATTAAAAAAATGAAACATAATATATGTTCCTTCCACTATTCTCTATTACTTTTAGTAATGTTTTATTATTTTTTTGGAAATTAGAGATTTTAGACCCTAATTAGACAAACTTGTGTGAAAAATCAAAATTCTATAGATATGCAATAAATGACACAAACTAATTTGGAACTTACTAAATTTAGAAATATTCTAACTAAGGAAAATACCAAGGAAACACAAATTTGAATGGAAAAAAGGAATACATAACTCTATCAGATATCGAAACTCACTAGGAGGGTATGTTGACTATGTGGATCCAAAATAAGGTTCTCTAATATGTATAGATAAGGTCTTTATATCTATAAAGAAGATAAACATGATGTTGTACCTATGGAATGCCAATGACTAATAGGTGTTATAGCTCTGATATTTATGTGATAGGCTTCCCTTTGATTTTAGTTTTTATGGACTATGAAAAAGCTTCTTATCATTTATAGAAACCATTGTGTATATTCTCCTTCATTCTAAATCCTAACTAAATATACTAAGAGGAAAAATGATTGATCATGGGTTAAAAAGGGGTTAATGTCTTAAGTTTTTATTGACTTCAACACCTACTATGTTAAGTGCTACCTACATACCAATACACTGAAGATGGATCAAAATCCATGTAGTTATCTTATGCTAATATGGTGTGTGTGAAATACTAGGGAAAAATATTATATGTTGGTGCATCCCTGGTGTCATTAAGTGCTTCAAATATGACTTGTGACCTTGGAAGTGTATTCATACATAAGCTTGGGGATAATAGGGTTATATGTAATCAAAATTGGATTAAAAATGGAATTTTCTCTCAATGTACAATTGGAATTCTAGTGATTTTTAATGTGAAAGATTATTTTATGCAAAATGGTTTGAAATGTGGATTTATACTGACATTTTAGGAATTCCTTCATAAGGGACTTGCTTAACATGCAATATGTCCCATTTCATAAATTTTAAATTAAGTAATTACATGTTTTTTGGTGGGAGGATAAGAGTGGTGGAGCTAGACATTCCTAGGGTACATTGTTGTCCAAGGATAAAAAATACACATATGGGAGTATGGAAAATTATATGATGACCTATTTTTAATAAGTAATATTAACATTATGGGATCATTTATTTGATTAGAGGAATGGGTCTTCCAAGTGGAAAATGAAGAAAAGTAGTCAGAAGGCCCTAGAATAAGGTATGAGCTAATTGTGTAAAAAGGGTCATTGTAGGTGCACTATTTTAGTTTAAATATTTATTTATGTGTCTAAATTTACACCCCCACCATTATTATTTTAATACAATAAAGTGAAGTTACTAGATTAAAAGGGAAAATGTGTACCTAAACTTTCCTAAGAAGTGAAGTCTTGAATTCAGGTCAAAATAATGAACTTTGATTCATAAAAAACCCAACAATGAAAACATGTAAAAAATAAGTTATTAATTAAAATGAAAATCAATAAGTAAAATTTAATAAATTTATAGATATAATGAAACTGAATGAATATAATTGATTAGCTATAGGAACTATTATAGTGGTGACTGTAGAGGTTATGACCCTTGGATATTTCATTTATCTTTAAAAATAGTTAATTTGACTATGAATATCCTAATATTAATTGATTAGGAATAATTTGATTAAAAACTAAAGGTGTGTTTCACTCCATCATTAGATACACAAGTAGCGAAGTAGTTCAAAATCCATTTTTGAGATCCAATAGATCATTCTAGTGCAAAACTAGTGAAAAAGGTTAACCAAACTATAAAGACAAAATATGGCTCATTTATGGTGAAATTTTTTGCAAAAATAGTGAAAATATCTATTATAATCTGGGTCTGATGTATATAGCATGGCGAATTAAAAGAATTATTATTTCATTTATGAAACAAGTGCAAAACATAATAATGAAGAAGTCATATTCCACAAACATGTCCCTAGTTTGATATATGGTTGTATATGGATTATAAGATAGATTAGTAACCAAATAAATTACAAGAAAGAACCTGTGTACTAACATGTAACACAAGCTTCACATGATGACCCCAAACTAGGAAAATAGGGGACAAACGTATTTTTATGGACCTTGATTGGTATAGTTTTTTTAAATTATTCTGTATTTATTATGATTCTAAGAATTTTTGAAAGTGACTAATTTTTTTCCTTTTGGGATAAAAATATGCTATTTTTGTAAATTTTGGGATGCACCCTTATCAAAATGAAGTGCTCTTATCAATTATAATTATGTAAGTATTTTTCTCAGTATGTAACTTGACCAACTGTAGGATATTAATCTCTAAGACAAGCCACTATGTATGCCCCCTCTTTTGAAGTGTGTTGTTGAGCATCTGTAATAATTTAACTCAATAGAAAATGTTATGTGATAATAATTATGAAAGCATTATAAATATGAGTAGTCGTGATAGCATTGAGGAGCATGGCATCCTCATTTATTTAACTAAGCAAAATATTAATGTGAGATGCATGTAGAAACAAAAATACATAATGAGATTACGAAGACATAGGTTATAAATTATGCACAAAGATACATAAACCCAAATGATTATTGAAAGTGGAAAATAACTATTCGGGATTCATGCACATAGGTCCTATTTTTTCTCTCTAAAATATATTATTTATTTTGTATTTTTTAGAATAATATTATGATAAAAATGTAAGCTATGTAAAAGGAAATGAAATACTATAGAGGAAGGATGCCATTAATTGGATTAATTTACATATATCTTGAATGATTTCCATATTCATATTTTTCATAAGCTCCATGATGGCATCCAAATCAGAGTCCACAAGCTCCCAAAGGAACCCATCACTTCCTTTCCATTATTAATTACTATTTTGGATGTGTAGGGGGAAGTTATTTAAACAAAAAAATCTACATGCTCATTCAGTACCACCATTGTTAACTATACCCCTAGGGGCACATTAGGCATTGCCTCAATAATAAACTATGTAACCAAAAGTAGAGGCGTAGGCACTACATGAAGCATAAGAAAATCCTTCTATATTGTTGTGGGAAATAAAAATGTACCAACATGATGATCATAACCAATTTCACTAAAGAAGAAGACATGAAATACAAAATTATGGACTTTTGATAACAATGTTCCATAAATCACTGTGAAATATGATCTTGCTCAGGTGGGAATCATAGAGGAGGACATGTACAAATCTATGTTTGGGGACATAGGCAATGAGCTATATGAGGGATAATAAGACAAATAATTTTTATTATAGAAAGTAGTGTGCACTATTCAAGTGTGAAATAACATCTTGGATATCCTTTCAGTGGACATTCCCACTCCTCTTATGTTAGTAATTATAGATATAGTAGATGAAAAGGAATAATTCACAAGTAGGATATATATTATTTTTGAAGGACCACTAGGCATAAGGTCTTCAGGGGCATAGACAATCCCATAATATCAAGGATGCATAAAAAATCTATTAAGACATAATCCAAGGACCCATACTCCACCGCAGATATCACCATCTATTGAAAAACATATGGGTTTCCTTTCTAAACCTCAACTAAGGAAACTACGCAAAAAGAGGTTTATGTGTTGGAAAAATAACCACAAGAAACTATCCAGGCTTATAAGTGGCTGAAGAAGCCTTTTGTTATTAAATAAAGATAAAAGGCACTAGTTCAAAGGTGCACAATGATTAAAACATTGAATCCTTCCTATCCTTCATAGTCACTTTCATCTCCAGATTCTTAAACTCTTAAAAATGAGCCACAAGTGAATGTAAAACCATAGCCTAAGCATAAAACCATAAAAGAAGATATCACAACACATAATCAATCTACTAATGATCAACTTCAATAGGATAAGGATGAAAGGTAACTATGAATAAGGAAATAAAATATAAAAATAAGAATATGAAGGAAGAAGTGGCATGCAAGGTGTATTCATATAAAAATTCAAAATTGGTAACTTGAGTGTGGCTTATGACACCCAACCCATAGTTCCCTCTTGCTTGTTCCCATGACTCTCATGGGCACCTTTTCATTGATTCCCAGTAATCCGTAGGCTTTCAAGACCTCATTATAGCTTAGCCAGGACCCATTTTCCATGCTCTTTCCATATCCTTAGGTCTCTAATCTCTAGGATAATAGTTCCTAGGTTGGAATACAATGTTGGAACCTAGGGTGTCCCCTTTCCAACGCTCCTATCCAATCACCTTTCGAGCCAAAATGACCTTTTTTCCTTGAATCTTCTTTACCATTATGTCAGCCTAACACAATTGCATTTAACCCATGACCAATATATCCCTATAAAATCCCATTCAAAGATCATTTGGAAAGGGTTAGAAAATATCACTAAGAAACCAAGAATACAAGAAAGACTATTCAAGCAATCTTATGTATTCTCTACATACATTCAACCATTACAGTTACATGCTCATTAAAATCCTTACACCAGCCCCTAGTCATCTCAAGCACACCTAGTTTTAAAATATATTTGCATTCTCATATCATAATTTCACCAATAACTTTTAAATGAAGAACTAGATATGGTTTGATCCCTATTCAGAGTATTGGTATATAGACAACATGCCCACACAAGGGGTGTGGACCCACGTCTAGTGAATGTTACACACACTAACCCACCCTCTTTGATCAAAGTCCTATTCAATATTATTGAAGACCTAGGTTAGAAGATAAATAAGCTATAGAAGGAGCTTTGTGGATAGTCAAGCTTCACAATTTCATAGGCAGGGTCATATCAGAGTGGTAAATAGAACCCAAAAAGATCAGACCTCTATGACCAGTTTGGATAATAGCAGTAGGAACAAGACTATAGCATTAGACCTTAAAGTGTCCTATTTTTAGTGCTCCTATCCATTCACCGAATGAAATTTAGGTCTAGGTTACTGATACTGTTCTAGTCCTGTATAGTCA
Organism: Torreya grandis; assembly: GCA_037957365.1. Taxonomy (NCBI): domain Eukaryota; kingdom Viridiplantae; phylum Streptophyta; class Pinopsida; order Cupressales; family Taxaceae; genus Torreya; species Torreya grandis. The sequence goes on along the minus strand of JARHVA010001700.1, from coordinate 429,877 downwards.
ATATTAGCCTTCATCTCAGTCAGATTAGCATAATTCTAAGCTAAGTTATATTTATCTTTATTCACTTGCCATTTTTAGAAAGTCTAAACAATAATCATAATTAATAAATCAGTAGGTTAATTATGGCATAATTATTTACTAATTTACTCGACTTATATTTTTAATTAAATAGGAATAAAACACCAATATTTTCAAAATTGTTAAATCGTTTGGTGAACCCAACGTGAATCGTGTTGTCCCTGAAAATTTCAGCTCATTTTTGGGACAACATATGAACTATTTTGGTTCAAAAGACCAAAATCCTCTCTCCCCTTTTCAAAAAATTGTTTTGAGCATTCAAGTTCTTCATTTTTCAAAGCTTTCCTAGAAATCTACAGACTCTACAGGCTTAAATAAATGGACTCAATTTTACAGACTTCGCCAGTTCTACAGACTCATTTCTATCGACTCTGTAGGCCTATTTCTATGGACTCATTTCTACAGACTCTATAGGCTTGAATCTATGGACTCTGCAAGCCTATTTCTATGGACTCAATTCTACGGACTCTATAGGTTCATTTCTACGGACTCTGTAGGAAAGAAACAAGCTCTCAACACTTAGGCAATTTCAAGGCTGGTTCAATGACTTGGTTCAATAAAAAATGTCCATTAGTAAGATTCTAAGCAAGGATTGAACCATTGAACCGTTGAACCTTGAACCATTTTGGTTCAACGGGTTCAATAGGTTCAAAAGTTCAAACATCATCGGCAAGAGTTGAGTGCTTTAGCAAAGGTTCAACAAGTTTAACCACTTCTAGGTTCAATGGGTTCAATGGTTCAAAAGTTTCAAAACATTTGGTTTAACGCCATTTGGTTCAATGTAGTTTGGTTCAAACGGTCAAGTGAATGAGTGGAACACAAGAAAGTGATTGAACCATTGAACCATTGAACCATTGAACCTTGAACCAACAAGGTTCAACGGGTTCAATGGGTTCAATCGGTACAAAGTGATTAAAATACTTAGGCAAAAATATGGCTTCAAATGCAAGATTGAACTGTTGAACCAAAGTTGGTTCAATCGGTCGGTTCAATCGGCAGGTTCAAGGGGCTGCCCCAAAGCCAAAGGAAAAAGTGCCCTTGTAGAGGGAAATGAACCAAGCCAAATGCCCTTGCAGAGGGCAATGAACCAAGCCAAGTGCCCTTGTAGAGGGAAGCGAGGAGTAAATGGACCATTGCAAAAGCCCAAAGGATAGTTTTGGGCTTGAACAAGTCCTTATGGAGGGCACAGTTCTTTTTCAGGAAAAGAACATGGCAAAATGGTTAAGGAAAAAATCCTTTGGACTTTTAGTCCAAAGGAATTCACCAAAGAAGAAAGCCCGAAAGCAAGAACCCGATGAAAAATTGACTAAGGCAAACTAAAGGAATTCCTTCAGACTTTTTGTCTGAAGGAAAAGTTCGCTGAAAAAGGAAAAACCCATCGAGAAAATAAAATCCCAAAGGCCGCCTGAAAGATCCCGAAGGGTAGGTACCCTTGTGGGAGGCTCTCACCAAGGAAAGTGGACCATTTTTCAAGACCCCAAAGGGCAAGTTCCCTCTGAGAAAGATCAAACCTCAAAGTGCAGTGGAAGTTGCCATGTGTCCCTTATAAAGTCAAAGTAGAAGCTGCCAAGTGTTGTCTACTGGCACACAGTTTCTAATAAGTTGAAAAGCTATGAAATGTGCCACGTATTCTATTATAACTCAGCAAAAGCCACCACATGTCAACATCTATATTTTCTTCCTTTTGTTTCGTAAGGACTATCGTGGGTCCCAAGTGAGTGGCTAAACTCAAGAAAAATGCACCATGTGTCATCATCCGTGTGAATCAAAAAGAGTCTTGAATGTTTCTATAGTGTTTCTATGAGCTTGGCATAAGCTGCCACGTGTCTTCTTCTATAGGACTCTCAAAAATCACCCAAAGCCTCTATAAGTTAAGCGAATACTGCCATGTGTTCTCGCCTATTTCACAATGGAAGGCACCACGTGTCATTTGTTAAGATCAACATAAAATGGCTAAAACAAGTGGGAAAGACATGAAGGAATTACTAAGAAGGATGATGGGCCCAAAGCCATAAAATTTAGAGAAACCAAGTAGCTATTGGCTTTCAAATGATGACAGACCTGAAGATGTCAAATCTGTGGCAATGAAATAATTGTTGATCCTTGCAGACTTAAACATAGACCCTGTGAACAAATTTAGTGACCGACCAAAGAGATATCCTGAGAGCTCAAATCACACAGATAAGGATGAAATACAGTAAAGAAAGGGGAAATGATGGAGAAAGATCAGAAATATCCACACATGGGATATGTTTCTAGAAGGTAAAGTAGTCCACCAGGAGGACATCAAAAAGTGCAAATATTCAATGGCATAGCCTATTTTTTTGCATTGAGTAGAGCGAATAGCTGTGCACACATAAGGAAACACATCAAGTAGCCCATATTAAAAACTGATGCTCAATTCTAGCATAGCCCATGGATAGAATTTAAAATGCATTAAAGGCATTGAATGCATCGTAATCCATTTTTATGAAACAAAGTGCCCAAGTCTTTCTTGGAGCACTATATATTGGACTCTCTCTTATTGTTTTTAGGGATCTCTCTCTGTTATCAAAAACAAAACTCTGCCCAAATTAAAAGACATTACTGAGACTTTGAGCTCAGATTTTTGATCATATTTCGTTATTTGAATAAGAAAATAAGTGACTTTTTAGACTTTGTGTTGGAATAGCTTGGTTGTTGGGGAAATTGTTCTTATGTCTGTTTCCTTGATACATTTTTTGTCCATTTAATTGAATAAGCAAAATTAGTGAAAATAATCAGAAAGGTGTCCTAAAACCAACTATGGAGAGACTTTATGCCCCCATAATTGTCTTTAGTGTGTTTTCTTTCTATTCATGTGTAAAAGATATTGGGATGACTTTGTGCCCTCATTATCCTTTGTATTTTGTTTCTATATAAAGGACCTTGGGATGAATTTGTGCCCTCATTGTCTTTCTTATTTCACTCTTTGGTAGTTGAAGTGGAGACTTTGTGCTACATTTCATCCTGCTATGTTACTACGCCCTATTACAGTTACTTATCACCACTCGAAAGGTTCCTTTTGTCTATTGAATAGCACTTCTAAAAGAAGAAGAGTGCCTTCTATCATTTCATCAAGATTTCTCTTTTGATTTGTGAACATCATCTCTAAAAAAAAAGAGATGGATGGTTTATCCTACACCTGAGTATTATTTTTTGCTTATATATATATTATATAGCTCCTGCATATTTACAGAGAACCTCCCCTTGATGAGAAGAGAGACTTGTCCCCTTTTGATGTAGTAAACTTGCACATTTAGCCGACCAATTTCCCTATGTTGTTGTTGAAGAGACCTATTTTTCTCATTAGTTAGATGATTGACAAAATATTCACCCAAAAATTTTTGGCAACTCCACTGGGGACACCGTAATTTTGTGCAGTTTGGAGCCTCAAGCTTTAGATTAAAACATCACCTGTGTCTTACCCATTATCATTATATCCTTATCCATTTATCCCGCTAAGGAAGAACGTGCAATCTGAAGCCTCAAGTTTCAAGCTGAAGCAGGGCCAATTGTTTCCCATTTTTGTTTTAAAATCTAGGAAATCCATGGTATACGCGAAGCCAAAGGGCTAAAGGTATTATTGACCCTGTATTTGAGTTGGTACAAAAAAGTTATTTTGATTTGTTTCCTTCACCATCTCACCTCCAACGAACCAAGAGTTTTCCTCCTACTAAAGTCAAGTCTCCATTATCAGGAAAAGCATCCATTTCTACTATTAATAAAGCTTTGTCAATACTTACCCCTCTGAGATTTGTTATTCCACCTTTCCATAGTCATACAATGGCAGTTTAAAGTCCTTGGGGTAACTCTTTTGGCCCACTCAATTTAACTCCACCTCTACATGAGCTACCACACAATTCAAGGAAAATTTTTCCCAAGTTCTATGGTGATGGGAAAGTTCATCTTGATGAACATATTGTAGCTTTCAGCATAGCTTGTGGCATAATAGGTGTGGAGTATGAGGATGTAGCAGTCAGGCTATTCGTGGAAACTTTACAAGGTGCTGCTGCAAACTGGTTCTATCATCTATAGGCCTAGACTGTGACTGACTCGAACACCCTCAAAGCCAAGTTTGAAGCCAAATTCAAGCCTGCAGAAGATGCACATGCCCTATTGGCTCAACTCACACAAATGAAGAAGGAGCCTCATTGTCAGGGAAACCCCAGAACAATAAACATGCTCCAATCCCTACTGAGTCAGGATCTTGCTCTACCAATTAGAACACATGTGATTACTTCTTGTATTAGCAACTAAACACGAAATTATACCAGAATCAATAAGTAACTAGAAATATGAAACAACACAAGAATTAAGAGACAATACACAATTGTATTATATACATAGAAGAATATACAATAAGGAAGATGCCACTTCTTCCTCCACCTCAAAGGTTCGCCACACCTCAAGATCTTCTTCCCTCTCTCTCTCGGTCCCAACAATCAACTCCAATACAGAATTGATGTTCACCTCTCCAACCAGTCAGTAACACACTACCAGTTCACCAAGTACACAATCGTACTCCAAATAGATCTCCTGCTCTCTGCTGCTACCTGCAAATCACTAGACCTTACTCACCATGTAGATATCTCTACACCCCTGAAGAACCCTTGTCCTTGCCTCACCAAGTCCTTATGATTCTTCAACCAGTACTCCAGTGGATCAGCTCCTTGACCTTGCAAACATTTCAACTCTCCCTGATCATACACACTCAGCACCCCTTAGAACTAGGAGGAGCTACACTAGCTCTCTCTAAAAGCTCTATGGATTTCTAGCACACTTTTACAATACAATCATGAGTCCATATATAGATCTCATCCAAACAATAATTAGATAATAATACAATAATTAAATCTGCAGCTCTCAGTCTAAGAATAGCTCTAAACATGCAAACACTTGGTTCGTCAACCAACTGCCCATAACATACTCGCAGCTCAAACCACAGGTGATCGACGTCAGTCCCTGGCTGTCTAGGGGTGTCGACATCGGCCGATCCATGACCGACGTTAGTTGCCTTCCTGTCTCCCTCCTGCCATCGTCGATTGTCCTGACCGACGCCGGTGTCTGTGACACTTCGCAACACTTCCTGTAACCTCCATAACTTCTCTTGTTTGCATCCTGGTGAAGCTTTTAGCTCCACAACCTAACAATCTCCCACTTGGAGATAAACAGCTGCACCTATACATGTATCTGTAGCCCATCTAATTTGTTTCATGGTTTGTATCCCTCTTCAAGATGAATCTTGAAGACCACCCACCACACAACCTGTGATGCTATACCTGTCATTCAAGTAACCTACCACATCTGAACCTACACATCCATGTAGTGAAGAACTAGACCCTGCATAACAAGAATCCCTGCTGCTAGTCCCACTGAACTGCCCTCCAGTACTCCTTCCCTGAATTGGATCTATACTTTCTGATAACCCCCACTGAATTGGGAAAACTCAGATCTATAATAGATCTCATGTGATTTCGAACCCTGTTTCAAGCTAAGCTTGAACTGTCCAGCTATTGGTGTGGTTTTTGATTCTACATCCTGCATCATGAACTCCGCCAACACCGTCTTCACACCAGCTCCCACTGGAGATAAAATCTCCATGTCTCTTATGCCAAAGAATTTCGCTGCTCCAAATTCTTCATGACATGCCTCTGAGCTAACCTTACCTTTTAGCTCAGCAAATCCCTATATGTACAAAACCTGCTAGCAAACCATCCACGTACAGTAACTGGATGATGTCGCAACTCATCATCCACCTGGTAAGAATAAAAACCAACACAATAGTTACACTGACATCAACTAAAGCCATGCTTAGTCATCCACCTGTACTACTGTCCTACAGCTTCTTCAAGACCACATGCCTTGGCCTTCTGTCTCATGTATCCATCCACTCTCTTCTTTAAAATGGGAATCCATCTCTCTCAGTGCTTTCTTCCAGCTGACAACTCTACCAAAAAATACCTGTTTGGTTCTTCTCCAAGGACTCACTCCTCATCCATGCCAAGTTCCCATTGTATCTGGACTCTACCTGCATTGCTTCTTCACATCCTCCTGGTTCTTGACCATCAGTAAGCAATATAAAGAAGGTGAACAACAAATATGAGGTTCACTTACCCTTCTGACCTCCACATGAGCATTTGAGACTTGTTGTCTGCCCAATATCCGTTCGAATGACCGATCTTGGCCATCTCCCAGTCTGCTCCTGACCGATGTTGGTTCCCTGCACTGACCTTGACTACCGACATTGTCTCCTTAGGCGATGCTGGTGTCCTTTCTGTCGACATCGGTTCCCTCATAACCGACGTCAGTCTTCCTGTGTGACCGATGCCGGTACCTGTGTTCATCTGTAAGTGATAACTTTTTACCCGCGAGCTCTCCATGGATCAAAGTCCTAATCAAATCAACCTTGCTCAGCTCAGAATAAATCAATTCTCTCACCTGATCTCTGTCCGTCATCTCCTCCATGAACACCAAGGCTTTCCAGTTCTTTAGCTTGTCAAAAACGTCTGTCTTCCGCTTCAAAACCTGCATTCTCCTTCTACATATGTAACCAAGCCTACAAAGCCACATCTCTGTACTAGAAGGTGAATCAGTAATATAAGTAGATAGATAAAGGATACCTACTTTCTTACCACCATCTAATTCAAGTGTATCCGCTGTGAGAGTTACAATGTATCTCCCATCACCCAAATTTCTTGAAGAAATTAGACTCATCTTCAAGACTGGTACCTGCATGACTTCCTTCAACCACTGTGTGTCGTCCATCTGCAATTTCAGCTTCACTTCCCCTTTGTCAATAATCTGACAAGGCTCTCCAGCTCCTAAACCTGGGGCTACATGGAAAGAGGCAACATAATCTGTTATCCAAAATTCAACTTCATCCAAGAAACCTCCCAAAGCATCCTGTGCAACAACACCTGCAACATCTGCATCTTCAGTTCCTTCATGCTGATCTGCTACCAACCAATAATTTCTTTTTCTCTGCTCTTTCTTTCCATCAATCAGACCATTCATGCTATTCAGTTTCTCCATTCGTAGCTTACTTCCTTCTGCCATTGCTATACTCCCACTCAATCAGAAACCCCTGTGAGCAACCTGTAATCAACAAACACTACCAGATCTGAAACCACCTGTTAGTAACCCAACCTGAAGCTCTGATACCACGTGTCAGGGAAACCCCAGAATAATAAACATGCTCCAATCCCTACTGAGTCAGGATCTTGCTCTACCAATTAGAACACATGTGATTACTTCTTGTATTAGCAACTAAACACGGAATTATACCAGAATCAATAAGTAACTAGAAATATGAAACAACACAGGAATTAAGAGACAATACACAATTGTATTATATACATAGAAGAATATACAATAAGGAAGATGCCACTTCTTCCTCCACCTCAAAGGTTCGCCACACCTCAAGATCTTCTTCCCTCTCTCTCTCGGTCCCAACAATCAACTCCAATAGAGAATTGATGTTCACCTCTCCAACCAGTCAGTAACACGCTGCCAGTTCACCAAGTACACAACCGTACTCCAAGTAGATCTCCTGCTCTCTGCTGCTACCTGCAAATCACTAGACCTTACTCACCATGTAGATATCTCTACACCCCTGAAGAACCCTTGTCCTTGCCTCACCAAGTCCTTATGATTCTTCAACCAGTACTCTAGTGGATCAGCTCTTTGACCTTACAGACCTTGCAACTCTCCCTGATCATACACACTCAGCACCCCTTGGAACTAGGAGGAGCTACACTAGCTCTCTCTAAAAGCTCTATGGCTTTTTAGCACACTTTTACAATACAATCATGAGTCCATATATAGATCTCATCCAAACAATAATTAGACAATAATACAATAATTAAATCCGCAGCTCTCAGTCTAAGAATAGCTCTAAACATGCAAACACTTGGTTCGTCAACCAACTGCCCGTAACATACTCGCAGCTCAAACCACAGGTGACCGACGTCGGTCCTGGCTATCTGGGGGTGCCGACGTTGGTTGCCTTCCTGTCTCCCTCCTGCCGTCGTCGGTTGTCCTGACCGACACCGGTGTCTGTGACACTTCGCAACACTTCCTGCAACCTCCATAACTTCTCCTGTTTGCATCCTGGTGAAGCTTTTAGCTCCACAACCTAACACTCATGAACTAATGAGAGATTTCATAGCCAAGTTTGACAAGCTGAGGAATAGGATTCCTGCTATTGCTCAGCCAACACCTAAAAACCTCAAATGTTTCTTCATCAACTCTCAACTACTTGAAGTGAGTTTTTTGCTGAGACGTGCTAGCCAAATAGACCTTGCTATAGCTCAGTACTTGGCTACTAAGGTGGAAGATGACCTTATCTTGGCAGGAAAGATAAGGAGAGATACTAACAAAGATAAATCTTTCTCATCTTCTAAATATTAATCTACAGGTACCACTGATCCAATGGTGCAGAAGCTAGCAAATGAGTTGCTAGCTCTCAGGAAGAAAATGGCACAAGGGATATCTTTAGCTCCTTTGTATAGAGATATGCCAAGAAGAACATTCCCCAATCAGTCATACCAAGGCAATGCTGCCAAAAATCAAGGATAACCAAATCATCTTCCTCCCCCACAGGGGAAACTTGCCATTAAAGCAACCCCAACCAATTCAATAGTTTAATATCTCAAAATAGAATTTTATTTCTCTTTTTAGCTTGAATTAAACTAAGAAAATGATGTTGATCTCTTTGCAGAAGGCCAAGAAGAATTATCTGGCGACTCCAAAATTAGTTTCCTGAATTACCAGGATGAACTCAGAGGTAAAGGCAAAGCAATTAATGGATCATATGTTATTTCACTTGGTCCCAAAACCAGTCAACCCAACAAGCTGATAAAGGAAAAATAGAGGAAAGGTATTAGCCTACAATCTCAATTATCGAACGAGGAACTTCTCTGCCTTTCTAGCCAAAGGACCCAATGAGTAATAAAAAAGGTAAGTACATCAAGCATTCCTCCATCTTCAACTTCAATTCCACAAACCAGTACCAGCCCTCCTAAAAACTTGAAAGATAAACTCCATTCCTCTATTTCTAATCCATTTTAGTCATTTGACATAATCAACCATGTCAAGAAGACCAAAATTCAAATATCTAAATTTGAATTCCTACAAGTCAACCCTGAGCAATTGGACAAGTTGGTGGAGTGTGTGAAGAATAAAGTTGTCCATGTAGGACAAGATGTTAAAAAGGTAACTCATGATCCCCCAAGGACCATGTACATCCTAAACAATCTTGTCATTACTCCTCCAACAACCCCTAGAAAAATAGATCCTTTCTATGTTTCCCTATTAATAAATTGTCACAAGCTGAGCAATTGCATCATAAACTCAAGTGCATCTGACAATGTCATGCTTGCCAAGGTGGCAAAATCTCTTGGACTCACATTGACCAAAACTTTTGGTAGATGCTTCTCCATGGAGAACAAAAAAGTACCTCTGCTAGGACAAATTAAGGATGCCCAATTTGCATTTGCAGCATTCCCAGATAAAAGAATCAAGATGACAGTCTTGGTGGCTGATGTTTTAGCCTCATATGACATTCTTTTAGGGTGAAATTTCTGCAAGGATGTTGGTGGAAAATTGATCATGGACCTATCTGAAGTGAGGATCCCTATCAAAGGCATCATACAGAGGCTACTTCTTGAAAAGGAATCAAAATATGTTGTCACTTAGACATTAGCCCCTAAAGCTCAAATTCTCTTTGAATCTTCAGGCATGGGTAATTACTTCTTAACCACAGAGGATATTCATGTTTTAACAGATAAAAGTCTTATAGGTGGCGATCCAGGAATTGACTCAGATGAGACATCAGAAGAATTGGTAGGGTGCAGTATAGATGAAAAAGGATCTTCCCTCTTTAATGAAGGAAAATCTAATAGAAGATCAAATTTTGATGATGTTTGGATACTATAATTCAATGATAGTAATTCTTCTATTGGCTCAGGGGCCAGGATTGTGTTGATATCTCCTTAAGGAGATATTTTTCCTTCTTCATACAAGTTGCAGTTTAGCAACACCAACAACACAGTTGAGTATGAATCTCTATTGCTTGGATTGAAGGTTGCTTGAGATAAAGGCATTAAACTCCTTCATGCCAAAGGAGATGTTGAACTGGTGGTTTGTCAGGTAAAGAACCTATATCAAACCAAAAATGAGAGATTACGCCACTACTACAATCTAGTCTGAGATCAAATTGAAAGCTTTGATGCCTTCAACATCTCTGCCATACCCAGGGAATTTAATAACTGAGATGATGCACTGGCTATTTCAGTAACTCTCTTAGTTCCTCACCTAGACTTCAAAGGAAATAGGTACACTATCTAATTGGTCTTTAGACCAAGTGTGCCTAATAATGCCAATCATTGGCAAGTGTTCAATGGTGACAACCAAATCATCACCTTTCTGAAACAAAAATATAGCTTTGAACATATTCACTTTGAAGGCAGTAAGCTCCAAAAACTTGAATCAGCTCCTGAAATGAATTCAGATACAGGTGAAGAATTCCTGCAGCTAAAAGGGAATAAAATTTCCAAAGGACTAGTTTCTCTTGAGAAACTGTTTGACAAGCATGATAGGTTCATCAAGCAACAACAAATGGATTCAAACTCCTTCCCAGGGTTTGATCAGATAAATTTGGGTACTAAAGAAAATCTCAAGATGGTGAACAATGGGAAGTACTATACTCTGGAAGAGAAACTCAAATTTATTGACCTGATTCACCATTACATGGATGTTTTGGCATACTCTTATGATGATCTAAAGTCGCTCAGGCCTGAGGAAATTCACCATGAAATTCCTCTCAAAGATGATTCAGTGCCTTACAAGCAAAAATTTTAGAATTATAATCCAAAGATATTAGGTACTATTTGTCTAAGATACAGAAAATGTTGAATGCTAGGATAATTTTCCCAATCCATCATTCCACATGGATCACCAACATAGTCCTTATGAGGAAGAATAATGGCAAAATTTGCATCTATGTGGATTTTAGGATTTTAAATCAATCATCTTTAAAGGATAACTATCCTTTGCCCATCATGGATCAAGTGCTTCAAACAGTGACCAGCTCAGAGATGTTATCAATGATAGACGGCTTTTCAAAATACAATCAAGTAGAAGTTAGTGAAGCAGACTAGCACAAGACCGCCTTCACCACACCTTGGGGCACGTTTGCATATAGAAGGATGCCTTTTGGATTGATAAATGCTAGTGCCACCTTTTAGAGAGCAATAGACCTTGCTTTCAAGGATGAGATGAGTAAGTTCATTATAGTTTATCTTGATGACTTGACCATCTTTTCTAAGCATCGCTTAGATCATATATGCCACTTGCAATAAATGCTGGAGTGTTGCCACCAGAATGGCATTTCCTTAAACCCCAATAAGTCAATTATTGGAGTAACAGAGGGGAAACTTATCAAACACATTGTGTCCAAAGGAGGAATAAATATTGACAAAGATAGAGTCAAGTCTATCCAAGAGCTTACCTTGCCTACAAGTAAGACTGTTGTTCACTCTTTCTTTAGAAAGGTGAATTTTTAACAAAGGTTCATCCCTGAGTTTGAAGACTCGACACATTACGAACATGATGAAGGGAAAGGCCACCTTCAGCTAGACTAAATAAGGCAAGTCAGCATTTGAGGATATCAATATTGCCATTGCCCATGCCCTAATTCTAGTTTGTCTAGACTACAACAAAGAGTTCACCATATACAGTTATGCTTCTAAACACATGCTCTCAGCAATTTTGGTTCAAAAAAATTAAGAAGGTATGGAATCTTCCATTTTTTTCATGAGTTTCTCTCTCAAAGCTCATGAGCTAAAGTACTTGAACATCGAGAAGCATGCTTATGTAGTGGTAAAGGTAGTTAAGCATTTTCGATTTCACGTTTTGAATTCTCACACTACTGCCTTGGTTCCTGATACCATGGTCAAATCCATACTAACTCAACAAGAGTTTGGGATGAAAAGAGGCAATTAGATTACAAAGATCCAAGAGTTTGATCTAGTCATCAAGCCAACAAAGCTATTAAGGGGAAAAGGCCTATGCCAATTAATTGCTAATAACAAACCAGAAGAAATAGAGCATGAAGAAGCAGAGGTGGAAGACACACCGACAGTCCTCTTTGTCTCCACCATGAATGAGTGGTATTTAGGTATTGCTCATTTTCTTACTTATGGTGAGTGTCTTGCTCACCTATCTTACAAATAAAAGAGGACTATCAAGTTGAAAGCTGCCAATTTTGTCCTTTGGGACAATGGCCTATACAAGAGGAGCCTTGATGGAGTGTTCCTTCACTGTGTGGACAAGGAGCAGCAAAGCCAACTTTTGAAATCTTTCCAAAATCTAGCCTATGGAGGACATTTTTTTACTCTTGTGACTGCCCATAAAATTTTGTGAGCCAGGTATTACTGGCCATCTCTTTTCTAAGATGCATATAAGTGGGTAAGAAAATGTGGATTGTGCTAGGAGTTTATTCGGAGACCCAAGTTAGCTGCCCTGCCTCTCAAGCTAGTGATCATAGAGGAACCATTACAGTGATGGGGAATTGATTTTATTGGAGCTATAAACCCATCTTCAAGTGCTAGACATGATTATGTCCTTACAGCAACTAACTACTTCACTAAGTGGGTGGAAGTTATCCCAACCAAGCATGCTACTTTAGAAGTAGTGTGCAATTTCCTTAAGCAAAATATCACTTCCTAAGAGATTAATCAATTCTATTTTTACTATGGGATCACCCTCTCCCACTCTTTTGATTACTTTTTGCAAGTGAATGGACAAGTTGAATCAAGTAACAAGAACCTGATGACTATCATCAAGAAGCTGGTGGATGACAACTAAAGGACATGGCATAAAGCATTGGTTGATGCTTTGTGGGTAGATAGAATTACACCAAAAAGGGCAATTGATATGTCTCCTTTCCAACTTCTTTATGGTATTAATGCTGAAATACCAATCACCTTGGAATTATTAGCATTAAAATTGGCTAAGGAAATTGAAGATCAAGCATATGAAAGCCCCCTTGATAAGAGGATCATGTGCTTTACTGAGCTAGATGAGCAGAGAACTATGGTGGTGGACCGAATTGCTACTCATCAAAGTCTGGTGAAGAAGGTCTTCGACTAGAAGGTAAAAAAATGTGATTTCTAGGTTGGAGATCAAGTCATGTTGTGGAATAAAAGGAGAGAACCAAAGGGGATGCATGGGAAATTTGATTCCCTTTGGAGGGTCCCATTTATTATCCATCAGCTCAATGGTGAAAATAGTTTCTTGTTGAAATTTCAAGATGGTACACCCTTTTCATTACCTCACAATGGGCAACATCTGAAGCACTTCAATCCGTAAAGTATCAGATAAGATCAACTTATACATATGTATATTTGCACAGTTTTTAGTTTTATTTTTGTGCTTTCATTTTTATTTTTGTCACCTTTCTTTTTGGGTAGCATGACTTCATAGCCCAATGGCATACTTCAAGGCACTAGAGATTCTGGTTTCTACTCCCTTCAGCTATTCCAAGTTTTCAACTGAAGGAAGTTCCCCAACTGGAGCCAGCTATTGTCCCCAAAAATGTTAGCTCATTTTTGGGACAACATATGAACTATTTTGGTTCAAAAGACCAAAATCCTCTTTCCCCTTTTCAAAAAATTGTTCCGAGCATTTAAGTTTTTCATTTTTCAAAGCTTTCCCAGAAATCTATGGACTCTGCAGGCTTAAATCTACAGACTCAGTTCTACAAACTTTGCCAGTTCTATGGAATCATTTATATAGACTCTATAGGCCTATTTCTATGGACTCTATAGGCTTGAATCTATAGACTCTGCATGCCTATTTCTATGGACTCTACAGGTTCATTTCTACAGACTCTACAGGAAAGAAACAAGCTCTCAACACTTAGGCAATTTTAAGGTTTGTTCAATGATTTGGTTCAATCAAAAATGTCCATCTGCAAGCTTCTAAGTAAGGATTGAACCATCAAACTATTGAACCTTGAACCATTTTGGTTTAATGGATTAAATAGGTTCAAAGGTTCAAACATCATCAGCAAGAGTTAAGCGCTTCAACAAAGGTTCAACAAGTTTAACTGCTTCTAGGTTTAACGGGTTCAATGGTTGAAAAAGTTCAAAACATTTGGTTCAACGTCATTTAGTTCAAAGCATATGGTTTAACGTGGTTTGGTTCAAGCGGTCAAGTGAATGAGTGAAACACAAGAAAGTAATTGAACCATTGAACCATTAAACCCTGAACCAACAAAGTTCAATGGGTTCAACGGGTTCAATTAGTTCAAAGTGATCAAAAGACTTAGGCAAAAAGATGGCTTCAAATGCAAGATTGAATCATTGAACTATTGAACCAAAGTTGGTTCAATCGATCGGTTCAATCAGTAGGTTCAAGGGGCTGCCCCAAAGCCAAAGGAAAAAGTGCCCTTGTAGAGGGCAATGAACCAAGCCAAGTGCCCTTGCAGAGGGTAGCAAGGAGCAGATAGACCATTGCAAAAGCTTGAAGGATAGTTCTGGGCTTAAACAAGTCCTTGCGGAGGGCACAACTCTCTTTTAGGAAAATAATGCAGCAAAATGGTTAAGGCAAAAATCCTTCAGACTTTTTGTCTGAAGGAATTCACCCGAGAAGAAAGCCCAAAAGCAAGAACCTGGCAGAAAATTGACTAAGGCAAACTGAAGGAATTTATTCAAACTTTTTGTCCAAAGGAAAAGTCTGCCAAAAAAGGAAAAATCCATTGAGGAAATAAAATCCTGAAGGCTGCTCAAAATATCTTGAAGGTTAGGTACCCTTGCAGGAGGCTCTCACCAAGGAAAGTGGACCATTTCTCAAGACCTCAAAGGGCAACTTCCCTCTAGGAAAGATCAAAACTCAAAGTGTAGTGGAAGCCACCACGTGTCCCTTATAAAGTCAAAGTGGAAGCTTCCAAGTGTTGTCTATCGGGACACAGTTTTTAATAAGTTTAAAAGTTTTAGAATGTGCCACGTGTTTTGTTATAACTCAGCAGAAGCTTCCACATGTCAACATCTTCAGTTTCTTCCTTTTGTTTTGTAAGGACTATGGTGGGTCTTGGGTGAGTGGCTAAAATCAAGTGAAATGTGCCACGTGTCATCATCTATGTGAATCGAAAAGAGTCTTGCATGTTTTTATAGTGTTTCTATGAGCTCGATGAAAGCTGCCACATGTCATCTTCTGTAAGAATCTCAAAAAGTACCCAAAGCCTCTATAAGTTAAGAGGATGCTGCCACATGTCCTCACCTATTTCACAATGGAAGGTGCCACATGTCATTTTTTAAGATCAGCAAAAATGGCCAAAACAAGTGGGAAAGACATGAAGGAATTGCTAAGGAGGATGATGGGCCCAAAATTGTCAAATTTAGAGAAACCAAGTAGCTGTTGGCTTTCAAACAATGACAAACCTAAAGACATCAAATTTGTGGCAATGTAATAACTATTGATCCTTGCAGACTTAAACATAGACCATGTGAAAAAATTTAGCAACCGACCAAAGAGATAGCCCGAGAGCTCAAATCACATAGATAAGGATGAAATATAGTAAAGAAAGGGGAAATGACAGAGAAAATCAAAAATATTTATGCATGGGATATGTTTCTAGAAGGTAAAGCAGTCCACCAAGTGGAAATCAAAGAGTGCAAATATTCAATGGCACAGCTTATTTTTTTGCATTGAGTAGAGCGAATAACTATGCACACATAAGGAAACACATCAAGCAACCCATATTAAAAATCGATGCTCAATTTTAGCATAACCCATGGACATAATTTTAAATGCATTAAAGGCATTGAATGTATTGTAAGCCATTTTTGTGAAACAAAGTGCCCAAGTCTTTCTTGGAGCACTATATATTGGACTCTCTCTTATTGTTTTTAGGGATCTCTCTCTGTTATCAAAAACAAAACTCTACCCAAATTGAAAGGCATTACTGAGACTTTGAGCTCAGATTGTTGATCATATTTTGTTATTTGAATAAGAAAACAAGTGACTTTTTAGACTTTGTGCTGGAATAGCTTGGTTGTTGGGGAAATTGTTCTTATATCTGCTTCCTTGATACATTTTTTGTCCATTTAATTGAATAAGCAAAATTAGTGAAAATAATCAAAAAGGTGTCCTGAAACCAACTGTGGAGAGACTTTGTGCCCCTACAATTGTCTTTAGTGTGTTTTCTTTCTATTCCTGTGTAAAGGATCTTGGGATGACTTTGTGCCCTCATTATCCTTCGTATTTTGTTTCTATATAAAGGACCTTGGGATGACTTTGTGCCCTCATTGTCTTTTGTATTTCACTCTTTGGTAGTTGAAGTGGAGACTTTGTGTTACATTTGATCCTGTTGTGTTACTGTGCCCTATTATAGTTACTTATCACCACCTGAAAGGTTCTTTTTGTTTGTTGAATAGCACTTCTAAAAGAAGAGGAGTGCCTTCTATCATTTCATCAGGATTTCTCCTTTGATTTGTGAACATCATCTCTGAAAAAAGAGAGATGGATGGTTTATCCTACCCCTGAGTATTATTTTTTGCTTATATATATAGTATATAGCTCCTGTATATTTACAGGGAACCTCCCCTTGATGAGAGAAGAGATTTGTCCCCTTTTGATTTAGTAAACCTACACATCTGGCCGACCAATTTCCTTATGTTGTGGTTGAAGAGACCTATTTTGCTCATCAGTTAGCTGATTGACAAAATATTCACCCAAAAAATCGATTGTGCACAAAAAAGCCCTAGGGTAAAATTCCTACTAATTTTTCCTCTATTTTTTTGATTTTTTACCTACATAATAAAACAAAAAATTAGAATTAAATTATAAAATTTTGTCATAATTTTAAAACAATTTTTATTTCAAATCGTATTTGTCCATACTAGGTCCTAGTATTTTTTCAATAATTTTCTAAATTTTTACTAGCATATTTAAATAAAAAATCAATTCAAATTTCAAAATTCAATAGTAATTTTCAAAAATATTTATTTTTCAAAACCCTAGTTACATACACTAGGTTTCTCTAAATCACAAATTTATCAATAAATTTCTAATTTTTTACTTGCATACTTAACTCAAAAATTCACTTTCAAATTCAAAATTTTATAGCAATTTTCAAAATATTCATCTTCAAAACCCTAGTTATATATACTAGGTCCCACTGCTTTTGAAGTATTAGTTTACATCTAAAATCAGATTACAAAAATGGATCTCACTTATTTACAGTTTTTTTTTACATTTCTTGCAAATAATAAGGATACCATACTTGGTCTTATCATGTACATGAATGATGAAGTATACCATGTGTTAGTACAAAGCTTCATTCTTTGCATTTCATGCTTATTTTTCATAATAAAGGATCATATTACAAAAATTATTACTAAAAATGCATAATATTTCATTATTCCTTTTACATACTCTCTCTCACTTATGCAAAATAATTTCCAACTCCATTTTTCTAAACATGTTACAAATGTTATGTTACATGTCAAAATTTTCTATACATTCATGCACAATTTCATGTTCTCTATCCCTTGCTTTGTATCTCTCATGTGAAAATATTTTCAAGTTTATCATGCTGAACATGTTAGAAATATTATGTTACATGTCAAACTTTTCTATACATTCATTCACAATTTCATGTTCTCTATCCCTTGTTTGCTATCTCTCATGTGGAATATTCTTTATAATCATATTTATATACAACTCATAACTCCACTTACATTAATTTCATCCCATATACATGGGTTTCTACCTAGATATATCTAATTCCTTGGATGCATGGTTTTTACATAAATTAACTACCACCTGTCAAGTTTCAATGTCATATCTTATGCACAGGAAATAAATTCCTTCTCCTCCTATCCCCCAAGAGGGTGATAGCTACTTTCCCTCTAAACATTTCCATGTTATCACCCATCCAAAAGTTGAGGTGGCCTATACTATTATTCCTAATGTATACATTCATCCTATAACTTCTTCAAATCATGTTCAACATATGTGCTTACATGTTCAATTAGAAGCAACTAGAATCTACACTTGTAAGATTCTAATGGATAAAATCACCAGTATGAGAAAGTTAATTTCATATTTACAAATGCAAAATCAACTACTGCATGAAAATATCACAACATTGAAAAATTAGATTATAATACAAAGACCTCAAAGGCACCCTAGTTTCAATCATATATTTGCACCTTCACCTAGTCAAATCGTTACAAGCAATGTTACACATCAAAAACATGAGATCACAACAAAGTAAATCTAAAATTAGTGATTAAAAAATCACTCAAAGATCAAATAAGAGTTCAAATGAGGTACTAAGAGAAATGATTAAATCTAAGTTGATCAAACTACCTCCTCTACATCCAATGAGAAAATTTAAATATTATTGTGCATATCATAGAATGCATGGGCATCACACAGATTCATGTTTGGTGTTAAAAACACAATACACCAAATAATTGCTAATGAGGACCCTTTACAAGGTAAATCAGTCAAGCAACCCATAGTGACACATGAAAACATTCATAAAGGGTCAAATTCAGAGACAATACAAGAATGGTTACCAAAGCATAACTCAGAAAAACAAAAGGATCAAAAATAAAAAATAGAGAAAGAAATAGTACCACAAGCATAGGTAAAGCAAAAAAAAGATGCAAAACCACATCTCCAAAATGAGGCTCAACTTTCAAATCAATATGTGTTTAGTGAACAATATCTACAATAGTTTGATTATCAAGGTCAAAGGTTGGACAAACATGCTCAAGGCATCACTACTCCTATTCTAGTAGTTGATTATGTTGGTCACCAAGGTTTGGGATTTCTTGAACATCCTAAGGAAAATCATTCATAGACATAATTTATCAAAGGAAAAGATCCATCTATAACAAAAGTCAACATTGGCATTCCATTGACTCAAAATCAAGATGATAATGATGAGTCAAACAATATAGGTTATTATGATTTCCAAGATATGGACAATGAATCTTATTATTCAAATTCATATTCATATCAATTCCCTCATGCTTCACAATCATGCATGATTTCTTTATTTGATACTGGACACCATAATAGGGAGTCTCCTATGAGACTCATTGGTTAGTATCATTTCTTCTCAGTATTTATTGTACATAGTTTCTTAGTATTTATTATACATAATTCCTTTTTAATTTGTTGTACATAATCTCCTAATGATTGCCTATACATAGATTATTTTACTTGATTGTATATAATCTTCTTGTGATTAATTATACATTGCTTAAAATCTCAAAATTTAAAAACATTCAAATATGTCAAAATCCAAAAACATTCAAATATTTCAAAATACAAAAACATGAAAATAACTCAAAAACACTAAAAATATTTTGATTATATGCATCATCCATGATTTACATTTCCACTATCATGCTAAGACTTAAAACTATTGTTCTATGATATTGTTTGTCAATTTATCTACATTACCATGCTTCGCTTGATCTATTTTGAGTTTGTACAATGACATCCAACTCTTTGATTACTTCACTCTACCCATTGAGGGGGCATCCTAATTCTACATCAAGACATACATTGATATACATACCCACTCGGGGCATCTTCTATGTGACTACACCATCCAGGTTATGTCATTCCTACACCACACACTCTAGTTATCATGTTGATGTACATTATTTACTAGCTTACACATATTATTATATCGACATCTCACTAGTATATAACACTTGTGTATTTCTTAGCATATACCTAGTCGTGTGCTAACATGTCTTACATACTTTTCCTCTTGCTTTGATTTGTTATATGCGATTGTATTTTCTAGCCTTTACATGCTTTATCTTCTTGCTTAGCATAGCTTGATGTGATTACATTATCAGTTCTAGCTTGTCCTATGAGTGTGCCTTAAGACATTTTATAATCTCATTTCATTCTATTCATGTGTGTGCCTTAGTACATTTACCAATGTCCTTTGCCTATACTCTTCCATGTAATTATGTCTTTCACACCAATTTTGATTATTTTAATTGTATGTGTATGTGGCATTTGAACACGACTTGTATACTTGCTTTCCAATCTCAGTGACATGTGCCCATGTCCCTTATCTACTTGGTCCCCTAGCCACACTTGTTTACTTCTTACGTCTTGCCTTGTGTGCTTGTTGCTTGATTGCTTTCAATTGTTTACAATGCCATGATCCAAATCATGCATTATATTGATTCTTGGATGTCATGATGGACATCATGTTCCATCCCTCCATGAAAACTAATAGATAACAACTAACAACTAACCAAAATTCTAGTTTCACTTTAATACATTACACATGATTTTAAAATGTTATATATATGTAGGCATACCCCTATTGATATAACAATCTCTCAATACAAACCATGATATATCTTGAGATATCTTGTTGATTATCATTGTTATATCATGTATTTTTCAATATAACACACTTTCAGGGCTATTTATTCTAAGGGAAGTCATTGCAGGATCTCCATTCCTACCTTTATAAGAGGGGGTAACAAATAGGGGTTTTGCTACAGAGATCAGAGCTCTTATCAACCAAAAAATCTAGTTTTAGAACACTCAGAATAGCAACTAGACATCAAACCAGTCAAAATAGACTAGGTAGATAATTAAGATTCTAGAACAATCATTAGTGTTAGCCTAGGACAATAGTGCTAAATATGGACAATAGCACCAAATAGTAGGGTGTCCTATTTTCAGTGCTCTTATCCAAAAAATAGAAAAACCAAATTTTATAGAAGCAAGTAGAAAAGTAAGTTTAGATATAGTTTTTGCATTTTTAGACCAGTTCAATAATAATAGTTTTAGTACACTTTTGCTCAGAGAATCCAGATATAGGGGCATCATGTGTGACATGATTGGATCTCACTTCCAATTTTAGATATGATAGTTGGTATAACTTCCAAATAAGAATCCATGTTTTAGACACTAGTGATTGGGGGATATGTATGTGACACATTTGTTTTTTAATTTTTGAGTACAACATTACCTAATCATTCTCAGCATTTGCATGACTTATTCCATTTGTAGGTGGTTGGCATAATTTTAGATTGGCTTTCATACAAGTCTAACCTCTGCATTCCCAAGTTCCCAAGTTCTCAAGTGGCTTCCATATAAGCTTAATTCTCAATTTTGGAGTGGCTTTCATACAAACCTAATCTCCATCTTTCAGAGTGGCTAAGAGTAGCCTAGTTTCCAATGATTATTCAGCTATCCATGCTAATATTGTCAGATTACAAAACATTTATGGGCTTTAGGTTCCACCTTATATGACATACACTTCATTCTGATAACCATTCATAGCTTCATTTCATGGGGAAATGATGGATCCAAAAGACTAGATATCCTTTGTATTCTTGAGCCACCTATTCAAAAGGATGGACACACAATCCAAACATTGATAAACACATACATGACCACCTAGCTTCACTTAGTGGGTGATGATGGAGCCAAAGGGCTAGACTTTGCATTCTTGAGCTACATTCTAGGGAATTGGGCATTCAGCTCCATTCATGATATTACTCTTGATACAACATCATCCAACGTTACTCAACATTACAACAAGATTTGTATTGGTCTACATATCCAGTGAGGTGTATTCATTCCTTTCTCTTCCTTTCTCTCTTATGCAACTTTGTATGTTCTTATTTTAGATATAGCATATCTAGTAAGAATTGATCTACCCTTGGTTTATTTTGCAGGTTCAAACTTTATATCATTCTCTCTTTATGCACACCCAACATCACATAACTTCATGAGCTTCACCCTTGTAGGTAAGTTTAGGTATGGTCACTACTTTTTCTTTATCCTAGTATTTCACTTTGCTACATTACTAGAATAAAGGGGGAGAAAATTTAGTCATATAAAAATGAAAAATTGGTAATTTGAGTGTGGCTTATGACACCTAACCCATAGTTCCCTCTTACTTGTTCTCATGATCCTCATGGGCACCTTTTCACTAATTCCCAATCATCTATAGGCTTTCAAGACCTCATTCTAGCTTAGTTAGGACCCATTTTCCATGATCTTTCTATCTCCTCAGGTCTTGAATCTCTAGGACAATAGCACCCAAGTTGGATTACATCACTAAAACCTAGGGTGTCCCCCTTCTAGAACTCCTATCCAATCACTTTTTGAGCCAAAATGACCATTTTCCCTAAAACTTCTTTGTCATTATGTCGACCTAGCATGATTTCATTTAATCTATGACTAATAGATCCCTATAAAATCCCACTCAAAGATCATTTGGAAAGGGTTTAAAAATATCACTAAGCAAGTAAGAATACAAGGAAGACTATTCAATAAATCTTCCCTATTCTATGCATACAACAAGTCAATATACTTACAAGCTCATTCAAATCCTTACACCAAACCCTAGTCATCTAAAGCACACCAAATTATAGAATTTATTTACATTCTCATATCACAATTTCACCAAGTACTTTCAAAGTGAGAACTACATATGGATTGATCCCTCTTCAGAGTATTGGTATGTAGGCAATGTGCCCACACAATTAGTGTGGATCTACGTCCAGTGAATTTTACACACACTAACCCCCCTCTTTTCTCAAAGTCTTATTCAAGATTATTTAAGACCTAGGTTTGAAGATAAATCATCACTAAAAGGAGCTCTATTGATATTCAAGCTTCACAATTTAATAGGCAAGGTCATATAGGAGTGGCAGATAGAACCCAAAAAGGTCAGACCTCTATGACTAGTTTGGACAACAATGATAAGAATAAGACTATAGTGTTAGACCTCAAAGTGTCTTATTTCCAATGTTCCTATCTATTCACCAAATGAAATTTAGATCTAGGATTGTGATACTATCCCAACCCTACACAGTCAATATCAGCCTTCGTCTCAGTCGGATCAACATAGTTCTAAGCTATGTTATATTTCTCTCTATTCATTTGCTATTTTTATAAAGTCTAAACAATAATCACAATTAACAAATAGGTAGGTTAATAACATCATAAGTATTTACTTATTTACTCAGACTTTTAACTAAATAGGAATAAAACACCAATATTTACAAAATTGTTAAATCACAAGGCTATTAATGAGGAGGAGGAGTAGAAGAAGAGAAAAGAGGAGTAAAATAATAAACATGATTAATAAGTTGTGAGGAAAAAGAAAGAATGAGTAAATCAATAAATGTAAGAATTGTAGAAGAGGAAGGTTGAGGTTGATATATCCTCCAAGGTAGAAGAAGAAGATAAAAAAATAAGTCTTATGAAATTATGAGTAATAAATGTAGATGTAGGCATAATATTAAGAAACCAAGGAATAGGTAAAGGAAACTACCAAACAAAGGGTATAATTAGATTAAAAAAAGTAGAGAAAAGTCACAGTGTAACATTTAGTAGAATGATAATTCAAAAAAAAAAATAACATTGAAAATAATTCTAATTTGTAGAAGAGATGTGGACCTTCAAGACCCAAAAACTCCTAGATCTAGAGAGGAAATATATGGAAGAATAAATCAGGATTGAAGATATCTTGTTGAGAAACATATACAACTGGGAGAGGTGCCTTCTTGAATAGGATTAAAATGAAGATATTGGAGAGGATTACATTCTATTTATAGATGAACCCATGAAGCCTTGTGATGAGGATTTTTTTTTTACTATTGAAATATGAATTGGTTGATCACAACCATTTCAAGACAGAGTTCTAGGAACAAAAAAAAGAAGGAAATTCTAAGAGACCATGTGCATATGGTCTAGAGAAGGGGACCTTTGGTTTGATGGGACCACTACCCTTGAAAATGGTGCTAGTCTTGATTGACCAATAAATTGTGAAACAGTGGATTCACATAAATTAGGTATGGTTAATTGAGAAATGTTGGTTTCATAGCATGGATTCCCTAGTTTCTTAAAATACATTAAGCATTCTAGTTTTTGGTCAAGGGATTTTGTTTGGGATCTAGGCAAAGAAATGACCCAAAATAGTGTCCTTGGTGATTCTAGATGACCAAACTTTCCTGCTATGAGTTATATCTCCATCTAACTGATCTAAAAGGAAGATAATCTCTTCAAATTATAAGTATACATTATTTTATTAGTAGAGTTAATGATAGGAAATTGATATTTTGGGTAAGAATGTTTGCTGACATCCCCTATTCTCTACTATTTAGGTTAGAATGAATCAACCTACAATTATCAAATTTTTGATTTTATATGCAGGAACAAAATGATTTTTTTTAAATATTTGGTCAAATATATTTTGGGATTTAAATTGGTTCCCCTTGTGCCCAATTTATAAAACTTTCATGGGAGGAAAAGGATTTTTCATTGCCTCAACCACTAATGGTTTTCCATCCATCTGGTCACTTATTTTCTTCCATAAAAAAACACAACTATGGATTGGGGGCTTCAAAACTTCTTTGGAGCAACTTTTTTGATCATTATTTTGGTGTGCACATGAAAAATGGTGAAGGTCTTGATCTACCTAGGACCATTCTCTCTATGTTTGAAGACTATTGTAACATGGAATTGAATTCAATTCCTCCTACCAAGGAGCACATATGCCATATAAGGCCAGCTATTAAGTGGATGAGCTGGCACCCACCTTAGGGAAGTTCAAATTTGAATAATATATTTCAAACCTTTAACTATCCCCATATTAGTAGTTGGGATGTTTGGATTGAAATTAATGACTTTGGTATTTTATGGTCTTTATCATCCTATTTTGGGTAGACGTTTTCTTTTTTCCACTTGGCAAGGGATCTATATGTATATTTATTGGACTCTAAGAACTAAATTTGAATTAGGGACCTCTAGATATACCCAAAATATTGTAGGAATAAATCTCTAACTATCAAATTTATGATTTTCTATGTAGGAATAAAATAAAAGTTTTTTTAAAAAATATTTGGTTAAATATATTTTGGATTTACATTGGTTCCCCTTATGGCCAACTACTAAGTGTATGCGCTATCACCCACCTTAGGGAAGTTCAAATTTGAATAATATATTTTAGACTTTTAGTTATCCCCATATTGTTATCTGGGATGTTTGGATTGGAATTAATGACTTTGGTATTTTATGGTCTTTATCATCCTATTTTGGGCAGACTTTCTCTTTTTCCACTTAGCAAGGGATATATGTTGTATATTTATTAGACTCTAGGAACTAAATTCAAATTGGGGCCCTCTAGATATACCCAAAATATTGCTCTCTACTTAGTCGCACCATTCACTTTGATAGATGTGAGTCCTCTAAATTTATGGGACACAATGATGTTGTCTTATTTTTTTGGATGCTTCTTTGGTTCTTTCCCAGGTTGTGGCACCCCTTAGTTTCATTCTCATTTTTGTCTTTGGATTCTTGTTTGATCTTTTTTTTGGGTTTTCCTTCTCAAGACCTTGCCCCCCTTATGTCTAGGATTAATATCTTGTAATTTATATTTTGCTTTGTTCCTTTTCAAGCTTAATCAGTAATCTCTTTGGAGACTTAAACCTCCTAATGTGTCTAGTGTTGGATCCTACACCAAACATTAAAGGTGGGCTTATCTTAATAAAAAATTTAGTAAAAGCCTCCTGAAAATGTGGTGATAAATGAGGCCAATAATCATCTTCCAAATCATAAGGATTAGGAATGGACATGGGATGTCCCAACACCTTGGGTTAGGTAGACAACCTTCTCACTTCTAATGGTACAAATAAAGAAGACATATATTACGTATACACCTTCTATAGTACCTATTGCAACAATGGTGTAGGAAGCATTATTTGATGTTTCCCAATTTATTTTGGTAAAATAGATTGATGGAGTATATACACTCTAAGATAAATTACACAAAAGGCCTCCATATTAGAATAGGAGGCATCATAGTTAAGGGAGGAAAATGTATACTTACATCTCCGACTCACCAAGTCAAGGAAATTCATTCATGACACTTTTCTTGCCTTGATCACTTGAGGCTTGGGTGACCAAGTCATGTTTGAATATAATCAATTCACAATATTATTCTCTATCATATGTGAACATAAGTCTAGGCATTGAAATCCAAAATAGATATTGTTTGAGAACTCTTGGAGTATGATCAAGCCATGGACACTATTGTGCATCTACATCTATAAATTACTCACATAATGTTGGATTTGAAGAAATGGCTTGGCACAACATTGAATAAGGTAAGCACAAAGATTACCAAGCATGACAAAGCGAAGGCAATAATGGTAGATCATATAATTACAGATGGATCGTTGGATTCAAGATACGTAGTAATTGCCAATATGACCAAATGGAACAATAACATTCTAAGAAATACATTTGTAGGAATCCAAATGTGGTGGCACATAGATAGAATGGATGAATTCACACTGTAGATTTAATTCAATTTTGTAGAGTAGGGTTATCATCCTCATCTCTAAGGATGACGATATTAAAAACATAATGAAATATCAAGCCCCTCTATGCATTATGATTTCTTTGGTGTAGGATGACCTCATTGACTAGAATATATCTAATCAAGACTTGTCCCACTTATATAGGTCTGTTTATTAAATTGATAAGGAGTAGTAATTTGTTCCAGATACTAGGGTTCAATAGAAACTCTAGAAAAAGAAAGTTAATCAAGATATACAGTTAACTATACAAAAATAGAAAACACAACATGCATTTTTGAATATAACTATAACCTATTTAAAAATATTTATATCACATAGAATGTCATTTTATGATTTGGTATTTTAAACTTCTCTAGGTATAGCTTCCACATCCCAGCCTCCTCTCCCTTTTTCTCAATCTATGCTTCCACCCTCCACATAGGTATGGTGTGCATCAAGTTTTAAAAATATTATAATCCAATTAGTTTTTTCTAATGGAATGATTTACACATTAGGAATGGGGTTATGAAAGTTGAAAACCCATAAGGTTGACCTCTTAGTTATGACAATCTATTGAAAAATTGTAAGCATAATAGATTGACACATTGTTTTTTTAAAAATATGAAATGATAAAAGGTAAGTAGTGATCAATATGTGAAATCTAGTAAACATAACCTTGAATGATTTATTGCATGTAATTTTTATATTCCAACCCTTCTCTTTAGGCACCTCCATCAGATCCAGCATTTTGACACACTATGAATTTGTATTGAAATGAGATAATGGTTTAAGTCTGGGAAACTATGAATAGGATAATAGGACTATAAAATCACAAAGTATAACTATTTTGAAAGAATACAATTTTTACTATTTTTTATTATCTATATATTTTTGTATGTATTCAATACCTAAGGGCACACCAAGAGTCTACATAATACAAAGAGTCCCATTTTTTGTAGTGAAAGGCATAATAATGAAAATACAAAGACTTTGTATGATGTATATATAAAAATCATTTTTAATTTAAATGGGATCTAAAATATAGGTATTAATATATACTTAACAACCCCATTGGGTTTTATTGGATTACATATTTTTTTTAAAAATTACACATATTTAACAGATAGATTTCACCATGAGAAACCTATCTAGTGATCTTTAACTATCTGTATTAATTTAATTAACTAAAAGGTTTATAGATAATCCACCTAGCTAAGGATCACCATGAACATATATTGAAATCATGAAAAATACTAAATAACTGATAAATATTGCATCATATCATAAATGAAATAGTACAACTTCAACCATGATTGATATAACATTACAACCACTACTATATAAGTATAATGTATAGATTTTATAGTTTCTAGCGATACATAATAATATCTCAAATGATAAAATATGATAAAAAGATCCACAGAGTAGAGTCTCCACAACTCAAGAGTCTCCATGACTCTAATCTCAATATGTAATCTCAAGTGTAGTCCCTAGTATAGTACTCCATCTAGAAGGGAGCACATTATCCAAACACTTTCATACACCAACCATGGACCATAGATCCCATGTACTATATCACAAACAAGGGGATGGACCTCCCTTCATGTATGGGTAGATAATGATGGTGTGAGAATCTAGAGTAATAAAACACAACTCATGTGTTGAAGATATTTAATACATAATATGTACCATAAAAAAAATTCTAATATGATATCGTACAAATATGAAAACTATATCAACATATGAAATGAAAATATTTAATTAAAACATTACATTGGCTAAATTTTTTAGTAATAAGTTATCTCTAGGATCAGTCAAATTCATATGCACCACTATATCATATTACACCTTATCTTGCATTAATGGTACTAACTAAGGTAGTGGAATCCATCTACTGCTTAATTAAGGTCATGAATGTGATATTTGGTAAAAATATATAATAATATAAAACTAATAGAATCATTAATAATATGTAACTTTATCTTGTAAAAATCATGTTAAGTACAAAAATATCACATACAGTGATTTAGTTCATCAAATTAAATGTAATGAATCCATAACATATATTTTATTACAAATAATATACAGAATCTAAAAATAATCCTCAATATAATATACCATTTGGGTAATGACTATATCTAACTATTAGTTACCCATATCACAAGTAACTTAGAATGTTATTTCATCCCAAAATAATAATTATAACATAGGCCTATATAATTTTTCATATTCTACATTTAAAACAAAATCCACTCCAAAACATAGCAATATGTTCTATACTTAAACTCTTAATTAATTTCATTTAATGCTTCTATACAAACATTAAAATATATAACAAGCATCCATTTACAAAATTTAAAGTAATAATGTTTTCAAGCACAATAAATCTATGCATATATATACATATATACATAAATGGTAAATCAACTCAAATTTATGACACAATCCATAACTATGTGTATATATATACACACACAGTTATGGATTGTGTCATAAATTTGAAATGATATACCATATATATATATATATATATATATATATATATCCTTAAGTACTATTCTAGTACCGTACAAATATCATTTTGTATACAGTATACTCGAAGAAAACATCCACCATCTGATATCTAAGAGTATTTCATATACTCAATGTATATATATCTATCTAATAAAGTTACCCCATATCCCTTTTATTTAATTAGATAAATCCAAATACATATACAAAATTTCATACATAGCCAATAGTTCATGCTAAAACTTTTGAATCAAATTTCACAATTCCATCAAATAATTTTATACTTGAATTAAAAACATATAATCAAATATATACACTCAATCAACTAGATTTAGTTTGATAAATTCCATTATAACAACACAAAAATGTCCACTTTAAACTTTCTTATACAATTTTATGAATAACACTGTATACCCATTTTTCTATTGACTGGGCAAAACTATTACATAAATACAAACCAATATGAGTATGTAACAATAGACATAGTCAAAATGCATAGTTCACATGAAAGGAATACAATTACAACTTAACTTAGACATACAATATTTACATCATGTGCATATGCCTATAAAAATAGAGTTGAGTTCATAAAAATAGTTCATTCTCTCACCTTCCCATACCTAGGTTTGAGATTCTAACCATTTAGTTTACAAACCCAAATAGGAGTAAGCATACATATTATGGCCTTTATTATGAGTTGCTCATAATTATTATGATTTTAATCTAAAATGTGTGAATTCATTTGAAATCTATCATCTAAATTTCATTCCAATCCACACATTGAATTTATCATTACAGGCATCCTCTAGCCAGACTAATTTAATCCATACTATTTACATAAAAAAACCTTATACTTCCAAAATACCATAATATATACCCCAACCCAACAAATTCTATAAGTGGTTGAGAGCATAAATTCCCTCCTTCATCGGGAGATTCCCTCCCCCTCCTTGACTATATAGATTTTTATTTGCCCAACCGACCCACTCCCTCAAGGTTAAAGATTGCACATAGTCCCATATAGATATAGATATAGACTAAAGCCTTACACTAATGACCCTATCCCTATAAGGAGAACTAGCCTGATACACCCAATCCTATATAGAGATAGAGAACTCGATCTTCTTTACTAGAATTGAGATCAATTTTAACAAGTCACACATCCATATTCCAAAAATCTGTAGATAAAAATAATTACACGATCAAACTATCAGAACATTAATAATCTAGAAACTAAAGATATTCAAAATATTGTCTTCCTTATATATGTATGTATGTATGTATAATTTGGTAGTTTAGATCAAGTGTATACACACACACACACACACACACACACACACACACATACATATACATACATATATATACATACATATACATACATACATATATATATGTGTGTGTGTGTGTGTGTGTGTGTGTGTGTGTGTGTGTGTGTATAAATATATATATATATATATACATACATACATATATATATATATATATACATACATATATATGTATACATATATATATATATATATATATATATATATATATATATACATATATACATAAATATATTATATATACATATATACACACACAAATATATATATATGTGTGTGTGTGTGTGTGTATGTATATGTATCAACACAATTTGTTTTGTATAAAGAATTCATTCGTCAAAACCCAAAATCTAAATATGTGTGTACACAATCATACCCAAAATTTTATTCATATTTGTTTTTCAAATACCCTAATGGCTATATATCAAATTGATTCAAACCCGCTAGTTTGAAGCACAATGTATATACCCATCAAGAATAGATTACCATTATTGAATAAAGTTTTTGAATTAAGATAGGAGTTTAGGACATAATTTCATAAAAGCCTAAAATAGTCATGAAAAATTATACTGCTTTACCCAACCTCCTCAAGTTACCCTAGGTTAGATGTGGGGTTATATTGAGGTCAAGCCTTCCATAAGGCCCTGCATACAACCCATTTATTCTATGTTTCAAATAATGAAAACCCATCAACTAAATAATTTGAAAACCCATTCAATATTTTACACATAGAAATTGAAATACAAAATCAACCTGGTAAATATGCAAAGGAGCTGAATATATTCTTATTTCTTTACTCCAATGTTTTCCTCATTCTATTTTGTTTTTTCTCCAATGTATGTTGTGTGTCATGTTCCATCCCCACAACCCTCTCTCTATACTTTTTATTCTATTCCATTAAATTACTCACCACTGCCTTCTCCTCCATTAGTGACCAATTAAACTAACTGCATAAATGCATGATTAGATAACTCTATATAATTCCCTATTTGTTTCCATTTGATGCCATACAAATACATAATAAACTCCATGATTTTTTCCAAAATATGGTTAACTCAAGGTCAACATATGATTAAAAACCCTAATCATCTCGAGACTTCCATAGAGTCCTAAATAATCATTTTATAATCTTAATAAAATATGCATGACATTAACTTAATATTATTCCCTCCTTGACTAGGTCTATATCTGCCATCCAGCCTAGCACTAGGTCTTGTGCATGGATCAAGGTATGATGGTTATACTCCTTCAATTATTAGGTGTGCATAAATGAATTACAATGTTCCCTTATTAAGACCTCTGGGGGAAATTGCATCACCTGGTAGAACATCTTCCTTAGTGTCTTGGTGTTAACTTGGGTAATGTTAATTCTCTCTACTAGCAATTTTGTTCTTGTAGTGGCTACTTCTACTACCGTATGCACCCATTTTGGTTCTTATTATGCCTACTAAAAAACGAATCCCTTGTGCTTCTTGCCCATCCTAAATTTGATGGTATTAAAGTGCAATAGTTTTGGTTTATCAAAGCCTCGAATGGTTATTGGCAATTCATAGTTGTGAGGTCTGTAATTATACCTTCAGCCTTTGAACTATACATGTTGTTAATGGTGACCTCAATGTCAACTCACTTTTTAGCTATTTGGTTTTTGCACAATTTGGGCTCTTCTCTTCTCTATGTCAATCTTACAGTGAATGCAATTCCTCTTTCTACTTACTTATTCACTTTTTATGTCTCTGTGTGTTCAAAATCTCAATATAGTAACATTCTTTTACCTTGGCTCTAGTTTACTATTTATTTTTATCTATTTTTCTATGAGTTTCAAGTTAGATTAAGGTTTATAACCTAAGCCCATCTATTTGTCTCCATTTTATGCCTCTAATTTTCAACTACCATCCTTAATGTAGGTGATTTAATGGTATGGTGGTGCTTAGATTTCTTGGAAAATGCAAAATTCCATGAAATCCACAAAAATCCTTTACCACCCATGTATTTAATATAGATCTTTATGTCTCTATCATCACTTCATTAATTACTCTTTATGGATTTTTTGGTGAAGTGACGTGTATTTCAAATGGTCACTTCCCACTTTGCTTTGGGTGGATACCAACTATCTTAGATGATTTTTCTCTTGAACTTGTTCACTTGGCATGACCTTCGCCTTCCATGTGATAACCTGGGTGTATCACCTCACATGCACATGATTAAGCCTCATCGGTTCCACTTTCTCTTCTTGTTGTGATTTTATTTCAAGCACACTTTTCTATCTTGGTTAATTTCTTGTGCTTCATCTTTCCTTGGCCTATCCTACCCCATACAAATCCCTTGTAATGGCCATCCAGTGATTGATTTTCCTCTTCTAGTTCTCAAATGGGTTCAACACACCTGGCTAGTATTATACATGAAAGAGCTAGAGTATTTCTTCTTTGGGCCTCCAAGTTCCTACAATTTGTATCTTGTGCACCTGGATCTTGTACAAATTCCTCTAGAGTCGAGTAAGTTTAACATGCACATCACTTAGATGTGTGGCCTCAGGTGCTTAGGACACACAAGGGCTCGATTTACTCAGTTATATTTATGCATGAAAGGGTCAAACATATTAACTAGCGGAGTTCTTGGCCTCTTGAATCTCTTACTCAAGGATATTGTGCACTCTATTTGCTTGAAGCTATAAATACTCATGTGACCATAACTTAAGTGTCTAGCCTTAGGTGATTAAGAAGTGCAAGTTCTCATCTCACCCAATTGGAATTATGCATGAAGTATCGATATATTTTCTCAATGGGCTTCAAAGCGCTGCTTATTCACTCTTTACATTACTACACAAAGAACAAAACAAAACAAAAGGAACTATTTGGGTTGCACCAAACTTTATTCTGGTCATCATAACATATCCAACTTATGACTAGGAAGTTAGTGTTTTCATGGTGTAAGGGCCATCCTATTGTTGATATGGATTTAATCAGTTGAAATTGAAATGGCTAGGGAACATTTCACTAGACAACGTACACAACTTATATGTGCATGTCTCCAATATGTGGTGGATGATATATGGGCCCATCCACCTTATTTGTAGTTTACCCAGATGATTGAGGTACTTGGAGTCATAAAATAACACCAATGCTCCTTCAGTCATCTCTTTGTGCTTGATATGCTTGTCATGCTATAGCTTCTTGTGCACCTTCTCAGTCTTCTGACTCCATCTTACTTGGGCACACTTTTCATCAAAGCACTCCAAGTCTTCTATCCTTATGCTCAAATATTCTTGGTCATTTAATAAACTAATTTATGTGATGTGTAATGATGGCACCATGAACTCCATCGGTAGAACTACCTCAATGCCAAACAACAATTTGAATGGTGTAGCCTTATTCATGTGTTTGTACATTATGCAGTATGCCCATATGACTGTTGATACTTGATCATCCCAATATTTTTGGCCTATGTCACATATCTTTGTGAGGCATGTTCCTAATATCTTTTTAAATCCCTCATCTGTGCCAATTTCTTTTAGATGATAAGCGTTGATTTATGATGTGCCACCATGTAATCAATTAATAGGATATGCACCATCTCATTGATAAAGTGAGTTCCCCTATCGCTAGTCAGATTGAGTAGGCACCCATATAACTTTATTATATTCTCCTAGATGAAGAGTGTGGTTATTGAAGCTGTGTAATATTTTATTAGCATGGCCTCAGCCCACTTAGTGAAATAATTTATGGCTACCAAAATATACCTTGTACCTATGTATTATGTTGTGGGAGTTATTGGTCCAAAAAAATCAATGTCCCATTTTTTAAATGGTGCTTGGGAAAGAATGGGGATGAGAGGCATCTCATCCTAATGGTTGGGCTTCCCTTTAAACTAGCATATGTCATATGCCTTGGTGTAATCCTTTGCATCTTGAAACAGACTTGGCCACCACAAGCCTGACTATAAAACTTTGCACATTGTTACCTCTTCGGCATAATGACCTCTTATTATGCCTTCATGTGCCTCTCACAATATAGAGTCTCTTTCATGTTCTAAGATGCATCGATGTATCACTTCATATCTACCTAGTTTATATAGTTCCATACTAATGAGCTAAAAGGGGGAAATGTGAATTACACATTGTTTCTTTTCCTTATTTGTCATAGTCTGGAGTGTAAGCCTAGATGTTAGAAAGGTGGTGATCTCTGCCAAATCCTTAGGGATAATTAGAATTTGTATAGTTACATATCTGGGATATTTTCCTCAATAGGCATCATTGCATCACAAAAATTGATGCAGGATAAATGGTCTGGCCCCAAGTTCTTCTTTCTAGGCTTAACAACAATAGAGAACTAGAACTCGTGAAATAAAACTATCCATCTACATATGTGCCTATGCAAAATAGGCTTGTTTAAAAGGTACTTGAGTGCCTCATGATCAGTGAAAAAGATGAATGGGGTTGCCAAAAAGTACTGTCAAAAGTTTTACAAGGCATAAACAATGGCAAGAATTTCACACTTAGTCATTGAGTAGTTCTACTATGCTTGGGTCAATTTTCTACTTGCAAAGGAGATGGGATGATCCATCTTACCTTTTCTTGGTTGTACCATAATGGCACCAATTACAGAGCCAAATCATCAACATGGATGTGAAAAGGGGTCATCCAATCAGGGAACTATATAATAGGCACTCTTGTTAGTTTTAGCTTCAACATTTCAAAGGCCTCCTCTTGCACTCTATCCTTGTAGAATGGGTCATCTTTACGCAAGAGATCCTCCAACGGAACCTCAATCTTTGGATAGATCCTTATAAATTTCTTATAATAGCCAAAATGGCCAAGAAATACATGAACATATTTTTGTATTGAAGGAGTCTGGAGTTAAATTATTATGGCTATCTTTTCAAGGTCAAAAAGTAGACCATCTTTGCAGATGATGTGCCTGAGTAAGGCTCTAATAGGGGTCACAAAGATGCACTTCTTCAAGTTAAAATATATTTGTAACTATGTGCACCTTTAGAACATGAGGCACATGTTATCATAATGGTCTTTTACAAGCCCATACATGGTTCAATCATCAAGGTACACTTGGAAGAACCTATGGATGAAGTCTTTGAATGTAATGATCACCACTTTGGAGAATACGATTGGCACATTTTTAAGTCCAAAGGGCATCACATTATAGGTAAAACAATCCCATTCAATCATAATTTTTTTTTTAGGCATATCCTTCGCTTTCATCTGGACTTGATGGTAGTGCAAAAAAACATCAATGAATGTATAGATTTCACACCTTGTGATGTCATCCAAAACCTCATCAGTGAATAGGGTCAGGAAGGGGTTAGTGATGTAGGTGGTGTTCAAGATTTGATAGTCAATGAAAAAGTGGATGTGTCCATCCTTATTAATTCTAATGATCATTAGGCTCACACATTCAAATTCCTATATAGGGTAGATGATGCATGTAACCAAATTCCATCAATTTCTATTTTAACCTTGGCACATAGATTGGGGTTCATTATGTATGGGTAATTTTTGATTGGTCTCGCACCATCTACTAGTTTTATGCTCATTTTCTCATAGGATGGGTGGGTGCCCTTCATGTCTTGGTAGTTTCATGGGAACAAGTTTTGAAATTCCTTCAGGAGGTCTACGACTTGTGCCAACTCTGCATCAGACCAACATGCTCTTAGAGTGGCAATCTTTGGCTCCCCATCTGTGATGATGTCTACCTTGATAGTCTTGAGCGGGGTGTGATAAGGCTCATTATTCTACTAATGGTAATCTTTGACTTGTCTTATCCCCTTATTTTTTTCAATGTGAAGATGATTTAGATCTTTTTCATCTAGGGCACTATCCTATACATGGCACACAAGTTTTTTCTTCCTATCAGAGCCTTCCAATTGTGCTCCTTCTAAGTTTTGTCATCTTATTTGCTCAAGTCAATCTTAAGCACCTTCTCTTAAAATAATGTTTGGAGTGATAGTCCTTTCTCCCTGAACATGTCTCTTTAGTGCTCCTTTAGGATGGTAGTGTCCTCAAACACTACTCTGTGAATGATTTATAGTGGATTGTGTATTTCCAAATTCTACAAAGAAAAGGAGAATGTGTGCATGAAACTTTCCTTGATTACATCCCATTATGTTGTCTCATGATGCATTTTTTTAACAATGTAGCATTCTCATGCCCATGTCTTGAGGGTCCTAAAGAAGGTATGCACCCACAAGTTCCTTGGCACATTCTCCCTATAGACAGTCCAAGTCTCTTCACAAAAGTGCATATGTACTACTAGGTTAGAGTTGCCTGAGTAAGAAAAAATATCTAAGTCCTCAATGCTTTTCCCAAACCTAGTGCATATTTCTACCTTCATATCTTGCCAAGTTGGCAAGCTAGGTCTTTTCACTGTGCACCATCAAGTGGCAGTTTTACATAAAGTATGAACTAGTACACCCATTCTATCTACCTCCTTTAGGATGCATGACTCAATGTCATGTACATACTCTTCAATTATATTGATCCCCTCATATTTTGGGAGTGCTTCAAGTTTTCCTTTACTCAAATGAAATACCCTTTTCCCCTTATTTTTGGCATAGGGGACCCCTTTCTTATGAGTGAAATCAATTTAAATCATGCCCATTCTATTTGGATTTGGCACCATTGTTCACACTAGGTAACACCTTCTACTAGTAGTTTTATAATCCTCCTCGACCCATCAGTCACAAATGACATCAATTGTATCAGAAGCTAATTGTTCATCCTCCCACTCAAGCACTCCTTAGTCACTTAGGTTAAGTGTTTTCATGGCTTGCATTGTGATGTTATAAATGTGGTTGATCTCATCTTTGAGATCAACACTTTCCACATATGGTGGTCCTTGGTCCTTTGAGATGGGGATAATTACCCTCTCCCTACCATTCTCAAAAGTCATGTAGCACTTATTTAATCACATATCTACATTGTTAGCATAGCACCATGGCCTTTTCAAGAGTGTCAAATAGTTTTCTTGCTCTGTTAACTTGATCACTTCAAAGTCAAATCATAACTCTACACCCAAGATATCTACAATGGTGCCTTTCAAAATCTTGATGGGTTTCACGCAAGTTTTTCTATCCATGAACAAAATATGTGGGGAAGGCCTCAAGGCTAGCCTACCCATCTTTTCCCATGAATTTTTTGTCAAAATATTGACCTATACACTAGTGTCCACAATGACTTCACACACTGACCATCCCTCAATTATTACATCCACTAGGAGTTCCTTATCATACTCCACATTCTATATATACCTTACTTCTCATTCCCTTTCCATGTCGGGCATGATAACTTCAATTATGTGGGGTAAGGTATCTTCTCTTGACCTTTTATCTACGTGATCTAAGAGCAAGTTTTTTAGTAGGGGTAGCATTCCTTATATTTATAGGAGGCATATGATCTCTATTATCTCCTATATTTTAGTCTCCTAGCTATCTTTCCCCTTGCACAAGGTAACAACCTATGCTTCTAAGTCTAGTGCCATTTGGAGATTTAATTTCAAGTTTTGAATGATGCTCATGGCTTGTTGCAAGACATCCTTCTATCATGAAGGGTCAGGATAAGGCATAGATTTGGGTTCCAACCATGTTATGTGCTCAGTACAACTTGGTTCCCCATACTTTAGGCACAACTATTTTGTTGGTGTTACTGGCAGTTGAGTGGTAAACCCACGTTAGGTTTCAGTTTTCACTTTCATGGGTTAATTTTAGGTTTGATGTGGTTTTAAAACCCATTTTTCCACTTGCAACTTGCACCTTACCATCATGACACCCTTATTTGCACTAAGATGGCCTTGAGTCAACTTTTTATACAATTCTAGGCATTCCTCAACCAAATGTGGTCCTTGATAATACCTACACATTAGATGTGTGGGGAAGTCACATTGATAGTGCTCAATCGAGTTGCACTTATAACATGATTATGGTGGTAATATTCCTCTACTATGTCCTCCACTTTGCCTTCGATTGTCTCACTGATTCTCATAGCCAGCAATCTATTGGCCATAACCCTCATTTTATTGGGTTGCTTGCTCTCTACCTAATGTAATTTCTTGCCTTGCACCTCTTTCCATGTTTTGGTGCATCTCATCAATGACTTGATAATCATCTTTGGTGTGGGTATAGGCATCATACAACTTACAATAAAGAGTTATGTTAACTTGATAATCACATTGTAATAATGGGTAGTTACAAGAGTCATGTGCTTTGTGATAAATTTAAAAGATAAGAATTAATGTCAAGACATTTCTTCACAGACAATTATTCTTGTTATGGCCTTCTGACTTACAATCAATGCACCATAACCCACTTTGGGTGTCATGTGCCGACCTAGTAATCAGCTTCTATAGTTGAGAGGCCATGGACACAATCTATGCCTCCATAAATGGGCTAATTCCTATGTCAATGATTTTGGATACCTCAGATTAGAGTGTGGCTTCAAGATCTTCTTGGGGGTCCGTGAATGTTTTCATGAACAATGCTCTTCTAAATATAACTAGCAATCCTCTAAAGAGCCATTGCACGTGTTGGGAGGGGTGGATTTCATAAAAAATCTTAGAGAAGAGAGTTTTGAACCACACATCATACATGCACATACTCTCTAAGAGTCTTTGGATAATATCCTTAAGCATCATGATGCTTTGTTGCTCAAAATTAGAAATATCAAACTCCTTCAAGAAATTTTCCTTTAGAGTGTCCTAATCAACCATAGCCTAGTTTGGGTCAAATTTATAGTACCAAGTATGGGAAAAATCAAGCAAGGTTATCATGAACTAAATCACCTTACGATCTAACTAGGTGATACCTTGAGTTTTCCATTGAAGCTCACATTTGAGCACATGTTCTATGACATTTTATACTCCATGATATTCTAGCAAGTGCATTACCATCTCTTAGTATATCTACTAGGGGGTGTTGTATCAGAGGTGCTTGCCCCCTAGTACTTATCCTAGTGGTGGTCCTCTACCATTTCTAGTTAATGGGTTGAGAGTTGACCCAATTATTTTTGGTTTCACCATTGAAGTTGACATCATGATAATACTCACTTGTGGCACTGGGCCACTTCCTGTGGGCTCTTGCCTAGTTGGCACAGCTAACATTTTTTGAACTCGAATGCTTGTGCTTACGTTCAAGATTTTTATATTAGTACCCAATGGATTTGAAGTACTCTTGTTCAATCCCTAATAAGTAATAACTTATTCAATAACAAAATCTTGGTTCAAATATTTAAGACTATCAAATTCAATGTCGATAATAGTGTCAGTTATCACTCTTCCTTCTTATAGCGGGGGATCCAATACATGAGCTTGCACTTTAAGTTTAAAGGGGGTAGGTAATTTTGGTACATCCTCATTCACCACATCTTGTAAGAACCCAATGTATTTTACACCAAACTATTGATCTTGACCTCTTGTTTCTTCTACTCTCTCCTCATGATACTACAATTCAAGAGATCCTTCTTCATGCCCTTCTCACTCACCACAGGTCCTCTTGGCACTTCCAAGTTCTATATCCTCTATCATCTTGTGCCTTCTCTTATTTTATTTTTACCTCTAGAGTTCTTTGGTTTCAGGTTACTCATCCCTTTCCATCACACTTCACCTACACTTCTCCTTCTCCCCTTCTATGCTTTCTCATATGCACAAGGACTTTAGCCTTCCATTATTATGGTTTCAAAATCATAATCCACCAAAAAAATATATATCTATGCAAAAATATCTTATGTACATGCCTCTTGGTTCATGAGAAAACTCATACTCTAATTCTATAAGGTAGGAGTAGGTTGACAATGTGAATTCTAGCATGTAACTATTCAGCACTCCATTTCACCACTTGTCTCTAGTTCGCATCCTAAAAACATCTAAGGTCTCAAGCCTTTCTAAGAAATAATTTATCCACTCAATATGTTGGACATAACTTATTATTATATGGGTCACATAGGTTGCTAACCACCAGTATACATGTTCAAGTAATTCATAAAACAAGACCTCTTATAGAGCACTGCATAATTTGTCTTGGATACATTTTCTTAGATTTTGCCCTTGGTAGGTTGGATGATTTTACATGGAGATATATTCTAATTGTTCTATCCAGTGCCTGATGTTCTTGAGAAAGAGTCAGAGCATCATTTTGTTTCACCAATACAACAACAAAACCAAAATGTTGAAGAAAAGGGTCAGTCAATCCATTTGATTTATCATAGGTGCTTAGCTAGCTGCCTAAGTTAGATCCAGACTTGGTAAAACAAGCCATGAACATAACACACTCTTGAAACACACTACTACATCAACATCAAATCACATAAGGCACAAACCTTATGTGCTCACCTGAAGCACAACAGAGAAGGGATCGAGGCCCGCATTAGGCTAGTTGCAACATGGCATAACTTATTCTTTATGTGACTTGATCATCTACAAAACAAGTTTGGTAGTTCATTGATGCAAACCATTATAGGTAGAGTTAATAGGCACAATCCTATTTAATTATCTCTTTTTCTTTGGTTTGGGCTCAATTTTATAGTACAAAGGAGTGTCTTCATACTAGGTTAGTGGGTACATGCTAGATGTTGAGCTATCATCAGGGGTGATCATTCCACCAGCTCCACTACATCATCTCCTTCATGCTCCAGCCACCAAATGTAAGTAATCATGAATATGCCCTTAAAACCTAGGTGTTATGTAACTACATGTCAACTGGCACAAGATTCATGAAGATTCCTCCAACTAGTGCTAAAAGTACTAAAAGAGAAATCATCCACCATGATTGCATCATGCCTAATTAGTCAATGAGTTGGCATGGTTCCAATACTTAGGATGAAAAATGGCCCAACAAATATTCACACACTCACTCTATGGGGAAGAACTAAATCATCCACATAACCTTTTGGGTTAGGTAGGAAACACTAAAATTATCTAGGGTTTTCTTAAAATATCACAATTATTGACCTTTCCAAATTCCACTTATTTATTTTATCTCCATTTACTCTATTATGTATGAAATAGGGTTTTGAGTTTTTAGCTCCTCAACATGTCAAATCAGCTCCCATAGTCAATCATTCAACCCTCTTAAACATTTGCATGTGCTCACACATAAATTAGACATTCAACAAAGACACAAGCAAAGTTAACATACAAGGTTTTAGTGTGCCCCTATCCACATAGTGTGGCCATTCCAATTTTATCACAAATTTATATTTTCAGTCAATCATTCAACCCTCTTAAACATTTGCATGTGCTCACACATAAATTAGACATTCAACAAAGACACAAGCAAAGTTAACATACAAGGTTTTAGTGTGCCCCTATCCACATAGTGTGGCCATTCCAATTTTATCACAAATTTATATTTTCAGATGCAACATAGTTTATAGGTCCTTTCAACTAGTTTCACATCAGATATTTATCTTCACAATTAGCAAAAACCAAATCCAAGATAGGTTTTTGAATTTAATTATTTATTACTATATATTATTTCAAATTTCAAATTGAATAATGTATAATATTTATATTTTTTAGATCTAAATAATTATTCTACCATTATTGTGTTTCATTACATTTTGTTGTTAATTTAAAATAAACACATAAACATTATGATGAACTTGTAATTCTATATTTATAACATTTTTTTTTGTTTGATTGATTTTGGTCTTAGGATTTCATATAAATCTTTGTACATTCATCGCATTTAAAGAATCAAAATTCAATGTTTGATAAAACTTTCATACCACAAGTCATTCTTATTCAACCTTAGATTTTAATTTGACACTGAATAAAATGTCTTGTAACTTAGATAAACATTTTACACTAAAGTATTTATCTTCAACCTTGGGTTGAATATATTTTTATATATATTCACAAAAGCCTTTTGATTTTATTTTCTTTATTTTTTCTTGTTTATACAAATAGTGCTCTAATAATTTTAAAACTACATAATGACTATTGTTATTGGCTAAGTGATGATCAATTTTATGGACACCATAGTGTAATGGGTATTGCCCAAACACTAAATCCATTGTACAACTCTACAAGTGCATTTTAGTTTCCCCGTACCTCATTAGATATTGGAAGTGCCTAAAGTCCCTTATTTATATCATAGGAAGCCTATTTTAATCATTTTATTTGTGTTTCACCTAAGAGGATCATATCTCCTAGAGAAGTTACCTTCATATATTACATAAGATTATGTATTTATTTTAAAATATTTTCCTACTTTCTAATATGTTTTTCATTCCACATATACATGGTCAAAATTATATATTATTCAAAAAGTTACCTTAGAGAAATTTATATTAAAATGCACTTCATCTAGTGTTATAATATTCAAATTGAATTAATCTCTATAGCTAATAAATCCCAAAAGGCATGTTTGAAAGCGTTTTTGTTAATAAACCTCAAAATGTTCATTTTCTTAATACTCAATAATGTAAATTGCCTCATTTTTGTACCCTCCCCACCCTCCCCACCTTCCCATTGGGGCATATTCCTCAATCAAAGGGATTTGACATCCTAAATCATTTAAATAATACTAATTTCATGATTTTATTGTTAGATATCTTGAAAATAATTCCAATATACTATGATATCTTATATAGGGTATCACTTAATACACTTTTTCCTAACAATGTTGTACCTCCTTGTGTAGTATCAATTATTAATACTACCCAATGTATAAAATGAAATATATTTATTTTGAAAAGGAATATATTCCCCCAAATCATATTATAGATAAAAATTTACTTTTGTATATTAAAGTCTTTGTAAAAATTAAGTTGGTCAAAAGATTATTTGTCAAAAATGGATCAAGATTGGATATTTTGTATCATTTATTTTCAAAATTTATTTGTAATAATGTAAAATTATCTCTCCCATTAACATTTGAACATTCATGTATTTGAAAACATTTAATGGAAAATAGTTTGGAAAATTATGATGAAAATCATGTTGGGAATGTTTACTCTTTCCATTATTTTCTAAGTTATGCCTAATGATCTTAATTACTTTTTATTATTAGGTAGACTTGGATTCATGAAATGATTGCCATTCATTATACATTAATATTTGTTTTCAAGTGTGTGTAAGTGTTTTCAAGTGTGTGTGTGTGTGTGTGTGTGTGTGTGTGTGTGTGTGTGTGTGTGTGTGTGTGTGTGTGTGTGTGTGTGTGTGTGTGTGTGTGTGTGTGTGTGACATTTAAACCAAGATAATTTTCTCAAAGTCCTATTCAAGCTTATTTAAAACCTAGGTTTGAAGATAAATCATCTCTACAAGGAGCTCTATTGATAGTCAAGCTTTGAAATTTCATAGGCAGGGTCATATAGGAGTGGCAGATAGAACCCAAAAAGCTTTAACCTCTGTGACTAGTTTGGAAAATAGTGGTAGGAACAAGACTACAATACCAAACCCCAAAGTGTCTTATTTTCGATGATCATATCCATTCACTGAATGAAAGTTAGATCTAGGTTCCTGATACTATCCCAATCCTACATAATCAATATTAACCTTCATCTCAGTCAAATTAGCATATTTATAATCTAAATTATATTTATTTCTATTCACTTACTATTTTTAGAAAGTCTAAACAACAATCAGAATTAACAAATTAGTAGGTTAATTATGGCATAATTATTTACTAATTTACTCTACTTAGACTTTTAACTAAATAGGAATAAAACACCAATATTTCCAAAATTGTTAAATCACAAAGCTATCAATGAGGAGGAGGAGTAGACGAAGAGAAAAGAGGAGTAAAATAATAAACATGATTAAGAAGTTGTGAGGAAAAAGAAAGAATGAGTAAATCAATAAATGTAAGAATTATAGAAGAGGAAGGTTGAGGCTGATATATCCTCCGTGGTAGAAGAAGAAGGAAGAATACATAAGTCTTATGAAATTAGGAGTAATAAATGTATAATTAGGCATAATATTAAGAAACTAAGGAATAGGTAAAGGCAACTACCAAATAAAGGGCATAATCAAATTAAAAAATGTAGGCAGAAGTCACAGTTTAACATTCAGTAGAATGTTTTTTTTTTAAAAATAACATTGAAAACAATTCTAATTTGTAGAAGAGATGTGGAACTTCAAGACCCA
Organism: Torreya grandis; assembly: GCA_037957365.1. Classification (NCBI taxonomy): domain Eukaryota; kingdom Viridiplantae; phylum Streptophyta; class Pinopsida; order Cupressales; family Taxaceae; genus Torreya; species Torreya grandis. Next base: position 385,471 of record JARHVA010001700.1, on the reverse strand, counting down.
AGAACTCCTAAATCTAGAGAGGAAAGCTATGGAAGAAGAAATTAGGATCAGAGATATCTTGTTGAGAAACATCTACAACTGGGAGAGTTGCCTTCCTAAATAGGAATAAAATGAAGATATTGGAGAGGATTACATTCTATTTATAGATGAGCACATGAAGCCTTGTGATGAGGATAATTATTATTTTTACTATTGCAATACGAAGTGGTTGATCATAACCATTTCAAGCCAAAGTTTTAGGAGCCAATAAAAGAAGGAAATTCTAAAAGACCATGTGCATATGGTCTAAAGAAGGGGACCTTTGGGTTGATGGGACCACTACCCCTAAAAATGGTGTTAGTCTTGAATGACCAGGAAATTATGAAAGAGTGGATTCACATAAATTAGGTGTGGTTAATGTGAGAAATGTTGGTTCCCTAATATGGAATCCCTAGTTTTTTTAAAGACATTAAACATTCTAGTTTTTGGTTGAGAGTTTTTGTTTGGGATCTAGGCAAAGAAATGAACCAATAAGTGTCCTTGGCGATTCTAGATGACCAGACATTTCTGCTATGAGTTATATCTCCATCTAACTGATCTAAAAGGAAGACAATATCTTAAGATTATGAGTATACATTATTTTATTAGTAGAGTTAATGATGGGAATCAATATTTTGGGTAAGAATGTTTTCTGACATCCCTTATTCTCTACTATTTGGGTAAGAATGAATCAACCTACAACTATCAAATTTGCGATTTTCTATGCAAGAATAAAATGAAATTTAAAAAAAAAATCTTTGGTAAAATATATTTTGGGGTTTACATTGGTTCCCCTTGTGTGCCCAATTTATAAACATTTCATGGGAGGAAAAGGATTTTTCATTAGCTCAACCACTTATGGTTTTCCATCCATCTAGTCACTTATTTTCATCTATACAAAATCATAACTATGGATTGGGGGATTCAAAAATTATTTGGAGCAACTTTTTTCATAATTAGTTTGGTGTGCACATGAAAAATGGTGAAGGTCCTGATCTTACTAGGACCATTCTCTCTATGTTTGAAGACTGTTGTAACATGGACTCGAATTTGATTCCTCCTGCCAAGGTGCACATATGCCATATAAGGCCAATTACTAAGTGGATGAGTTGGCACCCACCTTAGGAAAGTTCAAATTTGAATAATATATTTTAGACTTTTAGCTATCCCCATATTGTTAGTTGGGATGTTTGGATTGGAATTAATGACTTTGTTATTTTATGGTGTTTATCATCCTATTTTGGGCAGAATTTTTCATTTTCCACTTGGTAAGGAATATATGTTGTATATTTATTAGACTCTAGGAACCAAATTAAAACTGGGACCCTTTAGATATACAAAAAATATTAATCTCTACTTACTCACACCATTCACTTTGCTAGATGTGAGTCCTCTAAATTTATGGGACACAATGATGTTTTCTTCTCTTTTTGGATGCTTCTTTAGTTCTTTCCCAGGTTGTGGCACCCCCCAGTTTCATTCTCATTTTTGTCTTTGGATTCCTATTTGATCCTTTTTTTTTGTGTTTTTCCTTCTTAAGACCTTGGCCCCCTTCTGTCTAGGATTAATATCTTGTAATTTATCTTTTGGTTTGTTCCTTTTAGAGTTTAATCAATAATCTCTTTGGAGACTTAGACCTCCTGATGTGTCTGGTGTTGGATACTACACCAAACTTTGAAAATGGGATTATCTTAATCAAAACATTTAGTAAAACCCTCCTTAAAATGTGGTTATAAATGAGGCCAACAACCATCTTACAAATCACAAGGATTAGGAATATATATGGGATGTCCCAACACCTTGGGTTAGGTAGAAAACCTTCTCACTTCTAATGGTACAAATAAAGAAGGCATATATGATGTGTATACCTTCTACAATAGCTATTACAACAATGTTATATGAAGCATTATTTGATGTTTCCCTATTGCTTTTGGTAAAATAGATTGATGGAGGAGATACACTCTAAGAGAAATTACACAAAAGGCCTCCATATTGGAATAGGAGGCATCATAGTTAAGGGAGGAAAATGTATACTTACATCTCCAACTCACCAAGTCAAGGAAATTCATTCATGACACTTTTATTGCCTTGATCACTTGAGGTTTGGGTGACCAAGTCATGTCTGAATATAATCAATTCAAAATGCTATTGTTTATCATATGTGAACATAAGTCTAGGCATTGAATTCCAAAATATATATTGTTTGAGAAATCTTGGAGTATGATCAAGCCATGGACACTATTTTTCATCTACATCTATAAATTACTCACATAATAGTGGATTTGAATAGATGGCTTGGCTCCACATTGAATAAGGTAAACACAAATATCACCAAGCATGACAAAGCCAAGGCAATAATTGTAGATCATACAATTATACATGCTTTAATAGATTCAACACTAGATGAATCATTAGATTCAAGATGTGTAGTGATGGCCAATATGACCAAATGGCACAATAAAATTTTAAGAAATAAATTTGTAGGAATCCAAATGTGGTGAAACATAGATAAAATGGATGAATTCACACTGTAGATTGAATTCAATTTTGTAGAGTATGGTTATCATCCTCATCTCTAAGGATGATGATATTAAAAACATAATGAAATATCAAGCCCCTCTATGCACTATGATTTCTTTGGTGCAGGATGATCTTAGTGACTAGAATATATTCAATAAGACTTGTCCCAATAAGATAGGTCTATTTATTAAATTGATAAGGAGTAGTAATTTTTTCCACATACTAGGGTTCAATAGGAACTCTAGAAAAGGAAAGTTGATCAAGATATGCAGTTAAATATACAATAATAACAAACACAACATGCATTTTTGAATATAGCTATAACCTATTTAAAAATAGTTAAATCACATAGAATGTCATTTTATGATTTGGTATTTTAAACTTCTCTAGGTATAACATCCACATCCCAACCTGCTCTCCCTTTTTCTCAATCTGTGATTCCACCCTCCACATAGGTATGGTGTGCATCAAGTTTTAAAAATATTATAATATGATTAATTTTGTATAATGGAAGGATTTAAACATTAGGAACAAGGATATGAATGTTGAAAACCCATATGGTTGACCTCCTAGTTATGACAATCTATTGAAAACTAGTAAGCATAATAGATTGACAAATTGTTTTTTTTTTTTTAAATATGAAATGATAGGTAAGTAGTGATCAATATGCGAATTGTAGTAAACATCACTTTGAATTATTTACTTCATGTGATTTTTATAGTCCAACCCTTGTCTTTAGGCACCTCCATCAGATCCAACATTTTGACACACTTACTATGAATTTGTATTAAAATGAGATAATGGTTTAAGTCAGGGAAACTGTGAATAGTATAATAGGACTATAAAATCACAAAGTATAATTATTTTAAAAGAATACAACTTTTACTATTTTTTATTATCTATATATTTTTGTATGTATTCATTACCTAAGGGCACATCAAGAGTCTACATAATGCGAAGAGTCCCATTTTTTGTAGTGAAACACAAAATAATGAAAATACAAAGGCTTTGTATGATCTATATATAAAAATCATTTGTATTGTAAAAGGGATCTAAAATACAGGTATTAATATATACTTAACAACCATGTTGGGTTTTAGCGGATTATAATTTTTTTTTAAAAATCACACATATTCAACATATAGATTTCACCATGAGAAACCTATCTAGTGATCTTTAACTATCTGTATTAATTTAGTTAAATAAAAGGTTTATAGATAATCCACTTAGCTAAGGATTACCATGAACATATATTATAATCATGAATAATACTAAATAATTGATAAATACTGCATCATAACATAAATAAAATAATACAAATTCAACCACGATTGATACAACATTACAATCACTGTTGTATAAGTATAATGTATAAAGTTTATAGTTTTCAGTAATACATAATAATATCTCAAATGATAAAACATGATTAAAACATCCATAGAGCAGAGTCTCCATAGCTCAAGAGTCTCCATGACTCTAGTATCAATATGTAATTTCAAGTTTAGCCCCTAATATAGTACTCCAACTAGAAGGGAACACATCATCCAAGCACTTTTGCACACCATGGACCATAGATCTGCTACATTATATCCCAAATAAGGGGATGACTCTCCCTTCATGTATGGGTAGATAATGACGGTGTGAGAATCCATAGTAACAAACCACAACTCATGTGTTGAAGATATTTAATATATAATATGTACTATAATTTTTTTTTAAAATATGATATCATAAAAATATGAAAACTATATCAACATATGAAATGACAATTTTTAATTAAAACATTACTTTGGCCAAAAATTTTAATAATAAGTGATCTCTAGGATCAGTCAAATTCATACACACCACTGGATCAGATTACACCTCATCTTGCATTGATGGTACTAACTAAGCTAGTGGAATCCATCTACTACTTAATTAAGGTCATGAATGTGAGATTTGGTAAAAATATATAATAATATAAAACTAATAGATTTATTCATAATATTCAACTTTAGCTAATAAAAATCATGCTAAGTACAAAAATATCATATGCAGTCATTTTGTTTGTCAAATGAAATGTAATTAATCCATAACATATATTTTATTACAAATAATATACAGAATCCAAAAATAGTCCTCAATATAATATACCATCTAGGTAATGACTATATGTAATTGTTAGTTACCCATTTCACAAGTAACTTAAAATGTTATTTCATCCCAAAATAATAATTATAACATAGGCCTATATAATTGCTCATATTCCACATATAAAACAAAAACCACTCCAAAACATAAAAATATGTTCTATATTTAAACTCTTAAATACTTTAATTTAATGCTTCTATACAAACATTAAAATATATAACAAGAATCCATTTACAAACTATAAGGTAATAATGTTTTCAATCTCTACACTGCTATGCATATATATACATATATAAATAAATGGTAAATCAACTCAAATTTATGACACAATCCATATATATATATATATATCCTTGAATACCATTCTAGTATTGTACAAATATCATTTCGTATATAGTATACTCAAAGAAGACATCCACTGTCTGATATCTAAGAGTATTCCATATAATCAATGTATATATATCTATCTAATAAAATAACCCCATAGCCCTTTTATTAAACTAGATAAATCCAAATAAAATTGTTAAAATGACATATATAAACTTTCATACACAACCAGTAGTTCATATCGAAACCTTTGAATCAAATTTCACAATTCCATCAAATAAATTTATACTTGTATTAAAAACATATAATAAAATATATACACTCAATCAACTAGATTCAGTTTGATAAATTCCCTTATAACAACACAAAAATGTCCACTTTAAACTTCCTTATACAATTTTATGAATAACACCATATACCCATTTTTCTAGTGACTAAGCAAAACTATTACATAAATACAAACCAATATGAGTATGTAATAATATACACAGTCACAGGTAGTCAAATGCATAGTTCACATGAAAGGAATACAATGACATCTTAACTTATCCATACAATATTTACATCATGTGCATATGCCTATATAAATAGATTCGAGTTCATTAAAATAGTTCATTCTCTCACCTACCCATACCCAGGTTTAAGATTCTAACCATTTAGTTTCCATATTTAAATAGGAGTAAGTATACATATTATGTCCTCTATTATGAGTTTCTCATAAATATTATGATTTTAATATAAAATATGTGAATTCATTTGAAATCTATCATCTAAATTTCATTCAAATCCACACATTGAATTTATCATTATAAGCATCCTACAGTCAGACTAATTTAATCCATACTATTTACCTCAAAAACCTTATACTTCCAGAATACCATAATATATACCTCAACCCAACCAACACTAGAGGTGGTCAAGAGAATAAATTCCCTCCTTCATCGAGAGATTCCCTTCCACCCCTTGACTATATAGAGTTTTATTTGCACAACCAACCCACTCCCCCAGGGTTAAATATTGGACATAGTCCCATATAGATATAGATATATACCGAAGCCTTACACTAACGACCCTATCCCTATAAGGAGAACTAGCCTGATACACCTAATCCTATATAGAGACAGAGAACTCGATCTTCTGTACTAGAATTGAGATCAATTTTAACAAGTCGCATATCCATATTCTAAAAATCCTTAGATAAAAATATCTACACAATCAAAATACTGAAACATTAATAATCTATAAACTAAATATATCCAAATATTATCTTATTTATATATGTTTGTATGTATGTATAATTTAGTGGTTTAGACCGAGTACATACATACATACATACATACATACATACATACATACATACATACATACATACATACATAGATACATACATACATACATACATACATACATACATACATACATACATACATAGATACATACATACATACATACATACATACATACATACATACATACATACATACATACATACATACATACATACATACATACATATATATATATATATATATATATATATATATATATATATATATATATATATATATATATATATATCAACATAGTCTATATTGTATAAAGAATTCATTCATCAAAACTCAAAATCTAGATAGGTGTATACAAAGTCATACCCAAAATTTTATTCATATTTATTCTTCAAATACCCTAACAGATATATATCAAACTGATTCAAATCTACTAGCTCAAACCACAATATATATACCCATCAAGAATAGATTACCATTATTGAATAAAGTTTTTCAATTAAGATAGGAGTTTAGGACAAATTTTCATAAAAACCTAAAATAGTCATGAAAAATTATATGGCCTTACTCAACCTCCTCAAGTTACCCCAAGTTAGATGTGGAGTTCTATGGAGGTCGAGCCTTCCATAGGGCCCTGCTTACAATCCATTTATTCTATGTTTCAACTAATGTAAACCCAGTAACCAAAAATTTTGAAAATCTATTCAATATTTTACACACAGAAATTAAAATGCAATATCAACCTAGTAAATATGCAAAGGAGCCGAATATATTCTTCTTCCTTCACTCCAAATTTTTACTCATTCTCGTCTATTTGTTCTCCAATGTATGTTGTGTTTCATGTTCCATCCCCACAACCATCTCTCTATTCTTTTTATTCCTTTCCATTAACTTACTTGCCACTACATTCTCCTCCATTAACGACCAATTAAACTAACTACATAAATGCATGGCCAGATAACTCAATAGAATTCCCTATTTTTTTCCATTTGACACCATACAAGTACATAGTTAACTCAAATTCAACATATGATTAGAAACTCTAGTCATCTCGAGACTTCCATAGAGTCCTAAATAATCATTTTATAATATTAATAAAATATGCATGACATTAACTTAATATTATTCCCTCATCGATTTCCCAAATAGACAAAAAAATCAATAAACCAAATGTCATAATCTTCATGTTGTACCATGCAATGAATATCAACTTTGTTGATGATAACTTTCCATACAAAGTCAACCACTTGACTAACATATTTAACTATATAGTATGCCAATACTATATATATTCAAAGACTATAATTTAATGTAGCAATGTCATCCACCAAACACACATTACAAACATAATGATTTTATTAATAATTTAACAATAATAACCAATGTTTATTGTATTATGGATATTAAGCCCTTGATCAATATTCAATCAAATACAATAACTTCTAAAATAATATTATTTATATCTTTTGACATTTGGATAAACATACATATATCATAATAATAATCTTTAATTATTATTATTATTTAAATCTTAAAGATCAAATAACAACAATGGAATTTGTCATAACATCATACTATATAGCCATACCTAATAAGGCAATAAGATTGATAAAATATATAAGAATTCACTCATTCAACCAAATAATTACATTAAACAAGATAAGTTTCGTATGATCACTAAATTAGCTAAATCACTTCAAAATAATCAACATTATCATTAATATCAACAAACTAGTGAAAACATAAAATATCATAGAAGCCATTCAAATAGAAGATGAATCATACTACAACTATCTAACAAATAATTAATCACACAACATGAAATATTAATGTGGTACATGCAAGGTTTTCCATATTCTCTCTTTCGTCCCCCCAACATCTCTATCTAAACCACCCTCTCCTATGATGATCTCCTTCCGTCACATTCTAAGGGAAGAATCTATCATGCATCCAACTCACAAGAATGAAGTTAGTTATCCTGAAACATCATTATATACATAAAATAATATGGTATAACAATCAAACATGATCACAATATATAGAATGTAAAATTAATGCTAAATCATAGTAAACTAATCATGTAAATTAGGCAACACATAACTATCTCATAATCAACATATGTCATAAAGCTTAATCAAATATTGGTTAATCAACTATAATAATCAATGGATCAAACAAGCTATTTAGCTTAGAGATAAATTAGGTTGTGACGATAAATATTTTATGATGCTTCTTATTTATGTCTACACATGTTCCTTGTCCATTTTTGTATTATTTTCTTATTATATATTAATCATTTGAAATAATAAATAGTTTAGCTAAATTAAGACTATGAATCATGTTCATTCTCTTACAATTATGTATATGGTTTAACTTTAATTTACTGTTGTAGCTTCCTTAACCTCTTTTTTATTATTCTTTACACAAATAATATAAATTAACATGTTTTTTTGGGTTTTACAAGAACCTTTGCTATTTTTTAAAATTATATATGTATAATTTCAAGAGTTACCTAATATTTTTCACTTGTTCAATTGTTCAAATTAAATATAGAAACTAGATTATGTTTATTTGTGACTTGAGCATGAAATATGGGGTATACTTGATCAATTAAGATAAATTAATGTTAATACTTCTAGATTAGAAAATAAAATTCGACAGATGCTAGTAGAGTCTTTAGTCTTGTCAAATTCAAACCATAATATGACAATTATGTGACATTTTATGACTATTTTTCATTAAATTTGGTATCATCCCCACCTTTTTGGGGAGAGTTCAACATGATATATGGATTTTAAAATGCTACGTGAAACTATCATTCAAGTATTTTTATGATAAATAGGAAGCATGGAACCAAAGTAACCTTATAAGTTTGTCCATGGTACCAAAGAAAAAATTAAAAGTTTATCACGAATATTTATGATAAAATAATGATTAGTTTAATCTATGATTTAAATTGTTGATGTTTTTTATTTTATTTTAATATTGTATAAAACTCATACTTTGGTACCTTACTACCTTTTAAATGTGTGGATAAAAAATTATAAATGTGAATACTTCCCATTGTATATATTCTTTTAAATATGTGTATATTAGCATATGTATTATAGGTGTGAGTTATGTCAAAAGGGATGTAATTAGATTTTTTATCTATAAAACATGGTTTCCTAAAGTAAAAGAGTGAAAATTAGAAATTGTATTACATAAAAAACCCATGACCACTAAAATTATGTTACTTATTGTATATGAAAATGTTAAGGAACAATAATATACTATTTCTAGTAGAGGTGTGGTGTAAATAGAGGTGGGTGTTACTTCATATGCCATGGTTGTCCATTATGTTAGGAGGAGACATCATGTTTCATTGTAAGCTTGAGAAATGGTGAAGTGGTGGGGAAATGACAAGGCCATAGAGAACATGAAAGTGTTTAAATATTTTAAAATGAGTTTAGTGATAATGGTGGGGAGAAATGCTAGGGAATTTAAGGTGATGGACTTAAAGAATGTTGTATAGATACACATGCAAATTTGAGTGGCATGTCACATCTATAGGATTTAACTATTTAAAACCAAATTAGATCAATTTTAAATAAATTAGATAAAAAATTAAAATGATTCCTAGATGAAATATGCCTCATATATAATATAAGTGACTAGTGCAAGATTTCATATATTAAGGACTATTATTCCAATGCAAGATTCCTTATTCTACTTACAAATTCCTTTCAACAAAATCCCAATAATCTTTTTCCTTATAAGATAAGATTGAATTAGGTAGATAACATTGTAACTCAACCAACTCCACCACATCACCTCATTCACACTCTAGCCACCATGTGTAAGCACTCATGAAGATGCCCTTAGAAACTAGGTGTTATGCAACTCCCTGCCAGTTGGTGTAAGATCTGTGAAGATTCCTCCAGTTCGCACCAAAAGTACCAAAAGAGCAATCATCTGCCATGATTTTCTCACTCCTAGGTGTTCATTGAGTTGGCATGGATCCACTACTTAGGATGAAAATGGGCCCAACATTACCCCATACAAAAATTCTAGTTTACCCCTAGATTAGACTTCTAGTGCCTTAACATTGCAAAAATCAGGCGTATTCTATTGTAGTTCTACCTTGAAACTCTCAAAGCCCTAAATTATGAGCTTGATTTACTCAATGGCACCATCAACCTTTTTAGAGGTATCCTTGAGCGTGAACACATCAATGTTATCTAATTATTTCCTAAAGGTCTCTATCCTTTCCCTAATTATTTCCTAAAGGTCTCTATCCTTTCCTTGGTATTGCTCATAGGTTTTTGGCATGTGCTCAAAGTGTTGACCTATGCCATAATCTCTATGTGGTCGACCTTGATAAGAGTAAATTCCTCCTTCATCAAGGCATCCTTTTCTCCTTTCAACTTTTGGAGGTGCACATTGATGATTGATGCCTAGGTGGAGAAGTTGTAAAAGATAACATCAACATCTTTTGCACCCTATTTTAGCTTCGCAAAGAGGTCTTCCACCTCATCAAGCTTCTTTTTGAGATTTTTCTTGATGGAATCGTAAGGGTCTTCCTTCTCTTCTTGTGATATCCTCATTTATGGGAGCATCTGCTCAACTAGCGTACACACCTTATCAACCTCAAATGTTTTTGAAGTGTCAACACCATCCTTAAGGTATGGCTCAACTTCCTCTATATGCTTGGCCAATTATTGGAACTTGAGCTTCATGGCCATATTCTCTTCCTTTGCCTCTAGTATGATATTCCCATTTTATGCCATGAACATCATTAAAAATTTTCTTGTGTGCTACCTCAGAGGCCATTCTAAGGAGGGTACTAGCCAACCTTATTGGGTTCAATTCTCAAGGGTTGACAAGCGAGTAATCATGCCCTTCCTCTAGTTTTTCTATGCATTGGATTATTTTTTAGGGTACCTCAAAGTGAGACTCATACATTTAGTAATCGATGGCAATGGAAACTTGGTGGCATGTCTTCAACATGGTAGATCTGGGGGGTATGTAATCCAAAATATAAAAATCCTCATCCTAGGAATACCCCTTTTATGCCTTTTCTCGATGGCTTGGCTCAAATTCTTCTTTTTCAATGGGCAACTCCATCTACTCCTGCTCATCTTCCTCATCACTGGTAATTTTTTTAGCACCTTCTTCTTTTTATTTCTCCTATAGGGGTTCTTGTTCTTTCTCTTCTACGGGTTCTTCTTTTTTGGACTTTTCTTCTTCGTCCATTTCTTCTTTCTACTCGATGATAGCTTCACCATCTTGTTGCTACAGGGGTTCCTTTTTGTACTTGTCCCCTTTATCCATTTCTCCTTTTTATGGATCCTTGACGCCAACCTCCTTAGGTTCCTTCTCGATGCCATTCGTGCCTTCTTCTTACCTCTATTGGGCCTCTGTTACACACTCTATTTATTTCTTCAAAGTGCCAGCATCACCTTCTTTATCTCTAATCACCCCTTTGGTACTAGGGTGTGCCTATTCTAAATCTAAATCTAATGGTTTGGTGTGGGTGCTAGGAACCTCTTTTAATGCTCTTTCTTTTATAGGTTCCACACTATCAAAAACCTTCTTCTCTTTCTCTTTTCTATCCCTTTCTTCCTAAGCCACCTTCTTTTCTACTTTTCTCCTCTCTACCTATGCCTTGCACTTCTCTTATTCTACCTTGTGTTCCTAGGCCTCGACTCTCTCAATGCCTTCCTTTGTCATGCTAACCTTTATCATTTATTCTCTTTTCTTTTATAGCTCTCATGCCTTCCTAATATCCACATCATTGAGGCCAAGCTTCCTCCATACTCGTTATTTCCTCGCTTCCTCGCTTGGAGGTGGTGAAGGAGTTATTTCATTAGATGAGGAGTCATCTTTATCGAGAATAATGTACATGCCTTTCCCAAATCCTTCCTCCTCAATTTATTCTTATTCCTCTTTTGACTTTATATCTGACAAGGTTATGGTGGATAACGCAACATGAAATTTCAGCTTTTTTATTCTCTTGTGTGATAGGAGAAGTTTGTGGCATGAATTTTATGTGATTTTTTATAGGGTTCAAAAGAGAGGATTCATCACCTGAGGCAATCTTCAACTTGATGAGCTTCTCTATCTCCTCAAGTGTCTCCCCCTTCTCATTTTTGAGAGACTTTATCTATGCAACTAGCACCAGAGTTCATCATCGATCGAGATGGGAAGGCCATCACTTTTCTTAGTGCTGGTGCCTTTTTTCTTTGGCTTAATCTCATATTATAACCTATGGATGTGTTTGCGTATGGTTTTTATTGGAGGGTTAGATATCGGTGCAATCCAAATCATCCTCTTCATCCTTATTCTCTTTTCTCCCTTGGTGCATAAACTGGCATTATAACTTGTTCCTCTTCATGTCCAATTCCCTCACTGGGATATCTAAATACTATGCTTTGGGGATCATTTTGAGTGAATCTTTGAAGTATTTGATAGACAAGGCATATTTTATTTTAAACCATCCTAATTTATTTCCATTGATAAGTGCCAAGCATACTACACAGAAGTGTTACATAATGGTAAAGGTCACAATTTCATACATGCTCTTAGGGAGCTCTTAGGAGATATGCCACTCTAGCCCAAATGCTTCTATATACTTCTCACACCACCCCATTACTCTATTTTTATACTTTTTAGAGAAGGAAAGGGGGTAAGTGAAATCCTTGTACTTTTACACAAGGGAGTCATTGTGTACTGGGAAAATCTAGAGATTGTCTTCATCCCCATCTTTTACTCTAATCTCCTCCATGACTGTCAAGATGAGAATGGACCCCCACCTGAAGGTCTCCTTTTCTGAGAGGCAATCCAGTGCATTTTTTACAAACTCCTTTGCTATAAACTTTACAATGTTAAACTTTACACCCTACACTATATGATAGGTGATGCAGAAGTATGTTTTGATGACATTGGTCCATTGACTATTGAGGTAAAGTTTCAAACTTATGAGGCATGACACCACCCTCATACTGGATTCCTTACAATATTAAATTTGGAATGTGAAACCCCCTTGTAATAATTGAGGATATTTGTAACTCACTCCACCTCTTCATCATCACCCATCATCTAGTGAATATATTTGCCACTATTTGGAAGCCTGGTTATCTTACCTATCAGGCATGCCAAAATCCACATGTGCCTCCAATAAAAATGTATGTGATCTTTATGGAATCTCAAAAGGAGGAATTACACTAGTTCCTATGGTTTCCCAAAGCACAACAACTCATAAAGCTGAGTTACGTCAGAGGCCATCAGCCTATTTCAGATTGAGACATCCAATAAGGCCATGTCTGATTCTATTTTTCTCCCTATATCTACCATCCAGTCTAGCACTAAGTCTTGCACATGGCTCGAGGTATGATGGTTATACTTCTTCAATTGGCAAGTGTGCACAAATTAAATCTAATGTTCCACTATTAAGATCTCGAGGGGAAATTGTATCACTTAGTAGGACATCTTTGTTAGTGATTCAGTGTCAACTTGGGTAATGTTGATTCCCTTTACTAGCAGTGTTGTTATTATTGCAACAACCACTTCTGATACTGTATGCACCCATTTTGGTTCTTGTTGTGACTGTTATAACCCTAATCTCTTGTGCTTCTTTCCCATCCTAAATTTCCTAGTATTGAATTGCAATAGGTTTGGTTTGTTGAAGCCTCAAATGGTTATTGGTAATTCATAGTTGCAAGGTTTGTAATTGTACCTTCATCCTTCAAGCTTTACATGCTATTAATGGTGACCTCAATATCAACTCACTTTTTAGTTGTCTGGTTTATACACAATTTGGGCTCTTCTCTTCTCTATGCCAATCTTGCAGTGAATGCAATTCCTCTTTCTACTTATTCACTTGTATGTCTCTGTGTGCTCAAAATATCACTATAGTAACATTATTTTACTTGGATCTAGTTTGCTATTTATTTTTCTCTAATTTTATTTGAGTTTTAAGTTAGATTAAGGTTTGTATCCTAATTCCATCTATTTGTCTCTAATTTATACCTCTATTTGTTAACTACCATCTTTAATGTAGGTGCTTTAATGGCATGGCAATGCTTTGATTTCTTGGAAAATGCAAAATTCCATGAAATCCATGAAAATCATTTACCACCCATGTATTTAATACAGATATTTGTGTGTCTATCATCACTTCATTAATTACTCCTAATGGTTTTTTTTGGTAAAGTGATGTGTAGTTCAAATGGTCACTTCCTGCTTTACTTTGGGTGGATACTAGCTATCTTAGATGGTTTTTCTCCATCTACACTTGTTCACTTGGCATGACCTTTACCTTCCTTGTGGTAACCTAGGTGCATCACCTCATATGCACACAATTCAACCTCCTCAGTTCCAGTTTCTCTTCTTGTTGTGCTTCTATTTCAAGCACACTTTTCTATCTTGATTAGTTTCTTGTGCTTCATCTTGCCTTAGCCTATCCTACCCCATACAAATCCCTTACAATGGCCCTCTAGTGATTTATTTGCCTCTTCTAGTTCTCTTTTTCATGATCATGTTGTGCATCTTCACTTTCTTTCTTGTGCATGATCATGTTGTGCATCTTTATTTTATTCTTTGGATCTCTGTTGCATGATTAAAAGATGCACCTTCTTTTGGTCTCTAAATTCTTGTGCAATAACATCCTATGTATCTTTGTAACATGGATTTTATTTTTTTAAATTATGGAAACCTCTTCATGCCCAAAAACTTAGGTGTTTGGCTCTAGGTGATTAGAAATCAAATGGGTTCGATTCACCCAAATGGTATTATATGTGAAAGTGCTAGAGCAATTCTTTAGGCCTCTAAGTTCTTGAAAATTTGTATCTTGTGCACCTTCCTCTAGAGTCTAGTAAGTTTCACATTCCCATCACTTAAATGTGTGGCCTCAGGTGCTTAGAATGCATAAGGGCTCAATTCACTCAGTTGGATTTATGCATGAAAGGGTTGGAAATATTAACTGGTGGAGTTCTTAGCCTCTTAAATCTCTTGCTCTAGGATCTTGTGGACTGTATTTGTCTGAAGCTGCCAATACTCATGTGACCATAACTTAGGTGTCTAGCCTTAGGTGATTAGGAAGTGCAAGTTCTCAACTCACCCAACTAGAATTATGCATGAAGTGCTAACACATTTTCTCAGCAGGCTTCAAAGCGTTGCTTATTCACTTTTTACAATACTACATAAAGAACAAAACCAAACAAAAGGAACTATTTGGATTACACCAAAATTTATTGTGGTCATCGCAACATATCCAACTTTTGATTGGGAAGTCTGTGTTTTCATGGTGCAAGCACCATCCTATTGTCGATATGGATTTAATTAGTTGCCATTGAAATGCCCAGGGAACATTTCACAGGATAATGTGCATAACTTATGTGTGCCTATCTCTAATATGTGGTGGATGATGTATAAGCCCATCTACCTTATCTGTACTTTACCTAGATACTTGAGGTACTTGGAGTCATAAAACAACACCAATGCTCTTTTAGTCAACTCCTTACACTTGATATGCTCTTCATGCCATAGCTTATTATGCACCTTCTTAATCTACTAACTCCATCTTGCTTAGGTGCACTTTTCATCCAAGCACTCCAAGTCTTCCAACTTTTTGCTCAAATATTATTGGTTGTCTAAGAGACCAATTTGTGCAATGTGTAATGGTGGAACCATGAACTCCATCTAAAGAACTGCCTCAATGCCAAACACTAGTTGGAATGGTGTATCCTTATTCAAGTGGTTATAAATTATACCGTATACCCATAGTAGCTTTGATACTCGATCATCCTAAACTTTGTGGCCTATGCCACATATATTTGTGAGGCATGTTCCTAGTGTCTTGTTAAATGCCTTAGCTATGCCATTTGATTATGGATGATAAGGGGTGGTTTTGTGATGTGCCATCATGTACTCAATCAATAGGATGTGCACCATCTCATTGATAAAGTGAGTTCCCTTATCACTAGTTAGACTGAGTGGGAACCCATAACACCTTATTATATTATCCTAGATGAAGCACATGGATGTTTTGGTTGTGAAATATTTTATTGGCATGGCCTCAACTCACTTAGTGAAATAATCTATGGCTACCAAAATATACCTTGCACATGTGCATCATGTTGTGGGAGTTATTGACCCAAAAAAATCAATGACCCATTTTTTGAATGGTGCTTGGGCAAAAACACGGATGAGAGGCATCTCATCCCGATGGTTTGGATTCCCTATGTGCTGGCATATGTCATATGCCTTGGCATAATCATTTGCATCTTGAAACAGACTTGGCCACCACAAGCCTAACTACAACACTTTGCATAATATTACCTCTTCGTCACAATGACCTCCTATTATGCCTTCATGTTCCTCTCATAATACAGAGTCTCTTTCATGTTCTAATATGTGTTGGTGTATCACTTCATCTATACCTAGTTTATATACTTCCATACTAATGAGCTAAAATGGGGCAATGCGAACTACATGCTATTTCTTCTCCTTATTTTTCATAGTTTGGAGTGCAGGCCTAGATGTTAGAAAGGTGGTGATCTCTGCCAAATCCTTAGGGATGTATTGGAATCTATATAGTTACCTATCTCGCATATTATCCTCAATAGGCACTACTACATTGCTAGAATTGATGCAGGATAAATGGTTTGGTCCCAAGTTCTACTTTCTAGGCTTAACAATAATAGAGAACTGGAACTCTTGAAATAAAACTATCCATTTGCATATGTGCTTGTGTAAAATAGGCTTTCTCAAAAGGTACTTGAGTGCCTCATGATCAATGAAAAAGATGAATGGGGTTTCCAACAAGTTTGTCAAATTTTTTGTAAGGCATAGACCATGGTAAGCATTTTGTACTTATTCATTATGTAGTTCTGCTCTACTTGGCCGAATTTTTTGCTTGCAAAGGAGATGGGATGATCCATCTTACCTTTTCTCAGCTATGCCATAATTGATTTGGAGGTCAATTCAGAGAAGGTCGTGATGAAGATCAAAAATTGAACCATTGCATAAGGCCCATTGAGACATTTCCAACGATATGTAGAACATATAAAATAGAGCTCACATGTTCCTTGTGTAGTTGGTCAAAGTTCTAGTCAAACTAGTCAAAGTAGGTCAAAATACAAAAATGACCATTATGTAACAATTTGAGAATAGTTCCAATGTGTATAACTCATCATGACATTTTTGACACAATTTATGGTTCATGAAATGGAGTCAATATGTGAAAGATATGGTCAAACTTGGTCAATAAGATGACGTGGTAAATCTGGACCAGTAAGAACATGACACGTGGCATGAGGTGCGATAAAAATGTGTGGTTTTTATCATTTATCTTTGACAGGTGAATATAGATCATCTTCAGCCAAAAACATAACCAACATAGAAAAATTGGGGTTTGAACAAAACATCCAATTGGATGTCGACAAGTAGCACAACGAGTGGTTGACAAGTGGCATGACGAGTAGTCAATAAGTGGCATGGTGAATGATCAAAAAGTGGTGAGAGGAGATGAGACCACGTGTTGGGTCCTCAAGCCACCATGTGGCTTGCCACCACCTAATTAACTCCCATAGTCCAATTTCATTACTATTTTCCATAGTTCCCACACACATTCCACATGTTAAACCCACATGCCACGTTCTAACCACAAACATCCCATGATTTCCATGAAATAACCAAAGACACCACATATTCCCACATTCCACCACATAATTTCCATGTGAATGCCCCACTCACCACAAAGTTCCCATGTGAATTTGACATGCCACCACTTAGCCCAATATTCATGTCATAACTGTGGAATAACCAAACAAAACGGTGGAGAATGTGGCCTAAGCCATGAAGACTAAGGTGTGGATAAGGCTTAAAAAAAACTTAAGATAAGTCACAACCCATGAATGTGGGATTAATACCAATGACATTGTTAAAAAGAGTAAAACAAATACTCTGATAAGCCTCGAGCCCCATGAATGTGGGATAAGTGGATAGGAACCCAAAACCTACGGATTGGGATTTGAACCGTGATGTCTCGGCTAAAAAAGATAAGGAAAAACCACACCATCTTTGGGTTTAAACACTATATAAAGTGATGGATATTGTATTTTAACATAATAAAGAAGCAAACAAGTTTGCTAGAAGACATAGCAAAGGAGTTTGAGTGGCTCGCAGAGGAAGATAGAGGTAAGATTGTAAAAAAGTCTGAAAAGAGACTAGCATTATTTTTGCTTGAAGAACAACTTTGTAGTTGTTCACTTTTACATTTGGAGATGTTTGTAAGTACTTTTAAAACATTTTTTCTAATATATCAGGGGATTTTAGACTTAGAGATGTAGGCCTTTGTGCCAAATTCCATTATCAAATTATTGTTGAATGTTGTGAAATATTTTGTTAAATTCATGATTTGTAAGTCAAATTCTTAAATTATTCTATAAAGTTATTTTAAAAGAAAAATCAAATTACGTTATCATATTTTTTATTAAATTTTACAAATCAGTTTGGTATTAGAGCAGTTAGTGTGCTAGGCTAATCTCTGTGTAAACATTATTTTGAAATATCAAGTTTGATAACAGAACTAAATTTGTGGTTGAATTTGTGATTTTATTGTTTTAACCAAAATTAGTTATTGTAGAACAATGGATCCAATGCTAGCTCAGATTCAGTTGTTACTGAATTCCATTATCACTATGATAATGCAATTCCTACAAGCCCAAGATCAAAGCCAACAGACAGTAGAACAATGATAGGAGAAAAAAATTGAGAGGTTTCAATAGAGCATTGATGCACTATAAGTAGAACTAAAACCAAAACATTGATAGAAGAATAAGATGCATGGAGATTCAGAGATTTGTGGACATTATGCAATCTTGGATCCTACATCCCAGTTAGGCTCCATTGTAGTTTAGAAGGTGGAATGAGGAGAGAGGAAAGGCCCCATCCATGTCTAGTAGTGGTCAATCAATTCGACCAACAATACCTCATCAAGAAACTCTAGAGTCTTTAATGCGACATTTGTTGCCAATAGAAGTACCAGATATTATGCTACACTTTAAGGAAAGTCAAAGGTAGAACTGCACTACTATTGCTAAAGGGAAGTTCATGTAGATCTATTATAACTAGATTTTTGGAACCAGTTATATTATTGAAGGACTTGTATAATGTCTACAGCTAAGGACTCTTCCATTACCACACACTAAGACATTTGGAGGCGCTGATGGCATAGTATGAGGACATGTAACTCATTATGGCATTCTGCATTTTAGCATTTGAGGGATATTCTTTGATCAAGTAGCTCTTGACATAGTTCCAAGAGAAGCTGAGGAGATAACATTGGGTAATTATTATCTCACATCTCATCATGCTAGAAACACTACTTCAGGAGAAGGAATCCAAATGATGACCAGTCATACCTATGAGATTCAGTTTGGAAAAAGTCAGACTATAAAGGTACATTCTGGTTATAATAGCAATTCTTCTAATTCATATACTCCTGCTAGTCCTATCAATGAAAATAATGTTGTAAATCTGAAAGCAAATAATGCTCTAATTATTAATGTATCTTTTGATGTAAATTCAGAGTAAAAAATTAATGAAATCAATTCTTCTGGATATATTGACAATGTTGGGGATACTAAATTTACTAACCCTAAATATTTATCAAAGTCATTTGAAAACCACATGAAGGGAATAGGCTCTAAGTTGTTAGCAAAAATGGGATTTGAAGGAAAAGGCCTTGGAATTAATGGTCAAGGAATTGTCCAACCTATCCAAGTGGCAAAGAGACCACTCCATGCATAATTAGGATATGGAGGCGAAGGACAAATATCCCAAGAAGGTGAGTTGAAAAGTGACTCAAGCAGTAAGTCAAAACACCTTGAAGATTTGAAGGAAGCATTCACAGAAGATGAAGTAGTTAAATGTGACAAAGAATATTCAAATGACTCATCAAGGTATGCAAAGAAGAAATACTTGAATGTATTTTTTGATTATGCACAAGAGAGTCCTAAAAGGAAGTTTAAGAAGACTAACGAAATTTTTTGCCTAAGGACGAAATGAAGTTAGGATTTTACTTCAATGTTAAGGGGCAAATGTTGAAGGAAGATAAGCAAAATCATCCACAACCTAAGGCAAAGGTTGTAACTGCATCTTCAGTCAAGTAGAAGGCAGAGCCTCCTCAGATAGAATCTTGTCAATCAAAACTAGAGACAACATCAACAACAGAGATGACAGTCAATGGGAAGCTAACAGATCAAAAATTGTCACCCTAGAAAGGTAAGCAACATTTCTTTAAAAGAATAATTGTCAAGCATTATAAGATAGATGCTATTTTTGATAAAAATTATCAAAATAATCTGATATTAGAAGATGTTGTAGAAGCCCTGGGTTTAGAAACTAAGCCACATTTCTAACCCTATTCTCTAGATAGAATAGATAATGGTAATAATGTATATGTAAGCAAAACATGTAAACTAGGGTTTGCATTTACCGCTAAATTTTTAGATGAAGTTGAATTAGATGTGCTTCCACTTCAATTTAATAGCATTATCCTAGGTAAACCATACTTGTCTCTAAGAAAAGCAACTTACTCCAAAAAGAAAAATATGTATAGCATTGTAAAAGATGGGATAAAATATCTTGTGCGAGCACATTGGTAGTAACCATATATTTTCTTTATATAAGACCTTATGGGCAATGTTTGTAATCATTATTTACAGTTATAGTGTTTGTCAAAGACCCAAGAGGGCAATGTTTGTAAACTATTTTGCTAGGTAAAAACCTTAAAAAGACAATTATAAAATGGCGATTGTTATAACACCAGATATCCTGCAATATTTTCACTATTTTAGATCTTAAGACCTATCGAAATACCTCTAGAACCGACTGACATTTAGGAGAGCATTTGAGCTACAGTCGAGAGCCAAATCCATGAAAAGATCCTCACATGGATTACCAGGTCTGGCACCAACTTTTTGAGGATAAAAAGCCTTTTTAGTGGGGAGGATTGATCCAGAGGTCAATTCAAAGAAGGTCTTGAGGAAGGTCAAAACTTGCACCATTGCATAAGGCACATTGAGAGATTTTCAATGGTATGTAGAACACAAAAAATGGATCTCACATGTTCCTTGTACAACTGGTCAAAGTTCCAATCACATTGGTCAAAGCAAGTCAAAGTTTGGTCAAACTATAGAAAATGACTATAATGGAACAATTTGAGAGTAGTTCCAATGCATAGAGCTCATCATGAGATTTTTGGCATAATTTACGGTTCATGAAATGGAGTTCATATGTGAAAGATATGGCCGGTCAAAGTTACAGTCAAACTTGGTCAACCCCAGTAAGAACGTAACACGTGGCACGAGGTGTGAGAAAAATGTGTGTGGTTTTTATCATTTATCTTTGATAGATGAATATAGATCATCTTCAGTGAAAAATATAATCGGCATAAAAAAGTGGGGTTTGAACGAAACATCCAATTGAACATCGACAAATGATGTAATGAGTAATCGACAAATGGCATGATGAATAGTCGACAAACAACATGGTGAATGGTCAACAAATGAAGAGAGGAAATTGGACCATGTGGTGGGTCCTCAAGCCACCACATGACTTGCCACCACCTAAGTAACTCCTATAATCCAATTTCATTACTATTTTCCACGGTTCCCACACACATTCCACGTGTTAAACCCACATGCCATGTTCTAACCACAAACATACCATAATTTACAATAACCAAAGACACCACATATTCCCCACATTCCACCACATAATTTCCATGTGAATGCTCCACTCACCACATAGTTCCCACGTGAATCCAACATGCCACCACTTAGCCCAAGATTCATGTCATAACTGTGGAATAACCAAACAAAACGGTGAACACTGTGGCCTCAAAGACTAAGGCTAAGGTGTGGACAAGGCTTAATAAAGTCTCAAGATAATTCAAAACCCATGAATGTGGGATTAATACCAATGACATTGTTAAAAAAAGTAAAACAAACACCGTGATAAGCCTCAAGCCCCACGAATGTGGCATAAGTGGACAAGAACCCAAAATCTACGGATTGGGATTTGAACCGTGGTCTCCCAGCTAAAAAGCTAAGGACCAACCACACCATCTATGGGTTTTAAGCGCAATATAAGGCGAGGGATATTGTATTTTAAGCAAGCAAGTTTGCTAGAAGACATAGCAAAGGAGTTCGAGTGGCTTATAGATGGAGATAGAGGCAAGATCATGAAAAACTCTGAAAAGAGACTAACATTATTTTAACCTAAAGAACAACTTTGTAGTTTTTCACTTTTCCATTTGGAGACGTTTGTAAGCGATTTTTAAATATTTTTCATAATATATCGGTTGATATTGGCCCTGGAGACGAAGGCCTTCGTGCCGAAATTTGTTATCAAATTATTGTTGAATGTTGTGAATTATTTTTTTAAATTCATGATTTGTAAGTCAAATTCTTAAATTATTCTATTAATTTATTATAAAAGTAAAATCAAATTATGTTATTGTATTTTTGCTTAAAGTTTACGGATCGATAAAAGCACCAATTATAGAGCCAAAAGCATCAACATGGACGTGAAAAGGGGTCATCTAGTTAGGGAACTGTATAATAGGCACACTTTCTAGTTTTAGATTCAACATTTCAAAGGCCTCCTCTTGCACTCTGCCCTAGTAGAATGGGCCATCTTTGCACAAGAGCTCCTCCAACGTCACCTCAATCTTTGCATAGTTCCTTATAAATTTCCTATAATAGCCACAATGGCCAAGAAAGGCATGGAAATCTTTCTGCATTGAAGGATTCTGGAGCTAGATTATTATGGCTATCTTTGTAGGGTTAACAAGTAGACCATCTTTATAGATGATGTGCCCAAGCAAGGTTCTAATGAAGGTCACGAAGATGCACTTCTTCAGGTTCAAATATATTTTTCACTACCTACACCTTTCAAACATGTGGCACATGTTGTCATAATGGTCTTTTACAAGCCCATACATGATCTAGTCGTCAAGGTACACTTGGAGGAACCTATGGATGAAGTCTTTGAATGTGATAATCACCACTCTAGAGAATACGATTGGCACATTTTGAGTCCAAAGGGCATCACATTATAGGTAAAATAGCCCCATTAAATCATAAAAGTTTTTTTAGGCTTATCCTCCTCTTTCATCTAGACTTGATGGTAGCCCAAAAAACCATCAGTGAATGTATAGATTTTATAGCCTATGATGCCATCCAAAACCTCATTAGTGAACAGGGTCGGGAAGGGGTTAGTGATGCAGGTGGTGTTCAAGAGTCGATAGTCGATGTAAATGTGGAGGTGCCCATACTTATTAATGCTAATGACCGTCAGGCTCACCCATTCAAATTCATGTATAAGGTAGAAGATTCCTGCAACCAACATTCCATCAATTTCCATTTTAACTTTGGCACATAGATTAGGGTTCATTATGTATGGGTGATTTTTGATTGGTCTCGCACCATCTACTAGTTTTATGCTCATTTTACCAAGGGATGGGTGGGTGCCCTTCATGTCTTGGTAGTTTCATGGTAACAAGTCCTAGAATTCCTTCAGGAGGTCATGATTCATGTCATCTCTGCATCAACCCAATATGCTCCTAAGGTGGCAATCTTTGGCTCCTCATCTATGTTGATATCTACCTTGACAGTCTTGAGTGGGGTGTGGTAAGGCTCATTCTTCTCTTGATGGTAATCTTTGACTTGCCTTGTCCCCTTATTTATTTCAGTGTGAAGATGATTTGGATCTTCTTCATCTAGGGCACTATCCTCTACATGGCACACAAGTTTTTTCTTCCTATCAAAGCCTTCCAATTGCATTCCTTCTAGATTTATTCATCCTCTTTGCTCGAGTCACTATTGAGCACCTGATCTTCAAATAAAGTTGGGAGTGCTAGTCCTTTATCCACAAATATGTCTCTTTGGTGCTCCTCTTGGATGATAGTGTCCTCAAACATTGCTTTGCGAATGACTTATAGTGGATCAAGTAAGTACAAGTTCTATGAATAAAATAAAAAGGTGTGCATGAACCTTTCCTTGAGTATATCCCATTTTATTGTCTCATGATGCATTTCATTAACAATGTATCATGCTCATGCCCATGTCTTGAGGGTCCTAAAGAAGGCATGCACCCACAGGTTCCTTGGCACGTTCTCCCCATAGATAGTCTAAGTCTCTTCACATAAGTACAAATGCACTACTGGGTTAGAGTCGCTTGAGTAAGCAAAAATATCTAAGCCCTCATTGCTTTTGCCAAACCTAGTGCATATTTATACCTTCACATCTTGCCAAGTTGGCAAGTTAGGCCTTTGCACTGCCCACCAATAAGTGGTAGTTTTCCATAAAGTATGCACTAGTGTGCCCATTCTATCTACCTCCTTCGGGATGCATGACTCCATGTCATGGACACATTATTCAATTAGATCGATCCCCTCATATTTTGGGATTGCTTTAAGTTTTCCTTTACTCAAACAAAAAAACTTTCCCCCTTCTTTTTGGCATAGGGGGACCCTTTCTTATGAGTGTAATCAATTCAAATCATGCCCATTCTGATTGGATTTGGTACCATTATTCACACCAGGTGGCACCTTCTACCATTAGTTTTATAATCCTCCTCAACCCATCAGTCACAAATGATACAGTTGTATCGGAAGCTGATTGTCCATCCTCCCATTCAAGCACTCCTTGGTCACTTGGGTTAGGCTTTTTGGTGCTTTGCATTGTGATGTTATAAATGTGGTTGATCTCATCTTTGAGATCAACACTTTCCACATATGGTGGTCCTTGGTCTTTTGAGAGAAAGATCAATACCCTTTCCCTACCATTCTCAAAAGTCATGTAACACTTATTGAAGTGCATATCTGCATTTTTAGCATAGCACCATGGCCTTCCTAAGAGTTTCAAATAGTTGTCTTGCTCTACCAACTTGATCACTTCAAAGTCAGCTCGAAACTCTGTACCTAGGATATCTACAATGGTGCCTTTTATAATCTTGATGGGTTACACTCGAGTTTTGCTATCCATGAACAACGTATGTGGGGAAGGTTTCAAGGCTAGCCTGCCCATGTTTTCCCATGCATTTTTTGTCAAAATATTAACCTCTACACTAGTGTCCACAAGGACTTCACACACTAACCATTTGTTAATTATGGCATCCCCCAAGAGTTCCTTATCATGCTCCACATTTTATATATGCCTTACTTCTTGTGCCCTTTCCATGTGGGGAATGACAACTTCAATTATGTGGGGTAAGGTATCTTCTCTTGACCTTTTCTCTGTGTGCTCTAAGAGCAAGATTTTCAATAGGGGTTGTATTCCTTCTATTTTTAGGAGGCATAGGATCTCTATTAGCTCCTGTATTTCAGCCTCCTGGCTATCTTTCCTTTTCCACAAGGCAAAAGCCTATGCTTTTAAATCCCGTGCTAGTTGGAGTTATCTTTTCTAGTTTTTAATGATGTTCATGGATTGTTGCAAGACATCCTTTTGTCATGCAGGGTCAGGATAGGACATAGCTTTGGGTTCCATCCATGTTATGTGCTCAGTAAGGCTTGGTTCCCCATACTTTAGGCACAACTCTTTTTTTGGTACTACTAGTGGTTGAGTGGTAAACCCACTATAGGTAGTAGTTTATACTTTGATGTGTTCATTTTGGGTTTGATGTGGTTTTGTAACCCAATTTTCCACCTATGGCTTGCACCTTACCATCATGGCACCCTTGTCTGCACCAAGTTTGCCTCGAGTCAACTTTTTATATAAGTCTAGGCTTTCCTCAACTAGATGTGGTCCTCGACAACACCCACACATTAGATGTGTGGGGTAGTTGCATTGATAGTGCTCAGTCAAGCCAAACTTATAAAATGATTGTAGTGGGAATCTTCCTCCACCATGTCCTCTACTTTTCCCTTGAATGCCTCACCGATTCCCATAGCCAACATTTTATTGGCCATAACCATCATTTTCTTGGGTTGCCTACCCTCTACCTAATGTAGTTGCTTACCTTGCACCTCTTTCCATGTTTTGGTGCATCTCATCAATCACCCAATAGTCATCTATGGTGTTGGTATAGGTATCATACAACTTACAGTAAAGAGTTATGTTAACCTAACAAGATCATTGCAACAATGGGTAGCTACAAGAGTCAAGTGCTTTGTGATAAATTTAATAGCTAAGAATTAATGTGTAGATATTTCTTCATAGATAATTATTCTTTTTATGGCCTTTCAACTCACAATTGGTGCACCATAAATTGCTTTGGGTGTCATGCATTGACCCAGTAATCAACTTCTATAGTTGGGAGGCCATCGACACAATATTTCTTCTTTTCCTCTCTCCTCATGTTGCTATAACTCAAGAGATCCTTCCTCATGCCCTTCTCACTCACCAGAGCTCCTCTTGGCACTTCAAAGTTCTAGATCCTCTATCAGCCTATGCCTTCTCTTGTTGTAGTTTTAACTCTAGAGATCTTTGGTGTTAGGTTGCTCATCCCTTTCCATTGTACTTCACCTACACTTCCCCTTCTCCCCTTCTATGCTTTCTCATATGCAAAAGGACTTTAGACTTCCATTCTTATGGTTTGACAATCGTAATCAACCAACAACATTTTTAGCTCTATGTGAAACTCTCTTATGTACTTGCCTCTTGGTTCACAAAATAACTCATACTCTAATTCTACAGGGTAGAAGTAGGTTGACAATGTGAATTCTAGCATGTAATTGTTCAACACTCTATTTCACCACTTTTCTATAGTTTGCACCCAAAAAACATCGAAGGTCTCAAGCCTTTCTAATCACTCTTATGTCCACTCAAGGTGCTGGACATAGCTTCATCTTCTATAGGTTGCATAGGCTATGAACCTCCAATATACATGTTCAAGTAATTTTCAAAAGAAGACCTCATATAGAGCACTGTATAAGTTAACTTGGACACTTTTTTTTGGCTTCTACCTTTGGTAGGTTGGATGATTTTGCATGAAGCTATCTTTTACTTGTTTTATCCATCACTTGATGTTCTCAAGAGAGAGAGTCAGAGCATCATTCTATTGCACCACTATAAAAATAAAATTCAACATAGGTCCTGGAAATGGAACCAAAATGTTGTAGAAAAAGGTTAGTCAATCCATTTAATTTATCATAAGTGCTTAGCTAGCTATCCAAGTTAGATCTAGACTTGGTACAACTAGGCACACACATATCACACTCTTTCAACACACAACATTTAACACACTACTGCATCAACATCAAATCACACAAGGCATAAACCTTATGTGTTCACTTGAAGCGTAGTCGAGAAGGGACCAAGGCCCACCTTGGTCTATCTGCAGCATGGCATAACTTATTATTTGTGTGACTTGATCATCTACAAAACAAGTTTTGGTAGTTCATCAATGCAAGCCATTCTAAGTAGTGTCAATAGGCACAAGCCTATTTAAGTGTCTCATTCTCTCTGGTCTAGGCTCAGTTGTATAGTACAAGGGAGTGTCTTAATGCCATGTTGGTGGGTACATGCCAGGTGTTGAGCTATCATTGGGGGTGATCATTCCACCAGCTCCACTACATTATCTCCTTCATGCTCCAGCCACCACATGCAAGTACTCATGAAGATGTCCTAAAAACTAGGTACTATGCAACTACCTGTCAACTGGTGCAAGATCCATGAAGATTATTCCAACTGACACCAAAAGTACTAAAAGAGAAATCATCCACCATGATTACCTCATGCCTAAGTATTCATTGAGTTGAAAAGGTTCCACTACTTAGGATGAAAAGGGGCCCAACATATATTCATACACTCACTCTATGGGGAAGAACTACATCATCTAGAGAACCTTTTGGGTTAGGTAGGAAACACTCAAATTATCTTGGGTTTTCTTAAAATATCACATTTATTAACCTTTCCAAATTAGAATTATTTATTTTATCTCCATTTACTCTATTATGTATGAAATAGGGTTTTGAGTTTTTAACTCGTCAACATGTCAAATCAGCGCCCATAGTCAATCATTCAACCCTCTTAAACATTTGCATGTGCTCACATAGAAATCAGACATTCAACAAAGACACAACCAAAGTTAACATACAAGGTTTTAGTATGCCCTTGTCCACATAGTGTGGCCATTCCAATTTTATCACAAATTTCTATTTCAGATGCAACATAGTTTATAGGTCCTTCCAACTAGTTTCACATTAGATATTTATCTTCATAATTAACAAAAACCAAATCCAAGATAGGTTTTTGAATTTAATTGTTTATTACTATATATTATTTCAAATTTTAAATTTAATAATGTATAATATTTATATTTTTTATATCTAAATAATTATTCTACCATTAATGTGTTTCATTACATTTTGTTGTTAATTTAAAATAAACACATGAACTTGTAATTTTATATTTATAACATATCTTTTTGTTTGATTGATTTTGGTATTAGGATTTCATATAAAATTTTGTACATTCATGGCATTCAAAAAATCAAAATTCAACATTTGATAAAACTTTCATACCGCAAGTCATTCTTTTTTGACCTTAGATCTTAATCTGACACTGAATAAATTATTTTGTAACTTAGATAAATATTTTACACTGAAGTATTTATCTTCAACCTTGGGTTGGATATTTTTTTATATCTATTCACAAAAGCCTTCTGATTTTATTTTCTTTATTTATTTTCTTATTTTTACAAATAATGCTCTAACAATTTTAAAACTACACAATAACTGTTGTTATAGGCTAGGTGATGATCAATTTTATGGACACCATGGTGTAATGGGTATTGCCCAAACACTAAATCCATTGTACAACACTACAAATATATTTTAGTTTCCATGTACCTCATGAGATATTGAAAATGCTTAAGGTCCCTTATTTATATCATAGGAAGCCTATTTTAGTCATTTTATTTGTGTTTCACCTAAAAGAATCATATCTCCTAGAGAAGTTACCTTCATATATTACATAAAATTATTTATTTATTTTAAAATATCATCCCACTTTCTAATGTATTCTTCATTACACATATACATGGTTAAATTTAAATATTGTTCAAAAAGTTATCTTAGATAAGTTTATATTAAAATGCACTTCATCTAATGTTATAATATTCAAATTGAATTAATCTCTACAGAAGATAAATTCTAAAAAGACATGTTTAAAAGGTTTTTTTTTAATAAACCCCAAAATGTTCATTTTCTTAATACTTAATAATATAAATTGCCTCATGTTTGTAGCCTCCCCACCCTCCCATTGGGGCATATTCCTTAATCAAAGGGATTTGACATCTTAAATCATTTAAATAATACTAATTTCATGATTTAATTGTTAGATATCTTGAAAATAATTCCAATATATTACGATATCTTATATAGGGTATCACTTAATACACTTTTTCCTAACAATGTTGTACTTCTTTATGTAGTGTTAATTATTAATACTATCTAATGTATAAAATAAAATATTTATTTTGAAAAGGAAGATATTCTCCCAAATCATATTATATAGATACAAATTTACTCTTGTATATTAAAGTCTTTGTACAGATTAAGGTGGTGAAAAGATTATTTATAAAAAATGGATCAAGATTGGATATTTTGTAGCATTTATTTTCTAAATTTATTTGGAGTAATGGAAAATGATCTCTCCCATGCACATTTGAACATTCATGTATTTGACAATATTTAATGTAAAATATTTTGGAAAATTATGATGAATATTATTTTGGGAATGTTTACTCTTTCCATTATTTTCTAAGTTATGTTTAATGATCTTAATTAATTTATTTTATTAGGTAGACTTGGATTCATGGCATGATTGCCATTCATTATACATTAAGTTTTGTTATTAAGTAAGTCTGTGTGTATCCTTTAAACCAAGATCTTTTAAAATATTATGTAATGGTTCTATGAATACCTGTGATAAATATATGTAATCTTATTATATTGAAGTATCACCACCTAATTTACTCATGAATTTAGCTTCATTAGAGTAAAAACTAATTGACTCAATAATAAAATTAAGTTGTTGTAGTTTTTAATTTAAATATTTACAAAATTACAAAAACACTGTTAGAAGGATTGGATAAATGTGCTAAATATATTACCCATACAATTACTAATTCTTCTAATAAAGATCAATTAGGTCTTGGATTTTATGATATGTCCACCTATCATGGACTTGATCAATTCAAGAAACTATAAAATTTCATACCTACTTAAAATATGAAATTTTAGCATAATAATTTAGTTAATCATGTTTCTCAATTATCATTAGTATATCTCAGCTCATTAACAACATAATTTCACTTGAAATTTTAATATTGGATTTATTTTCAAATAATGAGTCTCTTTTTAAATATTTAAGTGCTTATGAGGATTTTCCTTCCTTTAACCACAATAAAATATTCCCTCATCAAACAAATTCACATACATAATTTGGTGAAGGTGATGATGTTATTGATATGTGAGTGGGGATGCAATGATACCATAATTTTTGAAAAACTTGTGATATTAACCAATTAGCCTAAAAAATCCCCTTAGTTGCTTTAATGTCTTAAGAATTGGCTAGTCCACCATTACTTGGATTTTTTAAGGATTCACTTTCCTTCCTTCATGTGAAACTAGATGACCCAAATACTCAACCTCACAAGATCTAAAAGTACATTTGGAAGGTTTGACATACAACTGACGTTGTTCTAGAATTGAGAGTACCTATTTCACATGGTGCAAATGGTGTTACAAATTTTTACTATAAATGAGGATATCATAAAAAATACCAGAACAAATTTCCTCAAAAATGGCCTAAAAAAATATTCATCAAACTCTGAAAGATGGATGGTGCATTTGTTAGACCAAAAGGCATAACCAAAAATTCATAATGGCCCTCATGAAATCTAAAAGCTATTTTAGGTATGTCTTCATCATGGATCCAAATTTGATGATACCTAGAATGTAGATCTAACTTGTTAAAATAAAGAATGCCATTCCATTTATCTAGAAAATTATTAATGATAGGAAATAGAAACTTATCTTTGATAGTGTACTTGTTGAATTCTTTGTAGTCAAGGCACATCCTCCAAGTGTCATCTTTCTTTCTCACCATGACAACTGATGAAAAATATTATCTTTGATTATGGCGAATGATTCCTACGTCTAACATATCCTATACCATCTTTTCAGTTTCACTATTATGGGTATGGGGATACTTGTATGGCCCAATTTTGGGTGGTGTACTACCAAGAATAAGTTTGATGGCATGATCATACGTGCAACTAGATGGAATTCCTTTCGGCATGTCACCAAAAATAATAGAATGGGCATCAATCACTTGATGTAGATTAGGAGCTATAGATGGCTGAGTTGGCTAAACTTCAATGGAAAACAAGCAAGTTACAAATATTTTAGCACCCTTACAGAGAATCTTTATCATTTGATGGGAGATAATAAGTTTTGAAAATTTAGCCCTTAATCCCCTTAGCTCAAATGTCCTTCCCTCAGAATGAAAGCACATGAATAATTCTTGGAATTCATCTCAATAGTGCCCAAAGTGGTGAGCCATTATACTCCTAGAACAATGTCGGCTCCCCCCATAGGAATATAAAACATAGGAGAATCCAATAAGGAGTCTCCCATGGCCAACTTAATACTATGACATTTTCGTAAATAGCTGACAGTACCACCATCTAAAATCATGCCCTAAAATTTTGGAGTAGGATAGATGAAATAGTTCAAATGAATAGATAACTTACTATTGATGAAGTTGTGTGTGCTTTCATAATCAATCAATATAGTGACCTTCTATTTCTTAGGGAAACCCACCACCTTAAGAGTTTGGGGAGTACTAATACCTAAAAGGGTATGACAGGAAATAGTAGGTTGAGAGTCTTTAGATTCTTCTTTAGGACCTTCTTCATCCTCACCAATTGCCTCCTCATCATCTTCATCCTCATTGGCACCTTCAATATAAAATAGCTTCTTTTCAGCACATTGATGTTCTTTTCTCCATTTTTTGTTTCAACCATAACACAACCCTTTGGATTGTTTCTCCTCAATTTGTCATGGTGTCAATTTGTTGGGTTGAGGAAATGATGGTGATGAAAAGGTACAATCATGACTAGTAGTGAAAGTTTTTCATTTAACCATCTCTTTTTCTTTTACCATGCATGCCCTTGGGATATCTTCTAATACAAATGTTGTGTTAAACATCCAAATCTATAATTAGATGCCATATTTGAGGTCACTAAAAATAAGATCAATCAAATTTTTATCAATGATGTCTTCTACCCGTAAGGATAGATTTTAAAATTGATGAATATAATCCTTCACAGTTCTTGTTTGCTATAGTTTGTCTAACTAACTAAATTAGTTCTTAGAGAAATTATTCTAATAATGAGCCAACATCTTATTAGTGAAAATAGAACATATAACAAGGGCACCATTCTTTTTATTTTGAGCACATAATCAACGATACCAAATGTATTGTTCAGGTTTCAAATATAAAGACACCACTATCACCTTTCAAAATCTATGAGTTTGATGCAGATAAAATAAATTCTCAATTTGGGTAATCCAATTGAGAGGATCCTTACCATCAAACTTATGCATGTCCACTTTTGGCAACATCAGTTTCACACTAGAATTAGAGTTGTTAGTGTTAAGAGGAGGAGGATCTGAATAATGAAGTGGAGGATTGTTTGGCTATAACTAAGATGAAAGAGAAGCCAATTGCATAGTGATCTAATTTAATCTAGTGTGAACCCCATTACTCTCTCTATGCATCCTTGAAACATCAGTTTGAACTACATTAA
This sequence comes from Torreya grandis, assembly GCA_037957365.1. NCBI lineage: Eukaryota > Viridiplantae > Streptophyta > Pinopsida > Cupressales > Taxaceae > Torreya > Torreya grandis. Next base: position 352,379 of record JARHVA010001700.1, on the reverse strand, counting down.
AGTCATCATGTTGCACCAAGCCCTTTATGTCAGTTTGAAGTTAAAAAATCAATAGATATGAAGTTCCCAATTCCATGTCATCGACAAAAGGAGTCTTAAGAGTTTTTTCTCCCACTTTTCTTCCCTGAGTAGGACCTACCATATACAAACCCTAGGAGGGTTTTTGACCCAAAAAAAAGTGTACAAGGAGATGGTACCATTACGAACACCTCACCAAGATGAATATAACGACTGCCTTTGTGCACTAGGATAAAAAGTTTTAGCACCAAAAAAGTGTACTAGTAGAATATACCATTGTGATCATCTCATTGAGATGAATCCAATGATTGCAAATGTGGAAAGGGAATTTTTTTTCTAGACTTTTTTTTTTACAATTTTTTTTCAAAAAAATATTTCAAACAATACTGCACTGACATAAAAAAATAATTATTTAAAATTGCAATTTATGTTTTTTCGCTCCTTCCACTCGCATAAGTTGTGCCTCGCTAGATTTGAAAAAATAACCCCATAAGAAACTTGCCCAAATCAAAGCTCTGATACCACTTGTAATAAAATTATGTAGATGTTCACATAAAATAATTATATATCACATAGAATAAACAAATATGAGAGATCACATAATAATAATTGATAACAGATTAGAATACTAGATAGTATAGCAAAGCCACTTCAAGGGGGAAACCTCCACAACAATGCAATAAGAGTAGAATACTTAATATGATGATCAAAGACTAACCACTACCTCCTATATATAGTCTACTTAGCCATGGTTATTCTATAGGCCGACCTAACTAAAAACATAGAGAAATGTAACAAGAATATAAAAGAGCTATGTAAGCCACAAGTCAGTCACACATATGCCTAAACATGCCAAAGATTAAGGGGATAATCTTTGGTCATCATATTAAGTATTCTACTCTTATTGCATTATTGTGGAGGTTACCTCCCCAAAATGACTTTGTTATACTATCCAATATTTTGCTATGTTGTCAATTATTGTTGTGTGATCTCTCATATTTGCTTATTCTATGTGATATATAATTATTTTATGCGAACATCTAAGTAATTTCACTACACATATTTAAAATATGTACTTTTAGCATACTAATTAAGTCAATCATGTTTCTCAATTATCATTCGTATACCTAAGCTCATTAACAACATAATTTCACTTAAAATTTTAATATTGGATGTATTTTCAAACAATGAGTCTCTTTTTAAATATTTAAGTGCCTATGAAGATCTTTCTTCCTTTAACCACAAGAAAATATTCCCTCATCAAACAAATTCCCATACATAATTTGGTGAAGGTGATGATATTATTGATCAAATATAATTAGATTTCCATATTACTATTCTAACAACACTATATTTGGAAAATTGATCAACATTGTTAAATGAGGAAAAAATTAAATTTCATCTTGGAACTGATAAACATTGCTGAGTGATTAATTTAAATGAATTATTGATGATTATGGATAATAAGAAAAGATATTACATTAATTGGAAATGTCAAAATAAAATCAAATCCATATTATTGATTTATTGAGAGTTTATCTAAATTTCCTTATAAATATTTATGAAAAAAAAAATAGATCAAAATATCTCAATGTAGATGAAAATTCAAACCTAATTCACTTGCTCTATTTTTAATCAATTAAAATTTTATACTGGAGACATTTTTAACTCACATTAGATGGAAAAGCTTTAAAGAATACAATCAATATTATGCATTTGTGTGGAATACATATTTAAACCTTATCTCTTATTATGTTACTATCTTCTTGATTACCTCTACAATTATCCTATTTTATGATCAATCATTTATTTTATTTATATTTTAATTAGTTACTTGCATTTATTATCTTTTTAATTCAGATTTTGTTATTAATATATGATTAAAAGAAAAGCCATTTCTTCTTTATGTTTGTTCCTAGGAATTTATAGCTTCTTTGTCTCTTAACTTCTCTCATGATTAACTTTTTTTTCCCTTCATACTTAAATTTTTTATCAGTTGAATATTTGTATAGTTATGTATCAAATTGTGTCTTATAAATTATTTATTTCCATGGTCTATATATCTTAAAAATGTTATTATATTCTTGATTATATTGTTGCAATTTATATCATCCATCTATTTGGAGAAAAAACCCTATTTGTGTTTTACATTGACATACCTTATGACATAGGTATTACATTTATTATATGTCATAAAGACATGAGGCAGGGTTTCTTGATCTTACATTTCTTATATATTGCCTTTGTATGGGTTTACTACCCTATCTACTATATTTATTACATTATGTTTATATGGTGTATACTATAGTTATATTTATCTTTATTTTATCATTATTTTATGTGGCACAAATTATTTATAACATATTTGATTTGAAGATAACATATTTTTATACATCATTTGTTTTACATCTTACTTTATACATGACACACGTAATTTCTTTTTATTTAGATATGTGTTTCATAAGTTTATTCTAAATTTCAAAATGGGGCATACATTTCACTTATTATATCAAGACATCCAATTCACAACATTCAATAAAACATTCACTTTTATAAAATGATATTCATATTTTATTTGATGTTAGATGTACCTAAGATGCAACACCTATTCCCAATGTTTGATATATTATGAATATTGTTTATCCTTGTTTTTGTTGATGTTTATTTACTAAATATCATATTACATAATATATGTAATATTTAGCATAGATTTAGAGGCATAAATCTGATAGAGATGTCCTTGCATCTTCAAGAAAACTAAAAGATTCATTTTCATTTCTTCCTTCTATATTTTAACAAATTATTATTATTATTTGCACTTATCTATATGTAAATATTCTTGTATGATTCATAGGTGCATTGGTATTTTTTATGTGACTTTTAAAAAATAAAATATTAAATATACATTTATTTTTTAATTTGATAGATATGCACGCATACACACACACTTATCAAAATGGGGTATCTTGTAGACATTAAAAAATAACCCATTAAAAATTATTGTTCATAAAATTATTTTATTTTATAATACTTATATATTAATTATTATTCCAAATTTTATGTTATTAATATATATTTTTTTTGGGTCATTATTTATTATATCCCCCTCTATCTCCTTTCTTCCTCTATGTCTGGGGGCCCTCTTATAAATGTATGTTGTGCATTTACAGGGACTACAAAAATATAAAGTATGTTTTTGGGAGTTTGGGGTCATTTTTCTTGTCGGGTCTCCTTCCGTTAGTTGTGTAATCCTGAAAATAATCATGTATAGCCTAAAAACTTAAAAATTTGGAGAGAGAAAAATTTAGCTTAAGAAAAAATTAAAGTATGAATTTAAGAGATGATTAAATGATAATTTTATTCAACCAATGTAAAATTGAATGGTATAGTTTTAAACTTCAAACTTGCATGTTTTTTAATTTATATTTTTAATTAGTTATTTGAATCAATTTTTTTAGTTATTAAAAAAATAATTCAAAAAAATAAAAATAAATAAAATCTAAAAAATAAAAAATACTACGAGCACACCCAAAAAAGAATAAATGAAACGTCCCCTACTTTTCTCTGTTAATGTCACTGAACAATTTATATTTTTAGTTGTTGGATTGGTTTACAAAGTTTAAGCGCTAAAATCAACATCATATATGTTTTTAAATTGTGAAAAAATCATGGACTTGATAGAATTGCAGAGAAAATTGGCCATTCTATCCTTCCTGGAATAGGGTTCTTTTGCCCGACGCCATTGTTAGGATCCGCTACGCTTCGCCTACAATGTTAGCTTTGTTTCGGTGGATTTGTAAATCTATTGATTTTGCATTCTGTTATTGTAAGTTAAATTCTTTGTTTTTATTAATCTTCGGCATATGCACTCAAATTGAGTTTTTAAGGGTTTGAATGTTACGATTGACCGCCTTTAGAGCTCAATCAACCAGTTGCCGTTAGGCATTCTTGCAAGTTTTTTATATTTACGTCATTTAAAGTGGTTGTCTAGGGTTTGATATGTTTTGAACTGAATTTTGTTTGTATTTTTGGTACGGATTTTCTTTATTTAAAAACTTAGTGTAAAGTTAGTGGAGCGAGAGTTGTGGAAAAAGGACGACAATGGTTTTATTGGGTTTCTTTCGGTTAGAGATACGCACGCTGCAGAACGTATCCTTTCTATGCCTGCCTTAGCGCTAGGAATATGGTTTGAATAATGTTTTTTTGGAAAAAAAATTTAAATATATAGAAAAACTGGTTTTCTGTTTGTAAGCACCGTGAGCCCTAGATTTATAAGGTAAATATTTTATTCTCATATGCCAATAGGGTTAGGTGTAGTATAAAATTGTCCATTTGTATTGCTGATTATATTGTTCCATTGGTAAGGTTATGTTACAGATTTGGGGGATAGAAACTGGAAAAGGTTTTCACGTTCTTTGTCAGATATTATCAGGAATTTAGAGGGGCCCCTTCAATGGCATAAGAGGTAAGTTTCATTTTATCAAAAGAAAGAAATTATATTAATGTTTGTAAATAGCCAATGCAATTATAATATTAATAATTTTTTTGGCAAAACTTTGGCATGTAAATTTCAATTCTTATATGGAATTTTTTAATATTAAATTAATTTGGATTTGTTTGTTAAACTTTTTCCTTCAATTTTAGGATAAAATTATTTTCAAAGCCATAGAGAATTTCATGAGGGATTTTTGGCAAGTAAATTTAATCACATAAAAAAGGGGGCACTTTACTTATGTCCACATTCTAGTTAACTTGATATCTTTAAGGGTTCCTTTCTTACGAGGACTTGAAAGTGAAGGATAGAACTTAGGTTTAATGTTTAAATTACGAAGGATTATCTTTTAGATGTTTTTAAATTGGTTATTTGGTGAATAATTATCCTCGTACCAAATTAAAAAAGGGATATACTTGGTGGAAAGATGTTGGCGTACAAGATAGTACAATCCAAATAGATGATGAAAGTGAGGTTGAGAGTGAAGTTTCAGAGTTGGTTCCGAAAATATTCACGAAAATTTCATATCCAGTCCAGACTATTGTTGAACCTTGTGTGGAATCTTTGGTTCGTGAGAATATATCCATTTCGAAAAGGATTAATGCTATAATTGACTCTAGTGAGGGTTCACTGGTTCAATTAGTGAATTTAGAGAGTGAATGTTTGTTACCCATGGTTTCTTTGTTGAAGCACAAACCAGGTGATGCTATTGAAATTTTCATTCCCATCTTGTCTGATTTAAGGGAAGAAGATGAATGGACGGTTGTGAGCAATACAATGAGAGGAAGAGGTAAGAAGGATTTGGAACCATTTAATATGACTATTAGGTCTCAAAATGAAAATCTTAAAGGAGGGTCATAATTTATTTTAGTTTCTTTTGTGTCCTGGTGTTGGGCGAAACATTTTTACAACTTTTTGTAGCTTGCTTTATTTTCCACTGGTAGAGGACCCTTTTTTAGCTTTATTTATTTTGTCTATCTCCATTGTATTAGGGTGGGGCCTTATCAAAACCTCAAAAATTTAATAATAATAATTAAAAATAATAATGCCCTCCAGAAAATTGAGGAAAAGGGTTAGTAAGGTTTCACATAAGCATAAACCTTGTAATAATTATTGATTTAGTTATGGTGTTGTTTTAGTATATAATATAACATGAGTTTGGGAAGTTGGAGTAACAAATGCAAGATATTTGAAAAAGGAATAGAGTCACAGTAGCAATAAGGGATTGAGGAGTAACAATAGAGGGAAGGCATAGATACAACATATAATACAATCATCATGTACATAAAGGGGGACATTGGAAGTTATAAGGAAGTTGCCAAGACAACTTTCAAGATTGAAAAACAAGCCAAAAACATCAATTAGATCATCACCCATTGGTCATGACAATGAAAATTAGACAAAGTTGCAATGTGGGAGAGAGCATTACATTATTTGCATGCAGGAAATGTGTCAGTGTGCGTGTGTTATCAGTGGTAAAAAATAATGTCCAGTGTAACCAAAAAACTATCCCAATAGCGATTGCTACTTTATTTTTTATTTTTATTCAAAAATATTATCATATTTTAGTTTGTATCTTTGGTTATATGTTGGTGATTTGTTCACAACCTTGATGGTAGCTTTGTAATTAGTAATTTTGCTAGCAATGTTTAGAAGAAGGAAAAGTTTTGAAGCTTTTCCAAAATGAAATGAATTAAAGTTTATCTTTATAAATATTTTAATGTTATTTTAATTATCGTCATACTCTGCCTTGATTATAATTTTTTTTTATATAATTTATCAATAGATTAAAATTTAAAGATGAATATTAATTATATGAAAATTTTTATATTTAGAAATCTTTAGTAAAATATTAGTACAATTTATTTTATTGATTATGATTTTTATGCTTTTTTATTATAATTAATATTCAATAGGTTTTAAATTTAACAATTGTTCTTCCGTTACATATCAAATGACACTTTCTGCTTATTTTAAACTTGAAAAGTTCAAAAGAAACATTTTAAAACTAAAAAAATAAAAAAAATATTTAAAAATTAAACTTTTACCATTATTTAAATTACATTAAAAAACAAAATATAAATAACAAAATTATATATAAACATAAAATCTATGTTAAATATATCTTTTCATTGAGGCCTCGAAAAACATTTGGGACTTTTATAACACTATTAAGTTGCTCTTCTTTATTTGTATGGAATTGAAAATTACTTCACTACTCTTCTCAAATTTAGATACATGGTTGACCATTCACCCAAAACTCAACCTCAATAATGTAGACAAAACTGACAGAACAGAGATTTCAAAGACGAAATAGCTCCACAAATAAACACACTAAGTATTCATAATTGGACGCAGAGCATGCATTTGCTTGAAAATGGCAATGTGACGGCTAATTAATGGTTTTGCTTTGGTGGTGGGCATCCACCCGCACACCAATGCCTTCATAAACAAGCGATTCATATGGATTGGATTTGTGTTTCGGAAAGCAAAAATGATCCAACAATAACAAAAGTGATAAATGCTACAGCAGGTCAAGTCATCCACATGCACATATTATAATCTAATCCTGTAATTTTACAGGGATATAAGGATCTATCTTTTTGTTTATATTTACATATAAAAATATTGATGCATTGTTTTGATTTTACAGGGAATTGCGGAAAAAACAGATGGACGGGTAGACTACAGTATCATTTAGGCGTTCGAATCTTGTCACGATGCATATCCTCTGGTTGTTCAGTACTCAGATTTTTTAATTGAATTGTAATGATCTTTCCATTAAAAAAGAGGTCTTCATTCTTTTTATTTATAATAATATTTTCATTTAAAAAAAGAGGTCCTTATTCCTTAAAACCATTAGGATGATATTTTTATGAAGAGAAGTTTTTACTCCTTTAATTTTTTATGTTAATATATCTATTAAATGGAAGTGGGTCTTCATTTAATTTAATTATTAGCAGCGGTTTCAAAGGTGCAAGGAATGTCGGAAGGAATTTAAAAGTTATTTATTTTCATTTGATATTTCTTATTTAATTGTTTTCCTTTTAATCGAATGATATAGACACCCTATAATGTTTGAAAATTTAACTCACCAACCATCCCTGCCCTTTGGGACCAATCACCAATCATCTACTTTTTATCTCAACCAGTGACTCCTCTATCACAATATTCACATTTTAACACAAACATCCTATCCTAATTTTGATATTGATAGCCACAAGTTGCAGAAATCAATATAATACTTCTTCAACATCCTGCATTAGAAAATTAGGCAAGAAGACAATGGTTAACTTGATTTTCATCATTTATGGATGTTACACGGAGAAAAGAACATGCGACAAGGGCATTCAAATTTGCCACATAGGACCTCAACCCCTGGATTCAACTGGTAGGTTGACCTATATGGTTATGGCCTCTTTGTAAATGGGACCTACTTTTCTATAGCATCCATGCACTCAAGACTTATTTCTTCTCATGGGACACCCATTGCTTTATATGGTTTGGTTACCTCTAACTGGAGGTCATTTTTATTGGGTATTGGTTGACCATTTGTTGCAAGCTTGCTAAAGGTTTGTTTAGTCGCATGTGTTCTATTTTTTAGGGTGTGGACCTAATTTAACTAATGTAATTATAAAAATAAAAAATATCTATTGCAATCATTAAGATAGAGGGGGACAAATTATTTTGGAAATAGACATGGGGTTCGGCCATATGCCATCATTGATGTCAAACTCGATCACGCATAGTTGGCCCAACCCTAACATATTGGGCTCTTCAACCAACCAATACAAATGTTACCTGATCAAAACTAGGGGAGTTGCAGTTTTGATAGTCAATGGGAAAAGAGGATCTCTCTTTCCATGAAGAATGTAAGCCATTGTGTAGACAAAAGTCAAACCTTGATTAATCTTCCCTCCATTTTTTGATGATGGGACTAAAAATGTAATAAAGGTCGAAGGAGTTGAATCCTTACCTTTATGTTTTAGCCTCTTTTCAAGTTGATGTTGTCAACGTCTTGAGAAATCCAACATGCTTGCCATGAATTGATGCTATTAAATACACATGCAGAGAGCAATGTCTGTTGTTTGGGATTTTCTAATTATTTAGCTAATGGAAAAAATAGGTCAATATGCTCAACCGTATCCACCTCGGGAGTGGTCATTTCATGTTTTGAGCCATCAATATGCTCAAAAGCATTTGATAGCATTATAAGTGAATACCCAATAATGTTAATCATGCACACATAATGATTAATTGTAGATACATGTTGATAAAACATAGGTGAAGCTTATGTGGTAAAGGTTTGTTCAATTGATAAAAAATGCTTTCTCTTTCCATGAATAGTGTACACCATCATAGACTCAAGCATTGTAGGGCGATTGAGATTCCTAGGGGTCTTCCTCCACCATTACTTAACACAAACTTATTTTGACAATCTGAATACATTCTTATAGATCATGAAAGGGGTGAAATATTTGAAGGTGAGTTGGCTGATGATGGTTTGTTTTCATGAAAATCACACCAGTAGCACCTTGTGGAAACCTAAAACATGTGTTAGATAGGAAATAATACTTGTTTGCCTATGGATTTGTTGGATAATGTTTAAATGAAACCATATCTTTTGGCCTTTTCAATCTATATCATGTGCATGATTCTATGCCTATTTCTTATCCCATTCAATTCCATGTGACTTAATTTATGTGTTACTTCAAAATTTATTTCATAAGTAATCGAATCCACATATAACAAGTATGCATTTATGGTGATAAAAATCATCGAATTAGTTACCAAATTCCTTTGGACTTCAATTATGTTTTGCTTTCCATGCTTGGCACCAGATCTCTAAACTTATCTTATTGCATCCATCTCATTATCCTATTCTTGATCCAATCTCATCCTTAAATTGTTGTTTGCCTAGAATCTTAGAATGGGCTCTTTAGATTCCTTTTCAGCATTTTTCAGTAATGATGATTTTTTTACTACTTTATTTGATTTAACCATTGCATCTGATTCTTTTTGTTGCCATGTTTTATTTTTTTTCCTCCTATACTTTGGATTGGATTTGAATTAGTGCTTTTAAAGATTGGTTTTCATTTAATTTGATTTGATATGATATTATGTTTTGATTTAGATTTGATTGCTCTACCCCCACTATTACTTTTCAGGGACTTATTTTGACATTATTGTAAGTTTTTAATGAGATTTAACTATCAATTTACACCCTCTTGATTTACAAAACCTCTCTTTTTCACACACACACACACACACACACACACACACACACACACACACACACACACACACACACACACACACACACACACACACACACACACACACACACACAAATCCTATATATTCTTGATCCATTCTCATCCTTAAATTTTTGTTTGCCTAGAATATCAGAATGGGCTCATGTGTGTGTGCGCGCGTGCATGTGCGTGCGCACACAAACACACACACACACACACACACACACACACACACACACACACACACACACACACACACACACACACACACACACACACACACACACACACACACACACACCCACACCCACACACCCACACACACACACACATCCTTAAATTTTTGTTTGCCTAGAATATCAAAATGGGCTCATGTGTGTGTGCGCGTGCACGCGCGCGCACACACGCACGCACGCACACACACACACACGTGTGTGTGTGTGTGTGTGTGTGTGTGTGTGTGTGTGTGTGTGTGTGTGTGTGTGTGTGTGTGTGTGTGTGTGTGTGTGTGTGTGTGTGTGTGTGTGTGTGTGTGTGTGTGTATTCAAACTAAATTATGTATATTTCAACTGGTGTGGGTAAATGAGTTGTTTTATTTCATATGTTTTAGTATTGTAAATTTGAGGGGAAAGGGCATTGGGGTATAAATATAAAATATAAAACATAGAACCTGAAATAATCTTTAATTGGCCCTTAACATCACCACCCCACTCAGATTGATATCACCTAAAATACCTTATTAATGAAACTTATTGGCATCACAAGGATGAACACTTAGAATAAATTTATATTTGATTTTCATTTTTTGTGGTAAGTGATCAATTCCCACATTGGCAGTGCTAACAAATAACTCAATCACCTTATGAATATTTTGGTAAGTGTTTTAAGTTTATGATGTGGACACACCCTACTAATTGATAATTAAACCCACCAACTCTCCTTGGTAGTTGGGATCAATCACCAATCGACTACATTTCATCTCAACTAGTGACTCCTCTATTAGGAAATTCACATTGTAACACAAATAATGTCCCCTTATGTACCCATGTGGCATGAAATTTGAAAAAATTTTTGGTACTCACTTAACCATAATGAAAGTAACAATATAGACTTCATGATATCAATTTAATGCCTTCACATATTTATAATTGTAGTGTCAATTTGATTTGCACATTGGACATGGAGGCCTTCCTTAATCAAATAAAAAATAGTAAATAATAGATCCCACCACCTTGAAAGTGACAAAACCCTTTGTAATGGGTGTAACTCATGTAAATCCAACAACTGCCCTAAAGATTGGGCAAGTGCATGACATGGTTACTCTAGTGTATGATATCACTTGAAATAAATTGTCATTGCCCCTCATCATTAGTACCCACCAACATCACCATTTGAATCACTTCAAAATCTCACATCACTTATGATTTATGTATGGAATGACAATTCATTCCATGGGTATGATTATGGTGTCAATATATTGGTAGTTTAGATGAACATATGTTGTAATATAGACTTTGAAACCATAATGTCTTATCTCCACATCATCAACATTATAGTTCTAATTTGAGTCACACATTATATGTGAAACTTTCATGAAACAAAATCTTCCTCATGTTTTCCTCATCGACCCTTTACATATCAAATGTCCAATCAAATAATCTATCACCCTACAAGTAGTGTACCCCATGGCAATGGGTGAAAGTCATGTAAATACGAAAACCTCCCTAAATTTACTTATGATGTAGGATATTGTTTCAATTTTCCATCATCGCTTGACTCACCACTTCACACATCACATCTTGTGATGGAGGATTTGGTGGAGGATTTGATGGTGGATTGGTAGCATATCTGGGTTTAGAAAAGGTATTAGTGGTAGTTTAGATGGTGGCATATGCCTTAGTGGGGGAGTTGGAGGTGGTGTGGGTGGTGGTTTGGGTTTAGAAAAACATGTTAGTGTTGGTTTGGGAGGATGTAGTGAATTTTATATAGGTTTAGGTGGTTTTACTGGTCTTGGTGGTTGTTTACATGGCCTCGGTTGTGGTAGTGGGCATGGTGGATGTGTTGGCATGGGAGCTAAAGTTTTTTTATTTTGGATATTTTTTTGTAAGTGTTTTATTTTCATTATTGGAGGGTATTCTCCTTTTAACCATATGATGTGGACACCCCCTAATGCATGATAATTAAACCTACCAACACTACCCCCAACGTAGGATAGATTTCTAATTGACTATATTATCTCTCAACCCATACTCATCTACAACAACATTTGCATTGTATCACCAATGCTACCCCCTTATGAACCCACATGGCATGCACTTTTCAAACACTTCAGTTCTCACTTCAATTCACTTTGTAAACATTTTGGTACTCACTTCAACCTCAATGAAATCAATGAGATAAACTCCATAACTTAAATGTATTGCTTGCACATCACCAACATTGCATTGTTGTTTTGATCTGCATATCAGACATGGATTCCTTTTGTAATCAAATAAAAAATAATCAATAAAACATGCCATGACCCTATAAGATACAAATCTCTTTGGAATGGGTATAAGAGATGTAAATCCATCAACTACCTTGATTACATGACATGCTTATGATAATATGGGTACTATGGTGTACAATATCACTTGAAACACCTTATCATTACTCCTCATCATCAATGACATGTAATTTCTCAAGGTGTCAATATAAGCGAAACCTACCAAGTTTCCCTATTAGTTGTGACCAATTTCCAATTAACCACTTTTTCTCTCAATCAATGAGATAAAAATAGATGGGTTCCCTATAGGTTTCATTAGCATATGTTTTGTGTGGGCCATATCTACTCTAAGCTCATTTTTTTCACTATACATTTTTTTCTAATTAACCATATTCAATAATAGATTACCTTTTCTCTCAACTAGTGACTCTTCTACCATAACATTCAAATTGTATCATGAACGATTCCGTCTTATGCATCCATAATCAAATATAAATTAGTTAATAAAAGATGCCACAACCCTGCAAGCTAAAAACCCCTTTGTAATGGGGCATGGTATGTACATCCAATAATTCCCTTGAATTCAAGGCATGTGTATGCCTACCCCCACAATTAATTTATATGAACTTATTATTACATATTCATGGGTTTCAAGTGAGGTTTAACTGTTGATTTACACTCTTTCACTTTACAAAACCCCTATTCTATAAAGTTAACTTGTCATGAAGCTGAAAATTCAACTATTTTTGTGTTTTAGCTTAGTTTGTTATTGAATAAATATCCAGAGTATAATACAAAAATTAATGTGTTGGTCATAGGGTTGATTTTAAGAGGCCCTATTAGAAAACCTATTGGAAGTAGCTAGTGAATCTATTAAAATTTGATTCATGGACATGGTGAGTCTTTTGAGGGTGATGGTGAATGGTTAAACTAAATGGCTAAACTGAACAACTAAGATGAATGACAAATTCAAAAGTCTATGTCAAATAGGTAGATTGAATGATCAAATCAAATGACTGTGGTGAGCATATGAGCTGAATGGTTGAGCTGGACAGTTAAACTGAATGGTTGAGTCAAACGTCTGAGCTAAATGGTTGAATCAAATAGTTGAGCCAAATGGTTGATCTAAACATCTAGACCAGATGGTTAAATTGGACATCTGAATCAGATGGTTTAACTAAACCACTGAGATGGACATCTAGACTAGGTAGCTGAATCGAATGGCTAGGCCATGCATCTTATTTAAACCATTCCTCTGAGCGATGGGGCTGAACGGTTTGACCATCCTTCACACTAACGGGTGACTTGTGCACCTAGTAGTCTATCCATTTCCATAGTCACCTCCCATGATCTCTAAATACTCACCTCTACCATCATTTATAACATTTTTTAGAACTGCTTTGTTTTCCATTGATGAAAAAAATCATTTTGCAGCCATGGAAAGAAAATTTGTTTTCAAAAACCTAGTATGCCTAGACATTTTGAATCTCCTACAACAACCAGATGTATACAATGATTGGGTTCAGGAATATAGCTTCAGTGGCCTACTCTACATGTTGTAATACAACCTCGACACTAGACTTCTAAAAATTCTCATGTACTCATATGCTCCAAACGAGAAGATTTTCACCTTAGAAGTTGATTGTAGAATGATTTTGTTTGGTACTTCACCACAACATTTTCACTATTTCACAGGTCTTCAATTTCACAATGTAACCCCTATGAGATCCAAATCACTACTATTAGATTAAGACAAAAATTTCTTGGCCAAAAATTTTGATTTACACATCGAGAAAATTGGTATGTAATAATAAATTTGTTTATATATTTGAAATTCAATTTTCAACTTTTGTGATCTAAAGACTAAAATCCTCTTTTTGTCTTTCAGTTTAGATAGTCAAAAGAGGGGCATCCATGGCGAAGATGTTAGTCACCCTTTTTAAAAATCAATGGTTAAATTTTTCCAAGTTAGAATAATATTGCAAGGAAGAGCCGTAGATATTCCATATTGGGCACTATTTTACATTGTTTGTACTATTTTCAAATATAACTTTGATTGGTGCTCTTTTATTTCCTCTAAAATAAGGCTCAAATTAAATTATTCTGCTACTAATCCCAATACACTATTTCTTATTCCAATTTTATTCTAGCATTGTACTACAAGGCCTTCTTTGACCTCCAAAAAACACAGGTTCCAACTATGATGGATCCAAAAATGATGACAAACTCTATGTCTATGGATGAGCAAGAGGTTAGTTAATTTGTTCATTTGCTGATCTATTTTCTAGGGTTTAATATTTATTTATTTGTTAAATGGTTACCAAGGTAAATATTAATAACTTTTTGATCTTTATTTATTACAACTAATAGGAAAGAATGTGTACCTAAAATAAATAACTATTTAAAAAGGATAACGTGCAACTACAACTGTGGTTGAAAAATCTACAGATTTAGAGTCTGTAGAATCATCCATGCAATATTATTAACTTACGAAATGTCAAAAAGTTTATTTGGTGTCCTCTCTAAGTGTAGGTTTTCTATTTAAAAATTTCAAAAGACATTTTCATTTTCCAAAGTCAAATGCATTGTTCTAGTTATTTGTTTTATTCTTGCAATTGAATCAAGAGTAATTTAGATGGTGGAACAAACACCACTGCAATAAATAGTAACATCTATTGTCCCTTCTCAACCCTCTGTTGAAGGTATTTTACATTGCATATTTTTTTTTTGTATTTTGATTATTATTTTTACACTGAATGTTTGCATAATGTACCAATTCAAAACACCTGTATGGTTGGCACTCATAATACATCGTGTACATGGGAGGATATATTGTCTCCAAATAAAAGTAGCAAAATTTTAATTTTAATTTTGCATATAATTTTGTTTGTTCAATTTATTTATTTTCTAAAATAAATTAAATTTTGCAGGCCATCCTCTATTTGTGAGGAATATTATGCCACTGCCTCCGCCCCTGAACACATTTTATGGAAGGGAGAAGGCTCTTCCACTAATACCACCACAATGAACAATAATAATACAAATATCAAGTTCCAAATTCACCTCTTTCTCTATTAGAGATTTATCGAGTGCATAGGGATTGACTTCTTTGTCAAAAATTGATCTTGATGATGAATATCTAGGGTTTGATAGTACCACTGATGTTGAAACTGCTTTCAATCCACATGATTTTATCTAAGGAGAAGCAACACATGTTCATGTGACTGATCAATAGGAACCTATAATCACTTCACCAAACAGTCCCACCCTAATAGAGAATGTTGTAAAGTCTGATGATGCCCTTACACATTTTTCATTGAATAATTTTGTAGCATATAGTCTTACTACTAGTCTTCAGGAGGGAGTAATTGATGAACTTAAAAATTTGCATGTGTGGGAGATTTAGGTGAAGGCCCTGATAAAAGAAATGAATGACCATTATCACAACCACTCAGAGTGAGAAAATTAGTTTGTATTGGTACAAAAGGAACCCACAAAGATTGATGCTTTGCTTGCCAAAGCTAAATCTAGGTCAGTTACTATGGCTAATACTTATAATGATAATGTATTGACTATCATGCTTAATAGGTTGGATAATTTGAATTCAGAAGCCCATGAATATTTTAGTAAATGGGAAAAAGATGCCGACCTTTTTGTGATTGTGAATGTAGAGAAAGAAAAAGCTTTGGTAATGTATATTCATTTTAATCAAATTTCATGTCATTCTTAATTTTGTTCACATATATTACATTACATTTAAAATTTAGGAAAAATATGAGAAATTAAAAAAAAAAAGCTGAGGTCCTCAATGTGCATCTAAAATATGCATGAAATTTTTTACAATTTGCCACCTAATTCAAGGAGAAGCTTATTATATTGAATAAATAAAACAATGTACTATGAAAAATCATTAAACAAAAAGGATGGGATCTTGATGCCTTATTTAAGCAGAAGATAGTTGCCAATCCAATTATACTTTCTATAGGAGTTGCTAGAAAAGAGGATAGGGAAAATCTTGAACGTCTTAGTGTTGTGGCTATGGATCTTGAAAAGGCAAGTATATTGAAGGACAACAGTGGCATAGAGGATGTTGTTATTGAGAAAGTAGTTAAGAAAGTGGTTGTGAAAGAAGATGAAAAAGTGGTTGAGAAAATAGATGAGTAATTGAGAATATATTTTAAACTTTTATATATTTGAAAAAATGTTTTATTTTAAAATATAAATTATGAATGATAATTTTAGGTTTGTAGATGTTGTGATCATTTTATTGAGTTTTAATTACTAGATGAGCCATGTAGATTGCAATTTCAATTTTAATTTTATGATATTGTAAACTTCAATGGATTGATGTCAACATATTCATTTATAAAGTGTTCCACCTAACACAGTGATAATATATTAATCTTGTACAGTCATCACTTAACAAGAAACACATGAATGCATTTAATAAAATGTATAATAGTTATTGCATGTTATGATAAAAAATGAGTTGTTTTCTGTGGAAGATCTCTTATTTTTTATATTTATATTGTTTCTTGAGTAAATAATGATTTGAGATGCATTTGAGGCCATTAGAAAATCACATTCATGTTTGGTAGATGTCTGTGTTGAAGATAGTATTGTGATAGTTAGTAATAATGAGGATTCATCAAAGTTGAAAATATGCATAATTGATTGTGATCATAAACTATAGAATAGGTGAATGGATTGTTTAATGCTATGAGGATGTGTAGATAGGTAAGGTTATATTTTATTTGATCACTTTATTCTCAAAAGAATCAGTTTTAAGGAATCTAAACATTTGGACAACATTTTAAATATAGAGTATCTACTTCATAGTCTAGTCATATAAATGTGAAAATTGGAAACTTGAGTACGACTTGTGACTTCCAACCTATAGGCCCCTTTTACTTTCTCTATAAACTCTCTTAGGCACCTTTCCACTGGCTCCTAGTCATCTATAGCCTTCTAGGACCTAATTTCATGCACCTAGGATGCTCTCTCCATGACTTATCCATTCCCCTAGGTTTCATCTGCTCAGGGCAATAACACCTCATTTGGACTATAGTACCCTACCCCAACGTGTCCTACTTTTGGTTCTCATATCTAGACCTATTTTGAGCACCAATGTGTAATTTCTTCCTATTCTCCATGCTTATCCTTGTCATCCTAGTGCGATCTCATCTGACTCATGATCATTAGATACCTATAAAAGCCCATTCAAATATCATTTGTAAAAGGGTTGACAACTATTAGAGAGTAAAAGCAAGAATACAAGTAAGACTATTAAAGCACTCTTACCTATTATTTGCATACAGCCTTCTAACACTATTTCAAGACTATTCAAGCCCTCACACTAGTCCTTAGTCATCCCAAGCACACCTATTTTAACATTTACTTACATTTCAATACATAAATTTCACCTAACACTTTCAAAGGGAGAACTACATAAGACTTGATCCCTTCTCAGAGTATTGGTATGTAGGCAACGTGCTCACACACAGGGTGTGAAGCACATGTAGTGCATTTGATACACACTAACCACCCCTCTCTTTCCTGAAGTTGATCAAAGCATGAAGGACATATGGGTTTGAAGATTAAATAAGCCACAAAGGGAGTTATATAGACTACCAAGATTCACAAACTCAGACACAACTTCACATAGAGCTACCAAATAGAACCGAAAAAGCAAAGCCCCCCAGAACAATAGTGCCCAGGTAGGACTGCAACACCTAGGCAACTCTTGTCCACTCCTAGTGTTCTTGTCTAATAACATAATGGAACATAGGTTCTAATTTATGATAGTTTCTCAGCCTTGCACAACTAGTTTCACTTTCTATCTCAGTCCAATTAGCATAGAATAAGATAAGTCATATTTCTCTCCATTTATTGCTATTTTTAGAAAGGTCTAAATTAATATCAAATTGCATAAATTAATAGGCTAATTATTGCTTAATTATTGATTGATTTCATTAATAAGACCCTTTGACTAAGTTAGGAATAATATACCAATATTCCCAAAAAAGTTAAATCATTTGGTGAACATGACTTCCTTCAAACAAATCCAAAACCCTATGGTAAATTTTTCATCTGATTTTTCTAGCATTTTTCCTAAATATTTAAATTAGAATTTTACATTTTATTTTTAAATCTACCTTAGTAATTTAAAAATAACTTTTTTAAAACCCCAGTTCAAAATCTACTAAGTCCTTTTTCGCACAAACACCTTAGAAACCCTAGGGAAAATTACTTGCTAATTTTAGACATATTTTTTCTAATTTTGCCCTACATATTAAAATTAAAAGAATAGCATTAAAATTTAAAATTGTATAGTAATTTTACAAAAAAATATTTTCAAAACCCTAGTTGCCTATACTAGGTCCTTGTATTTTTCCATAATTTACTAATTTTTTAATAGAATATTGAAATTATAAATTCAATTCAAAATTCAATAGTATTTCAAAATAATGTTTATTTTCAAAACTCTAGTTGCATGTACTAGCTCCTATCTTTCTTCTTGAGGTATCACTTTACATGTTTGCGAGCTTCATATCCTTTTTGTGCATTCTTCAATTTTCTATTTTTAGGACTTTACATTTCCTATATTCTATATTTTCCTTTTATAACACCTTGCTTATTACACATTATTGCAAAAAAGTAAAAAAAAAAATTAAATTATTTTCTTACTTTCATAATGGCCCAATATACCAGTTTTTATCAAACTGATAAATGAGAACTTCAAGAGATCTTAGGCAAATACCCTGACATGCAAGATGACATGCTTAGAATCCTATAAGAAAAATAATAATGAGTGAACAATGGTCAATATTCGCAAACCACAAAGCAACTATTTGTACAAGACACTATGAGGGCAACTATGTCTCAACAACCCCCTACCAACCTCTATGCCACCACCTGCTATAACTAATACATCTTTGTCTCTTGATGTGGTAATGCTTATGCAAGAGATACAATCTCTTCAATCTAAGGTGTAACATCTTGAGCAAGGTTCTTCTAGACCTACATGGGCTTTGGATTCTTTTGCTCTTCTGTATACACCATCGGCACATCACATTGATTTGACATCCTTGCCACCAAGTTTTGTTCAACCCAAGCTCACTCTATATGATGGCAAGGGTGATCCAGAGACACATTTGAGAGCCTTTCATGAAGCATCCTTAGATTATGTGCTAAATGATTGGCTACTTACCAAGCTATTTCCATGGAGCTTAAAGGATTATGCTCTATAATGGTTTTACAGTCTACCAAATTAGTAGATTAATGAAATCTATCCTTTAGATGACATTTTCCTAGCTCATTTCAATATTAACATTGCTAATAAGGTTTCATATTCCCAAATTACATAATATAAATAATAACCAAATGAGCATCTCATAGATTATTTTCTTCTCTACAAGACTCTCTTGGATAAGATGACTAACCCCATGGCCGATCAAGAGTTATAATATCTCTTCAAAAATCGTCTTCTTCCAGCTTTGCAAAAATTAATCATGTTCAAGAGATTATATTCCTTCACTAAATTATGTCACACTCTAAAGGAATGAGAATTCAAACTAATTTCAATGGGCAAACATAATTATACCAGCACATCAGACACAACCAACAAGAGTAACAACAAAGTCCCATACAAAATCAGGGCCAATGATAACAAGAGTACAAACCAACCAATAGATAATGTGACTTCAGAGCCCCCTTAATGAGTGGTCTTATCAAGACCTCCTCGATGAGCCTTCACCAATATTCCATTTCCCAACTAGATTTTTACAATATTTATTGGAATGTAACATTATATCTCTTCCTCATATTCAAGAAGTTGACCCAACAAAGCCACTTCCATGGGGATATGATCAGAATGCATTTTATGAGTTTCACAGGGCACCAAGCCATACAACCAATAGATGCATCAGTCTATGACATAAGAATCAATACTTAATAGATGATAACACCATTGATATTGGCACTTTAATTGAGCCTCCATAAGTAAAGTAAACACAAGATAAAGCATTAAAAATCTTTTTAGATCCTTTCTCATAGAATTCCAAACAAGACAAGGGGGAAACATCAGGGGTTCACCATACTTATCATGCACATCCACCACCAGAGACATATAGATCACCATTAATTGAGTCACATCTATTGAGCAACATGATCAGTGTATATAGTTCCAACGTTCTATCTAGCCCTTCTATCTCCTTCTCAAATTGGGAGATAGTTGAGGATGATACAAATTATCATGCACTTTTTATCCGAGCTCACATTCACAATCATCGTATTTTTAGTATCCTCATCAACAATGGATCCAGTTTAAATATGTGAACTATATCATTACTACATCATTTGGGATATTCTAAGTACGATATCACCCCTATAGACATAGTTATCAAGAGATTTAGTGGACACATATAGAGTTCATTGAGTGATATTGTACTTTCTCTTCAGGTTGGTCCAACACACGTGGCCATACCATCAACTATCATTCCTAGTGAAAGAGTTTTTGATATGCTACTTAGTTGACCATAGATATAGAAAATTTCAGCTATTCCATCTACAATACATATATGCATGAAATTCATTCATGATAATCAAGTTATTACAACTAGTGGAGCTCCATATGAGTTACCACTCCCCACTTCAGAGCCATCTTCTATAGTTCAATCATCAGTTCCATTTTAGTTACCAATTACATGTCAGCTACCATCTTCAATTTATCCTCCAGTTTTAGTTTTACCTCCTATATAAATTCAGACATAGTTGAGACATCCATCACCTAAACACAGAGTTCAGACACCTCTATAGATTTAGGATTCTAGGCAACTTCTAGCCACATTACACCCAGGATAGTATCATTGAGGTCTCATGCCTCCACACATAGAGAAAAGGTGCATATAGCATTCCCTACCACTAGATGTGTCCCTAAGAGCCCTACATCTACATCTACTTCTCAAAGTTACAGGGGGACCCCATAGTCAGTTTCTACATCAGAGATATTAGAGTATTTATAACATACATAATTTTTAGAGCCATTTTCTTTGTATTTCCATCATGCCTCACGATCATGCACAATACCTATTTTTGATATAGGACACCTTCTGAGACTCATCAGTTAGTATCATCCCTTCTTAGTTCTACTTGTACATAGTTTTATTTTGATTGATTGTACATATAACATGTCAAAATACCAAAACATTCAAATATTTCAAAATACAAAAACAATATAACACGTCATAACACAAAAAAATTCAAATAATTCAAAACACCAAACACTTTTGATTGTATGCATCATCCATGTTTTACATTGCTACTACTATGTTAGACTTACATTTATTGTTATATTCTATTGTTTGTCAATTTTATCTACATTACCATGCTTCACTTGATCTTCTTTAAGTGCGTGTAGTGACATCCAGATCCTTGATTGCCTCACTCTACTTAATGAGGGGGCATCCTACTTCTACATTTGAGATGCACATAAATATATCTACCCTTTAAGGGCATGTACTACAAGCCTACACCATCCAAGTTATGTCATTCTTACACCACACACTCTAGTTATTATGTTCATGTACATTACATACTAGGTTATACAAAAAATTTATCGACATTTCACTAGTATATAGAACTTGTGTATTTATTAGCATATACTTAATATTATACTAACATGTTTTGCATACTATCACTTCTTGATTTGATTAGTTAAAAATGATTGTAGTTCCAATATCACATGCTTTATCTTCTCACATAGCATAGCTTTATTGTTTACATTTTCTTTGTTCCTATCTTGTCTCTTGTATGTGCCTTAGGACATTTTCCAATGCCCTTTGCTACAATTCATGTGTGTGACTTAGGAAATTTTCCAATGTCCTTTATTTGTACTCTTCCATGTGCTTATGGCCCTTGTGCCAACCTTTTTTGCTTTACTTATATGTGTATATGGAATTTAAACATGCCTTGTATGTTTGCTTTCTAGTTTGAGTGACATGTGCCCATGTACCTTGTTTATTTTTACCCTAATGCCACCTTTATATGATTCTTGATTCTCACCTTGTGTGCTTGTTTCTTTTTTACTTCTCTTTGTTTACAATTCCATGATCTACATCATGCATTATTTTACTATCTTGGATGCCATGATGGACATCATGATCCATCCCTCCATGACAAACTAACAACTAACATCTAACATTTTCAGTTCTATTCTAGTACATTGCACATGCTATTACATTGTTATATCTATCGAGGCATAACCCTATTGATCTAAAAATATCTCAATACAACCCATGCTATATATTGATATTATCTTATTGATTATCATTGCTATATCATGTCACTTTTGTAGCATAACACTCTTGCAGGGCTCTTTCTTTTGATGGTAGTCATTGCAAGGTACTCATTCCTACCCTTAGAAGAGGGGGAAAAAAAACAAGGGTTTTGTCACACATATTAGAGCATCCTACTGGTCAACAATCAACATTCAATACACTCAGAATAGTAACTAGATCTCTAATTAGTCAACATAAAATAAACAAATAATGCCCATACCATAATAGTCATCAATTTTGGGCCTAGACAACCGTGCACAGGTTGGAATATAGTGTTGAAGGAGCTCCTATCCACTTTGGGTGCTCTTGTGAAAATAGTAGAATAGTCAAATTTTATAAAAATATGTAGAAAGGTGAGTTTATTCATAGTTTTGTCAGCATAATTCAGTTCAAAATCAATAGATTTTAGTACATTTTCAATTAGAGAATCTAAATATAGGGGGAATCATGCATGACATGATGGCTATCACTTCTATTTTTAGATAGGGTAGTTGATACAACTTCTAGATCATAATCCATGTTCTAGACACTAGTGATTAGGGGCAATGTGCACAACACATTTATTTTCTTTTCTTTTTGAGTTTATTGCATTCTCAGCAGTTGCATGCCTTACTCAATCTGCTAGTGGTTAGCATCATTTTGGATTGTATTTCATACAAGATTATCCTCCCAAGTTCCTAATTTCTTGAGTTTGCTTCCACATAAGCGTATTTTCCAGTTTCAGAGTGGCTTTCATACAAGCCTAATATCCATCTTTCAAAATGGCCAAGAGTGGCCTAGTTTCTAGTGCACATTTGGCTATCTACACCACATTGTTAGATTATAGTACATTATGACATATTGCATACCAGTATCATTTCATAGCTTCACTTCATGGGGCAATAATGGAGCGAAAGGGCTAGCCTTTTTTTTCTTGATCCACCTATTTAGAGGGATTAGACACACAATCCAAACATTTTTTAGCACACACATGATAATATAGATTCACTTAGTAGGTGATAATGGAGCCAAAGAGTTAGTATTTACATTATTGATCCAATCTTGAGGAATTGAGTACTTATCTTCATGATATTACTTTTGGTATAACACATCATCCAACATCACTCAACATCACAATAGGATTTGTATTGGTCTGCTTACCTGGTGAGGTGTATTCATTCATTTCTCTCTCTCTCTCTCTTACCTATATTTGTCTATTATTACATTAGATATAGTGTATCTAGTAAGAACTAATATAATCTTTGTTTCTCTTATATATTCACACTTGGCAACATGCTCTCTCTATGCACATCCATCATCATACAAGTTTCACCTGTACAGGTAAGTTTAGGTATGCTTTTTACTTTTATTTATTCTATTATTTTGATTTGCTATATCACTAGAATAAAGGTTGGGAAAATGTAGTCATATAAATGTGAAAACTAGAAAATTGAGTATGAATTATGACATCCAACCCATAGGCCCCTTTTGCTTGCTCTATAAACCTTCCTAGGCACCTTTTCACTAATTCTCAATCATCCATAGTCTTTCAGGCCGTGATTTCATGCACCCAAGATGATATCTCCATGACTTATCCATCCCCCCTAGGTCTTGTATTCTCAAAAAAATAGTGCCCCATTTGGACTATAGCACCCTACCTTAAAGTGTCCCACTTTTGACGCTCCTATCTAGACCTATTTTAAGCCCCAATGGTCAATTTATTCCAATTCTCCATGCTTATCCTTGTCATCTTAGTGTGAGATAATCTGACCCATGATCATTAGATACCTATAAAATCCCATTCAAATATCATTTGTAAAAGGGTTGGCAACTATTCGAGAGCAAAATCAAGAATACAAGTAAGACTATTAAAGCACTCTTCCCTATTCTCTGCATACAACCTTCCAACACTATTTCAAGAATATTCAAGCCCTTAGACCAGTATTTAGTCATTCCAAGCACACCCAATATCATATTTACTTGTATCTCAATACATAAATTGCACCAAGCACTTTCAAAGGGAGAACTACATAAGACATGATCCCTCCTTAGAGTACTCGTATATAGGCAGTGTGCCCACACATGGGGTGTGAAGCACGTTCAATGTATTTGACACACACTAACCACCCCTCTCTTTCCCCAAGTTGATCAAATCATAAAGAACATAGGGTTTTAAATATTAAATTATCCACACAGGGAGTTCTATAGACTGCCAAGATTCACAAACTCATACACAGGGTCACACAAAGCTACCAAACAAAATCTAAAAAGTAGATCCCCCTAGGACAACAAAACCCAAGTATGACTACAGCTCCTAGGGTGCTCCTGGACACTCCCAGTTCTCCTATGCAATCATATAATGGAGCATAGGTTATAGTTTATGACACTCTCTCAACCCTGCATAACCAGTTTCACTTTCTATCTTAGTCAAATCAACACATAATAAGATAAGTCATATTTCTCTCCATTTATTACTATTTTTAAAAAGATCTAAATTAATATGAAATTGCACAAATTATTAAGTTAATTATTGATTAATTATTGAATGATTTCATTACTCAAACCCTTTTACTAAATTAAGAATAATATACCAATATTCCCAAAAATGTTAAATCAATAGCCTACACTACCCTATAGGGAGGTACTTTATATGCCATGTCTAGTACATATGTAGGGCATATATAGTAGTATATATGAAGTATATACTCCTATATATAGCTGTGTGTGTGTGTGTGTGTGTGTGTGTGTGTGTGTGTGTGTGTGTGTGTGTGTGTGTGTGTGTGTGTGTGTGTGCACGCGCGCGTGTATATATATCATGAAAGTTATTTCATTGTTACATAAAATATCCAAGGTTATGTTCATTCAATTACAAGAATTTATAAAATTAAATTGAAATCCTAAGCCAAAAATGAAAAAGGAATAAGTAGTGTTCAAATTAAAATGTAGGTTCACCAAATTAACTCTAATGTGAACTGTAAGGTATTGAAATTATATAGGAAGTAAAAAAAATAGATCATATAATAATTATGAAAGTATGTATAGAAGTCGTAAATTAATAAAAATACAAGTTATGGCTAGGGTTATAAACTTGTACTTGTAAATTGATTTTTTTTAGTCTATGTTATATTTCAGTCGATTGCAAGAACATGAAGACATAAATGATTTAGAAAAAAAAGATCCATTATTTGATATGAGAAGATCAAAGAAGATATACAAGATCATAATGCATCATTATTTGACACTATAGCTTTGTCTAAACACATTATGCACTAGGTGTAAAAATATGGGATCATTTGACCCTATCACAGAACTTGTTCTGATTTAAGAAAAAAATATATCTATAAAAAAAAAGTATCAAAGACATAAAGAACCATATTAACCTATAGTGTTCCACCTAACACAATGAAAATATATTTATCTTTTACATTCGACACTTAGTAAAAAACAAGAAAATGAATTTAAAAAAATGTATAATAATTATTGCATCTTTTAATAAACACGTGAAATTGAAATTTAAAAACTCTATTTCTAAAAGTTTGATAGTTGAAAGAATTCTCCAAAACGCTGATCATCGGCAGTGACATTTGCATCCATTATGTAAGTGCCATATTCAGTGTCATTATTTACATCCTCTTTTTCTATCATTGTATTACTAACACCTTTTATTTCATTTAGAGAACTCCATATTGCCATAGCTCTTTCATATGGAAACATACTCACTGCATAATGGGTCAAATATAATCTCAAACATGTTTCTAAATTTCTATCCAATCTATTTCAAAGTTTTGACTTTATAAACTATAATGCACTGAATACTCTTTCATCTTCCACTAAGCTCAAAATAATTGTTTGATAGAGCTCATATAATAAAAAGTATTCACTTAGAATTTTTTTTAGTATACTATTAGGATAAAGTTTTTTCCACAGTCTCGTAATTGCCCCATTCTTTGTTGGTTCGCATAGAAGATGATATTTTTCAAACATTGTAATGCCAAAATGGGTTGACTAGGATGTCAGTAAATCATTTTCCAAAATACCTATAATTTCTAATCCATTTACCTCTATAGATATACAAAAATGCATTATAAGACAATGCATTCTAAAATAAACTGCTAACCATCTTTTGACTATTATTACTATTCCAAAAAATGTGATTGGCAACTACCATCACCTCCAATAAATAATCCCTTTGAAAATAATATCTGATCTCCATAGATAAGTTTTGGGAAACTCTATTTAGTTTCATCCAATTTTTAGATAAAACAGTGTCATACAGAATACATGTTATGATTAGTTCTTCATATTCAATTCCCACAAGATCAGGTATTTTTTAGAAAGTATGCATTAGAATCTCCTTTCCATTAACAATGACACAAATATGATCATTTATATTCAACTTCAAATAACTATTAGGTTTCTGTAAATTGGTCAAACATTGCCATCTACTAAAAAAAGGCCTTGAAACATTTCATTCAAAATGTATAGCATGTCAAGAGATTGACATACTCATTTTCTCATCCGTATGAAGTCCACAATATAAATGGACCTTTCCTGAGCATGTTTCATTAAACAATTCATTTCCTTTAGTATTGGCAGAATTCCACATAAAGTCAGCAATGTTTTTAAATCTATTAAATGGTACAATAAATATTTTGCCTTGTCAATTTCTCTATTATATTTATACATGAAAACTACTAATGATGGATATTCTTCAAAAAATTGGTAAGCAGGTTCATACAAAGAAATCCACCTTGTATCAACATCTTTCAATAGTTTCTTACCATCAGTCACTCCTATTAAAAAGTTTTGGAACTCTAAAATTATTTTTGGACTACTTGACATATAAGCATGTAGGTCATGAATGAGATCCTCCACTTTGACCACATTAGAAAATTTGCTAGCCATTTTGTATGCAAGATTCATCCTTTGAGCCATGTAGTGAATTGGAATCATATATGGAGTAACTGTTATTTTAGTTGAACACAGAAACCATTTCTATGTCCCTACATAATTGATACACCATCAACCCTGACACACACTAGATTCATAGCTATTGCATAATAATCTATTCCAACTTTATCTTTCAAATTTGATACAACCAATTTGTGAAGATTTTCTACACTACAACTTTATACGATTTTATGAACTTCTAGTAGATGAGGTTTCCTTGAATAGTTCTCAAAATTATACACATGAATGTAAACCTAGGTTGTGTTGTCAATTGATGTGACCTCATTGATGGATAGTGAGATACAAAATGATTTATGAACACTTTATTTCAAATCCTCAATTTTAACCATTGCTAGATATTTTGCCATTTCTCAACCACTGCTATCTGACAAATGTGATTGTGGAATATATAAAAATCTATTATTTTGAAATAAAATATTATAATCTAAAAAATCAGAAATAGGCCTGCTTTTTTATAATATGGTATATAATAGAGAACTATATGTATTTCAACTTCATATGTGACTATTTGACTTTTTCAAAATTTGTTTCAATTGTTCCCCCTTTCTCTACAAGATGTTTTCAACATTTCTTGTCATTTTCATGTTTATGTGCATATCTTACATGCATTCTTTTGTAGTTTTCCATCTATGTGTTCTTTTTATCACTCCATCTAGGTGTTTCATTGTCTCATACACTTTTTCACAATGTTTCTCAATCATGTCCAATTTCAATTGCATTACGTGTTCTTTTCCTATTTTATAGCTACATATTGTACATTTGCATTCTTTTGGAGTATCATCAACATTTTTTAGTTTCTACAAGTTCTATGAAGGGAAATTTTATCGCCCAATCCACCTTAAAGGACCTTATAATTATCCATTTACTTCTCTTCCTTTGGAAAGATTTTTGAGTAGAGGTTTTAGCTGAACTTTTTGTTTGGTGAGATGGTCCAATCTCTTCTACCACTTTAGTGTCATTATCATTTTCATCAAAAACTAGAGGAGCATCTTCGAGTGGTGGCATGTCATCATCAACAAAATATTTAGGGGGTGTTATGTTATTCTAGTTGATTTTATCTTGTGAGATAACAATGGATATTTATGCATGTAAAATTATTTTAATATTATTGAACAGTTGAAATCAAATTTATGAGAAACTAAAAAAATAATAAATACCTAGATTTTGAGTGCATTATGATTGTGTGGACTTTTTGGTTGGATCTTTAAAATAAGATAATATGGATGATTTCCTTGATGATTGGCCTATCTTTTTACCATTCCCACCAGATGCCATGATGGTCTATGCTTTCCAGCTATGTCATTTGATACTCCCATTTGGCACTGTCATCTAATAGAAGGGTTTTGCCTCTAATTCAATAATTTTCCTACCCATAACTACCATTTGGTTTTACCATTCAACTATGCCACCTAAATTTATGTTCTTTACTAGCTTCCAAATCTTTTGTTCACCTCTGTGATTTGGCATTACTATTCATTACTGACTTTTGAAGCTGTCATTCATTTCTACCATCTGGCACCATCATTAGACACTATCATTTGGATTTATCACTTGGCTCTATTGTTTAGTTCTACCATTCAACTGGGTCATTTGACCAAACCATTTGGCTATGTTGTTCGACTTTATCATTCAGTGCTGTCATTCAACTAAGTCATTTGGCTAGGTCATTCATTTGTGTTACTCATTTGTGTCATTAGGTTTTGTTGTTCATCTTGGGCATTCAACTTTGTTGTTCAGTGAAATTATTTGGCTTGTTGTTTGGTGCTGTCATTCATTTTTTTGTTTACTACTATTGTTTGGCTCTATGCTCCTTTAGTTATGATTCTACTTGTTCCCTTGGTTGGTATAGGTCAAGCCCTCAAAGGATATATATATATATATATATATATATATATATATATATATATATATATATATATATATATATATATATATATATATATATATATATATATATATATATATATATATATATATATGAAAAATTCAAGTGTAATCTTATAAATCATTGTAAAGGGTTGGCAATCCGACCCCTCCTCCCCCAAAAAATAATATCCTTAAAATTTTAGTGATTCGGTCCCATTTGCCAACCTTAAAAAATCACTAAAACCAAAACCCTAAAAATGAAATATTCTTGAATTAATGAATATTCTCTGCTAAAAAAAACTTTGGTTGATCAATATGTAAATTTCATTATATATAATTGTTAATTTTTTAAAAGGTATAATTATTATAACTAAACATATAAAAGGAACAATTAATGTATATAATCACACACATGTAACTAAACACATAATCCTTAGATGTGATAATTATTTGTATAACCACTTGTTAAAATAGGATGGTTTAGACAATTAAAATCCCCAAAATCATAACCACTTGTTTAAGAACGGATGGCTTAGACTATGAAAACCTACATAAGTTTAGTCCATATTAAGAAAGACTAGCCTAAGTGGTTATAATAATAATAATAATAATAATAATAATAATAATAATAATAATAATAATAATAATAATAATAATAATAATAATAATAATGGCGGCATGCCATATTGCATGATAATTAATTCTCCTTGCTCTTGAGAATGATTGTCAATCAATCACCTTTTCTCTCAACTAGTGACTCCTCTATTATGATATTCACCTTGTAACATGAGTGATGACGTCTTATGTATCCATGTGGCTTGCACTTTACAAAAGTGTCAGTACTCACTTCAACTACATCAAAAAAAACAAGATCAACTCCATAACCTCAATATATTTCCTCCACATCAACATCATTGCATTGTTGATTCAATCCACAAATCAAAGGTGAATTCTTTTTGTAATCAAATAGAAAAATAATCAATAAAAGATGCCACCACCTTGAAAACTACAAACCCCTTTGTAATGGGTGAATTGTATGTAAATCCAATAATTGTGATGAAGTCAAAACATGTGTATGATATGAGTTCTTTGATGTAAGATATCACCTAAAATACCCTATCGTTGCCCATCAACATCACCACCCAGTGCACTTTCAAATCTTTCACTACTTTCAAGTTCTTTATGGCTTTGTCGTAATTTTTGTAGGTGTCAATATATTGGCAACATAGATGAACATAAGTTAAAATATATATTTTGGAACCTAAATGTTTTGTCTCCATATCATTAGCATTGGCACATGGATTTGAGTTGTACATCAAACATGGAACCTTCTCACAATCAAATCAATGTCATGCTATTCTCATCATTGGTTTTTGACTCATCTAATTTGACCCTTATTTCAATCATGTATTGGGTAATTAAAATAGTTCAATTGAAGCTATAGATTACATTATCAAATGTGACCTATCTTTAAACTTTGTTTGTATATTTTCTCAAATTTCTTTAAGTCTCTCATTGAAATATCCTATCATTATCCCTCACCATCACCACCCAGTGTACCTTGATATATGTAAACACCATTTGCATTTTTAGTATGAGCTTTCTCTTACCGACCAATTATGCATTGCTCAAGTTCATAATAAAACTTTTAAACATTTCCTCCCCACATGGTGCATTGCCATACCATATGAAGAAGCATACAATTTAATTTGTCACTCTCACCTTCACAAAAAGTATCATATTTTTATTTTTTAATACTTTATGAAAAATGTGAGATATGATCAAAATTCATAACTTTCAATAATAAAACGACTACCAATTTACAATCACTTTACAAATACCCAATTTACTATTATAATATTAATAATTAAATATAAATATTAATATCTTAATAAATATTTATAATTATAATAAAATAATAATTTATATAATATTTTATAGTATAATTAAATAATATATATTCTAAAATTGCATGATATACTATATTTTTAATTATTATAAATATAATATATTGTTAAATATATTAATTATTTATACAATATACTATAATAATATGATATTATTATAATATTTAATATTTTTTATTATATTATAATATTATATCAATATTTAAGGTTTGACATCTTTCACTACAAATATGACATATGAACAGATTTTATTCTCATCATGCATTAAAAGGCCACGTTGATTTCTCATTGACACAAGACCTGAGAGGATCACAGAAGCCCACTTTGATGGTAATTAGTCTGCACCCTTCTCCTTTCTCCCTTGACATATTATGAGTGAACCAGAAGAGCTCCTTCATCACCTTCTATGCCTTGCTCCCCTCCATGTGCAATGCATACAAAAAAATGAATCCCAAACGGATGAGAAACATTAGGAATAGATGGTATTTTCAATTAATTTTACCAAAATTAATGTGTTTTTATGTGCATCGCATGCAGTTTATATGTCCTAGGTTCGAATCCATGTGAGACAAATGTTCGACCCTCTTCATGTATTTTCCACACAACTATAGTGCCGAAATTAGTAGGGGTGCAGGATGTTGAATAAATATGAGTTTTTGTTGACATGGTGTAGTTTGAACACCTCACATCGTAATACCATCAGTAGAAGGGCAAAGGGGCAGAGGAGCATGATGGAGCTTGTGCAGCAGATGATGAGCAATTTCTGTGGTAATGTCTACAATTCCATGGATTCAAGGCAAGGATGTTATCCATAGCTCATACGTGATGCCTTTAGGCCTTGATTTGATATTTTCCATGTAAGAATGCCAAAAAAAAGTTGACCAAATATTGATTAGATGCGTTTTATTACAGCAACAGATTACCTAAAATAAAATTGTTCTTTTATTAAGATTATTGTTTTATGTTGATTTTACTTTTCTGCCTTCAATTTCAATTAAAATTTCAGTCCAGTTAGTGTGGTATACAAACTGCACCAGATTGACAACATTTTCCAAGTTTACTTTGCTATTCAGATTCATGCATGGGTTTTGTAGAACCAGCGATAGCCGAAGCAAGTCACAACAATTCAAGCCGAGACTCAAGTCTGTCACTTAGCCAATAGAGCTCAAGAATCTAACAAAATAGATAACGCCTCCCCCAACATGTGTCAGTAGATAACGAATGGAAAAAACTTTATATTTTCAGAGTATATGTGAGACGAATCTTTGCATACTTTCTCAAATAAAATATCTCTAGTGTAATAAAGATGTTTCCATTTAAAAAAAAAATCATCATCATTTATTTGGGTTTAATTATGATAATTATAATAATATTTTTAGTAAAAGAGAAGTCCCTTCTCATTAGATTTAATTATAATAGTATTTTATTGAAAGAAAAGTTATTTCTAAATTCATGTGATTATTATGATATTTTCATCTTAAATGTTTAATTTTTTTTTTTTTTTTTAATTTATTAAATTTATTTTTTATAATAATTTTTTAATTCAAAGAGAGGTCATCCAAGGTTTTTTCAAAAGAATATTTTTATTATGATATTTATTTTATTGAGGAAACATTCATTCAATAGGTTTGATTATGATAATGATTACATCAAAGAAAGATAATATCTATACACTCCACTACATTGAGTTAATATTTGTTTGGGTTGATGTTTATTATTTAAATATATTATGTTTATGATTAAAATATTTTTCATCACTGTAATCATTTTATTAAATATAATTATAATGATGTTTGTCATTTGCATGTAAACATTTATAATTCTAAAATCATTCCATTCATTAAGTTCATTTAAAAAGGATCGTTTATACACTACATTAATTAATTTGATTTAATAAGAAAAATGTTTATACATTATATTAATTAATTTGATTTAATAATTGTTTTGATTTGAAAGGTTGGAGTGTTCCTATTTTAATAGGAGTGTCTAATTCAAAAGCAAATTGATTGATTAATTTTTTGAATAACTTGAATGAGAGAAAACTAAATATAATATTATTTAGAAATTATAAGACCATGTCAAATTTCTCATAAGGTAAATATTCCATAACTATTTCAATATAATTTTAAAATTTTATATTAAATAAATTATAAACATTTATTTATCTCAAATTATTAATTTTAAATTAATTTAAATGCATATTTTGATGTAATATTTTGAATTGGAAAAATTAATTACACATGAATCTGATTTCATTAAGATGAACAAAACATTTGATTACGTGAGAGAGAGAGAGAGAGAGAGAGAGAGAGAGAGAGAGAGAGAGAGAGAGAGAGAGAGAGAGAAATGCATAGTAAATGTACATTACTAAACAATGGGATATTTTTAAAGAAGCTTATAGAGTTTCATTTTTACGTTTATATGTAAAATGTTAAAAGACTTTTATTTAATTTAATTTAATTTAATTTAATTTATTTTAATATTTATTTATTTAGAGAATTAAGTTAATGTGGATTTAAAAAAAACCCATCAATATGATGTGAGTTCTATTTAGAATTTTAATCATTTTTTTAAGTGCAAAGACCTCTTTATAGGTGAGGTATATTTATTTAAAAAGAAAAAAATAATTTCTTTTTAATATTTATATGTTTTATATTAAATGTTAATAATTAAAAAAAAATCAAGTAAAAAAAATTTATTATATAAAAATCAAATAGATTACAATCAATTTTATATACCTTTCTAAAAATATGAATTTGAATAAAATTTAATTTAATCAATTCATTCAAATCTCTTTAATATTTTTGAATGTTATCTAACTTAAAATATATATAAATAAAATTTATTATAAAAAAGATTAATTTAATATATACTAAATATTTTAAGTTAATAATTTTGAAAAAGAGGTCAAGGCATAATTGAATGTGCTAAGAATATTAAATAATAGAGTTATTGTGTGAACCTAAGATACGAGGAAACATAAGATATGGGAGTTTCCCTTGCTTGGTAAACCAAATGAACTAATAAAAAGGGTATTTTCAAGAACATACGATGAAATCATATATTTTGTTGGAAGAAATATGGAAATATTTATAAGATGAATCATTCAGATTATAAGGTTGAAAAATAAATTAAATTAAATTCAATGTTGTTAGATAATGATTAAATTGAGGCACTAAAGTTTAATTAGAGTTAAATTTTCACTTTTCCAACCTAGATAATTACATGTTTCATCTCACACATTCACACATATATTTTATTTTATTTTATTTTTTTGAAACTTTATTTTTACACATACATAATACTTCTTTAGCAAGATGTCGTGGGCCCAAGCAAATTGGAATGTTTTACCATTCTAAATATAAATATTGTGAACAATGACCTATGGGTTAAAGTTTCATTTTCCAAATACATAGTCGAGACGATCAATTGCGGGTTGAGGAATGCATGTGGTAGGAGGGATATTTAGATGGCCATGTACTGATGTGAGCAGAGGATCTAATAATCCAATAGATTCATAATTTTGAGATTATGTAGCACAAGAATAATTTGTGTGTAAGAAAGTATTCCACACAACTTTGTGCAAAATAGATGATTCCTATAAGGCAAAAATGTTGACGTTGTTCCATAATTTAAACCAAGCATTCATATCTAATCATAGAGAGTATAAGAGGTTGGTTGAATTATAAAAGTGTATTACACTCTATATAATGAAATATTACACATTTGTAAAGGTAACGTAGCAAGAGGGAAAAGAGAACCATTAGATGAGATTACCATATGTAGTGTAGTTAATGAAATATTACACATTAATAAAGGTAATGGAGCAAGAGGGAAAAGTGAACTTTTAGATGAGGTTATCATATGTAGTGTGTGAGAATTACATGGAAAGAAAATTGGTGACATTGGATGAAATCTTATAGGATCATGAGTATTCAAGAATTAGACAAGGAGAGTATCTATTTTAGCAATAAATTCATCACATTTATGAATAAGGTGATAAATGAAGATGAAGACTCTAAAAATGATAGTCTAGAGTTAAAATTTATGTAGGAAATTGTGATTAAGAAGTAAAATGTTTATTGACATAATTTATAAAAATATAAAATAAAATATCAAGTAAAAAATAATAAAAATAAATATAATATGCACACCATTAACATGAGAAATAAATAAATGGAGGGGGAAACAAAAGGGTTCCAAATTTGGGTTTGAAGAGGAATGGTTTGAAAGAGATTAAGATGACATTAGTTGAATTAAAATATCTTGTACAAACCTCTTATAAAAAGATGAGAAGAGAGGGTACAAAGATAAATGTAATGAAATATAATGTTGTATGGAAAAATATAAAAATTATTTCAGAGAAGTTTAAGAATGAAAAGAAGGAATATATGTGAAAGGAAGTAAGTGAGCACAATAAAGAGTTAGGAGGAGGAAACATTATATTTTGTAACTAAACCCACTAAATCAAGAACCAATCATTGTGGTATTTGAAGGTGAAGAGGTGTAACAAACACAGGGTGGAGAGGAAGATTGAATGAAGAATAAAATGCAATGATTGTTGGATGTGCATGGCGAGCATCAAACATTAGAAATTTCAAAAAATGGCATAATGATGGAAGGAGATCGTAATTTTTTTATATAAAATTTCATATATGTTTCATGCAATATTGACATCAAACATTCATGTTTTGGGATTACATGATTGACTAAAAATGTGTAGTGGTGCAATTTGATTAATAAGGCATAGATCAAATAATATTAACATAGACTCCATGAAGAGTCCAAAAAAGTAAAGAATGGAAAAAAAAAATCTAACATGGTCAAAATAGTATATGAAGTTATAATCACAATTAAAAAATGAAACCTGATTCTATAAGGAAATAGATCCACATAAGAGATGAAATAGATTTATAATATCAACACAGGTAAAATGATGTTTATTCTATGAATCTCTAGTGGTTATAATTGTGAAACCTTTAGTAAAAGGGATGAATAAAAGTAAATATGATATGGCTAAAGCAATTTAGGAGTACAAAAAGAAAAATAAAAAAATGTAAAAAAATAAAAGGAAACTCACTTATAATATTAGCATATCATTCAAGCCCAAGGACTCAATTTCACAACCATGATATAACAAGAGAAAATTGAGAACCCTCTATCATGAAAACTTAAGTATGAAAATATAAACAAATACATAATCTTGTAGAATAAATTTAATTATAAAAATAAAACCCAAGTAAAGAAATAATAATATTACAAAATATCTCATACATAAAAAATACTTTTCATATATATATATATATATATATATATATATATATATATCTACTGTAAAGAATACATCATACAATGATCACTATTACAATTCGACCTTTACACATGAATATGTTGTCAATATTTATAATTTTGATCAAGCCCTTGGACCCTTTTATTTATTTTTGATTCAGCTACTTTTTGCTAATTTACATGCCATTTGTTTATGTATCTTAAAATATTACTTCTTATATTTGTGCACTTGTTTTTTGTAGTGACAAATTATTTTACCTTCATGGTATATATTTATCAAGTTTTGTTAAACTTGAATCAGTCTTATGTAATCTACATCAACCTTGTTTGTACGATTTATGTGTTAACTCATATATATATAATTAAATAAGAGTTAACACATAAGAAAATCATTTTTTTTTTTCAAAATATGTTTATTTATCAAATGTGTGTTTGTTTTAAACCATAAAATATATATGAGGTTTGTGTTCAATATACTCATTTCATTCACACATTAAATTTTGGATATAATTTTCATAATTATTTTAGATTTAATTATAGTATTAATAAATTTCATTTTTGAGAATATAATGAAAATAAATTATTATTATTTTTTTTATGACAAATACATTGAAAATTGATTATATTAATTAGAAATTTTAGAAGAAAAACAAATTTATATTATTAATTATTTGAAAGTTTATCAAAATATTTTTAAAAATAATTATATAATAAAAACATCCAACTAATAAATTTTAATGTAATTGAGAATTCAAACCTAATTGACCCAATCCATTTTTAATTACAAAATAATTTAAATTAAAGATATATTGCAGAACACAATTAGGATGAAAAGTCAAATTATGAAAAGTCAAATTAATAATTTTCACTTGTAGTGTTAGTTATATATTTCAGTCAAGTGTCATTATAGAACGGTTTTAACTGTAGAGAACAACAAGAAGCAGTAATGAAAACAAATAAAGAGCATAGACTTCTGGAACAGTACAGAAAGATCAGGATAGCTGATAAAATAGGGTCAGTAGATAAAAACATGAAGACGCAAGTGGTTCATCCTCAAACAAGGAAAATTCTTCTAATTCAAATAAAATTACATCACCAGAACTCCAAACCCCGCCGCATCATCTCCGTTAGCACATGCCTGACCGTCAAGGTCGCCGAAGATGTTTTAAACAAACAATTTGCCTTCGAACTCTCCACAAGCAAGGAGACAGTTGCAGACAGAGATAAGGAGAACGAGGAGTGGATCAGTTTGATTGGCCGATCGATTGTCCAGCATTCCAGGTCAGTTACGGATTCAGAAGTTATCGATTATGATAGCCATCGCGCTAAAAAGTAATACCCATTTGCAAAAAGAAATATCTGTTTGTTGTAAATTGGGGTTTCGGAAGGTGGCTAGTTAGGGTTTTTTATGTTTGTATTGTATTGTTTGGGAGGTTGTTTTATTGAATTTATAAGTTATTTAAAATCATCGATTTCTTGCGGATATATGGAAGGCCTTTGGCCTCTGAACTGAATTCTAATATGCTTTGTTTGAATTCGTTTGTGTTTTATAATTGAATTCTGATGGTGTTCCCTCTTGTTCCTCGTACCACTCCAGTGTCTATGGGTGAGTCCGGCTGAAGGTGAAATACTTTTACCAGGTGCCATTAACGTGGACTTGGAGCTTTGTACTAGCGATGGCGACAGCATGATAACAAATCAATATTTGTTCACTATTCCTGCCATTGTAAAAGAGCTCAATATCTGTATTGTTTTATATATGCCACGGTGAATTTCATTTTGGAGATTATTCTATTGTTTTTATTTGTTTTTGCAAAACTCGACGTTAAAAACAGAGATGTCAAAAATCCAAATTACCAGGGCCAAATGCATAAATCTGGGAATGGCTTGCCCCTAAAATGATGGAATGTTTGATCAAAACAGAGAATTGACAGGTATGACTCCCTTGCGATGCTTATAATAAATCTAAGCCAACAGATTTTCAACGAGTTAGTCTTTTCACAAGAGATTCACTACAAGCCTATCGTGATTGTGCTGTTCAGGGAATCCCTTAGTTTAAGTCAGTTTTCATTGTTAGAAAGTATTTTTCAATCTATGCATGTTCGTGAATATTTTTATTTTTCAGTTTGAAGTTAGTTTATCTAAAATTATTTGTTCTTTAACATGTTTTGCTAACAGCACGTTCTTAGCTTATCTAAAATTATTCGTTCATCAACACGTTTTGCTAATAATAGGTTCGTGAGAAAAATATGTATTCAGGCAACTTTGTAGAGATATGCAGTTGAATTGTCAATTACTATTTTCATCACGTTTTTGTTAATAATAGGTTAAATATATATATGTTCAGGTGGTAACTTTGTAGAGATATGCACTTGAATTGTCAATTACTATTATTATGTAATCAATGATTCTCATATCTTTTGTTAAATATAATTTAGTTATTCGGAGATTAAATTAAGATATTGATGTCATAAACATTTCTTATTTAATAAGAATGATGACACATTATATAGGGGATTGATAGATCAAGCGCATACATTTGTAATTAACAATGATATTTTTTTTTTGTAGATAATTATTGGTACAAGGCTTGTTTACATCATGTAAACTTAGTGCATCTACAAGAAAGGACCTCTGTTTCTATCAATGTTTAAGTCCATTGGGATAGGGATTGCACTTATAGCATCCACCACGTTTCTTATCGACAAATTATATTATAGAAGATCTAACTTATAGCATTTTTCAGATATAGTTAACCTTGACATTTTCACAAACATAGAAGTCCCCTCACTTGACCCTTCTTAATTCTTTTACTAGTGAAGTTGGCAGAGGGGGTGTATTGGCCGCTCTAAGTTGTTTACACTATCACAAGGAAAGTCTCCTTACTTGACCCTTGTTAATTCTTGTACTAGGATCTCCAATTCTAAAGATATAAATAAACTAAAATAAAATGACAGTTGGAGTTATGTACTTGAAACTGCAGATGTTACATAACTTAACGATTCTTTTCCTCCTCCTCTTCCATTTTTTTATTGTTGTTCCTATTGCTTAATGTGAATTGCGTTATGTAATTTTGTTTTATAATTCTTTAATTTAGTCACTTTTTTTAATTAAAAATTATTTTTATTAAAGTAATGGTGTAATCTCTAGATCCCAATAATATAACTTTTGAAGTATGATTTCTTCCACTCAATTTTTTATTATATTATATATTTTATTTTTTAATCAAAATGATATTTCAATTCAAAAATAAAACAAAATTTAAATATATCATTAATCACATAACTCAAAAATTAAACATCAATTTAAAAAATAATAATAATAAAAAAAAAAACACAATAACTTAAAAAAACACAAACTCAATATAATTGAAATCAATATTATATTTATTCATTGGAGATGATTAAAATTTATAATTTAAAAAACTCCTACATATTAGAAATCAAACTTTATCAGCTATTCCTCAAATCCCTCACCCTATCTGATAAATTCGTTCTACACACTCCTATAAAATCTTATTCTATCCCAACAATCTCCTACATTATCGACACGCTATTATTTAACGACCTTTTTTGGGGGAAAAGAACAAAAATACTAAAACGTATATATATACGTAGATCAATGTGAACACTAATTCCAAACACCAAAAAGCTCCAAAAATTGAAAAATAAGTGATCATAATTTCAAGTACTTTCATAGTTGTATGCACCCACAATGGCAACTAGGCGGCTAATTAATGGTTTTGCTTCGGTGTTGGGCACCCACCTGCACAACTATGGCTTCATACGGAAGACACGCTTCTCACAAATTCATAGTCGTTGGACATCTGTTTTGAAAAACAAACGATATCTAACAAGTGCTACTGAAGGTCAGGTCATCACATGCAAAGGTGAGTTTTGGCCTTCCCTACTCTTCTGAATTTTTCCATTAGCACAACATACAGGATTCCATCGTGTCAATTTTTCTTTCAATGGAGGATGCTAATAATGTTTGAAAGTTTTATCTGGTTAAAGCAAACGACTTTGGTTTTGTGAGCAGCGGCAGTGGCATGGGCAGCGGGGGAGCCCCTTAAGATTGAGCAAGTGAAAGTCGCCCCTCCACAGGCCAAGGAGGTCAGGATCAAAATCCATTACACTTCCGTATGCCGCTCAGACATTCTTTTCTGGCAAGCAGAGGTGAGCCGTCATCCAAATAATAATAGAGAAACTGAACATTTCGTAATCTACAATAAAATGTTTCTCCTGATTTGTTGCAGGGCCAAATTCCTGTTTTCCCCCGCATCCTTGGACATGAAGCAGCTGGGTAGGGTGACTTACCTTTCTATCATGTATCCTAAATTGAATAGAGTAGCACATCTGATCTCAACCAATTTCATTAAGTTTAGTTATTATTTGGTTGAAATCTGTTCATTAAGTTTAGTGATTCCTTACGTTGTTTTTAGTCGTGAATGGCAGTGTGGTAGAAAGCGTAGGAGAGGGCGTAACTGATCTGAAGGAGGGCGACCATGTACTGACTGTGTTTACAGGGGAGTGCGGAGAATGCAGGTACTGCAAATCAGAAGAGAGCAATTTTTGTCATTTGCTAAGGGTTAACACGAACAGAGGGGTTATGATTAGTGATGGCAAGTCCAGGTTCTCCATTGGGGGAGAACCCATTTATCACTTCCTGGGGATATCCGCTTTCAGTCAATACGCTGTTGCACATGCTGGCTGTGTTGCCAAAATAAACCCCGCAGCTCCTCTGAACCAAACCTGTATTTTAAGTTGTGGTGTCTCCACAGGTACGTTAACAATTAAACCATATCTCCAAGTATTGTGCAATATATCTAATTGTGGAAAATAATCCACCCAGAGTGTTTCTATTTCTGCAGAAAAGCCCCCAGCAGAAATTTAACAATTCTATCTACTTTGTGTGGAATCAGGGCTGGGCGCTACCTTCAATGTGGCCAAACCCAAGAAGGGGTCAACTGTAGCAATATTCGGTTTGGGAGCTATTGGGGTTGGGGTAAGAATAACATTCGTTAATATGTGATTTCATCTAAAATTTAAATGATATTTTGAATTTTCTTCAGGCTGCCGATGCAGCAAGAATTTGTGGAGCCTCTCGAATTATAGGCATCGATGTAAATCCTGGAAAATTTGAAAAAGGTGCTAAGGGATTACTTTGATGCACCGGTTGATCAACAATTTTCTCTTTTTTAAAGCTATATCATTTAAAGTTAATTGTTTAAAATTATTTTTTGGTCCGAAGAATGGATTTAGTAGTGAGATCTAAAACATTAAACAAAGTTATTTCCAAAAAAAATAGCCTTACTCAATTCTCTCTCTGGTCTTGTTGTCAATAAATTCTTTACTTTGGATTTTCAGCGAAAGAATTTGGAGTAACTGAATGTATAAATCCACAAGACCACCAGAAACCTGTTCAGCAGGTACTTCATGCTGTTTTGATGACATTCAGTATAATCTACTCCTTTTGTTTTACAAGGATATATGGGTTTATCTTTTTTTTTTCTATTAAAATATTCATGAATTTGTTTTGATTTTACAGATCATTGCAGAAAAAACGGATGGAGGAGTCGACTACAGTATCGAGTGTGCGGGGAGTGTTGATGCGATGATTCAGGCATTCGAATCTTGTCACGATGTATATCCTTTAGCTGTTCATCGTTGAGATATAATTTTTTAATAATATTAAATTGTGATGTAAGTTTGTAATTGTAAAATTGTAAAATTCTTATTCATTAAAAAGAATTATAATGATCTTTCCATTCTGATTATGATGATATACATTAAAAGAAGGGAGGTCTTTATTTATTAAAGTAATTATAATGATATTTTTATTAAAAGGGAAGAGGTCTTTATTAAGTTTAATTATAATGATGTTTACATTAAAGAGGAGGAAGTTAAATTAACTAATTTGAATTGGTATTTGTTTTGATTTTGAAGGGTTGGGGTGTCACTATTTTAACAGGACTGCCTCATTCAGATGCAAAATTTTCCACTGTTCCTTTGAATATTTTGAGTGAGAGAACATTGAAAGGAACATTCTTTGGGAATTATAAGGCTAGGTCAGATCTCCCAGGTGTAGTGGAGAAGTGTATGAATAAGGTAAAATTTTTATAATTAATTGAGTATGATTTTAAATATTTATATTAAAGAAGTTACAAATATTCCTCTAATTATTTAAAGTTACTAATATGAAATTAAATTAAATGTATTTTGCGATGCAGGAGATTGAATTGAAAAAATATATTACACATGAAGTCTCTTTTGCTGAAATCAACAAGGCATTTGATTACATGGTGCAAGGGGAAGGCCTGAGATGCGTAATCAACATGCAGGACTAAACAATGTAAGAGACTCTAAATGATGTACAAGATTTGGTTTTATAAATAAATGTCACTTATTGAAAAATTAAACTATTTGCCTTTGAAGAACTTTGGGGAATTTATGTGAATGAATTCTGTTAGGAATGTTTATCACACATTTAGGTGCACAGATCTCTCTAGAAATGAGGTATTGAATGAAAAAAAAAAAAATGCTATATATTTTTACTTTTAAGTTTGGTATATATTTATAGCTAAGGAAATCTTTGAAAAAAAAAATGCTTTATATCTTTACTTTTAAGTTTAATAGTAAAAATATTGTACTTGTTTAAGTAAGAGAGATTATTATTTAAAAATCAAATAACCTTTTTTTAAAGCATTGAGCGCCTTTCATTGGGAAAGGCGTACTAATTTGATCTAATCTTACACTGATTAATAGTAATTAAATATTGTTTTAACAGTTTTAAATAGATATATTTTAAGACTACTAGTAATTAAATATTATTTTTGCAAGAGAAGAGAGTGCGGCCATGGCCAAAACGAGAAAAAGGCAATCCAAAATATTGAACCCTTAAAAATTAAAGATGAAGAAAATTACTCCCACAATTTAGCCAACATACAAAAACGCGCAGACAAAGATCTTTGTATGTGACCTTGGTCTCCGGGCAATCTAAATGCTACGGTTTTGTGACGTTCAAATACATGGCTGCCGGGCAAAGAGCTTTGAAAGATCCGAATAAAAAGATCAGCAGTCCATTGACAGGTTTTTAAATGGGTTGTATTGGGCTTTTTTAGTATAGATGTATGTGATTGGTTGAGAGTGTGGATCTTACTTCGATATGTTTCTTAAAAAAATATTTGATCTTTTTCTAAATTAATAAACAAACAGTTAAAAAAATTGTGAAAGTTTACTCTTTTATATATAATATTATGAAGGAAGCTTAAAACGTTCTAAAGGAGCCTAATAAAAATGTTTATGGTTATCCCATACATTGTTAAATAGCAACAGGGAATCAAAAGG
The DNA here is from genome assembly GCA_037957365.1 of Torreya grandis. NCBI lineage: Eukaryota > Viridiplantae > Streptophyta > Pinopsida > Cupressales > Taxaceae > Torreya > Torreya grandis. The sequence goes on along the minus strand of JARHVA010001700.1, from coordinate 308,434 downwards.
TAAAAAAAAAAAAAAAATCATACATAGTCTAGCTAAACTGGCCCAAAGGATGTTATCACCTAATCGGGGTTTAATAATGCCTTAATCTAATTTTGATTAGTCAAAATCAAATATGTTTTTTTGCATGAACAACATCCCCATTAACGAAAATCTGAACTTCTCCAGTTTGATTAATAACCCATTGCTTTTGGATTCTACAAAACATTTGTTTTGCTTACATCTTTTAGCTTCTTTTTTCTTTGGTTATTGATGTAAGGATCTTTGAGTTCAGTCGGCTCTTATGGAATGCATTCAAATTATTTGTTGTATGGGTTTCAACATTAGGAGTTAGGGGTGTTAATTTAGGGATGCTTCGTACTTACGATTCTCAAGTAGAATCTGTGGAAGGTATAGATGCAAATCAAAATCAACATTTAACTCAATATATATGTTTTCCATAACGTCACAAGCAAGAGGCAGTTCCTTTGGAGGGATCTCATCATCTCTGTACCACATTAAATAAGCGCTTCATTCTTTTTGTGGGTTGTTTTCATGTGTATTTTGATAAGAGTTGATTATTCTTTTTATCCTTTAAGATATTACAGATATATATTGAAAATGTATTGCTTTAATTAATTTTGATCATATTACAAAATTATAATTATAGTTATATCTTTATTTGATTAGAATTACACAAAATAATATCATTACATCTATTATTTGTTTTCATTTAATTAATTTTTATTAAATTATAAAACTGTAATGATAATTACATCATCTTTTACTTAGAATTATATAAGACAACATTATTAAAATAGTAGTGAAAGGGAAGAAACTATTGTCATATACTCATATTAAATCATTTTACAAACTATTTAAAGCATTTTTTATATCTTAATTCAATCTTTATATAATAATAATACTTATGTAATATTTAATTAGTAAATAAAAGTAACTAAAGAACAACTTTTACACAATGATAGCACTTATCTAATATTTGGTTAATAAAATAATTAGATAAAAGACTGAAAATAAAGAAAGTAACTAAAGAAACAAAATTAATAGATTATACAAACAAATTAGATAGAAAAGCATGTAACATAATGATCGCAAGCAGTAAAACCCAAGTCTGCTATCCCCACCCAGAAGATAAATATTTTATCTATTTATTTTAAGATAATTTTTTTCACTTGATTTTATAAATTAAAATTGTTTTAGAAATGAGAATCAAATAGTAATGCTTATATCTTGATCTAAAAAAGAAGTTGGATAGAGGCAGTTAAAAAAACACTCGTAACTAAACTACAAGGCCTATCACATTAAATACAATGCTAGACTAATGTAGGCAGGCCATCTGTTATGCTACTATAGATCCAAAGCCTCTTGTAGAGCATGAGGGGATTCATGTTTCCAGTTGCTTTGGGAAACATGGCTAATGAGACTATGAGATGGAGTGGGTCTTCATCATGTTTGATACTCCCATGGGCTACAACAAGCTCTATATTCCCTCAATTTCACCCATGGTTGTCATATGACATTAGTAGTTGAGGTATGACAGAAATAATTCATGTATCCTTTTTTAATTTTACTTTTCTCTCTAGGCTATTATTTTCACTTTTTTTCCTTGAATATGTTAGATATTTGTTATAAATTTTGTTTATTTTAAATCTTTAAGTGATGTATAGTTATTTATGACATTTTTTTTTAAGAACGAAGAGGTATTATTTTTTATTATAATAAAACATATAAATTATTTGACTTATATTTTTAAATGGAATTAATATTACTTGAGGAAGTTACATATTATTGTCTCTATATATACTTACACATGTAATAAAGTGGAACTAAGAAGTATATTATTATATTTTAAGACACTTAAATTAATATAATAAAGAATAAGGTTAATGATGTATTAAGTTATTTTCATAATGCTTTTCCATGTAAAATATTATGTGTCATTTATTCCATTCAATATTTTCATAAAGATTATGTTAGTATTGCTTTTATTGGTTTATTAGTCACTTTTTACATCATTTATTGTCAAAGTTTTAGATTTTATTTTTTTTATATAAAGAGTCAAGATTTTATTTACCCATGATATACTATTTTTTGAGTAGGATTTTTGTATATGACATATTTTGTGTGAAGGAGAATGATGAGAAGCAAATGGATAGAAAATAAAAAAATTATTTTTTTAATATTTTGAGTTGTGGAAACTCAAGATGGAATTTCTTCTTGTGACCAAAGATTAAGTAGTTTTTGTATTTGAAGAGCAACATGTGGGTATGAAGGTATAAGATTTGGAAAGATTGATATGAAAGTAATTAGTTCAATCAAATTGTATCTTTTAGCTTTAGTTTTTTAGTTTTTGTATTTGAAGAGCAACATGTGGGTATGAAGGTATAAGATTTGGAAAGATTGATATGAAAGTTATTAGTTCAATCAAATTGTATCTTTTAGCTTTAGTTTTTTAGTTTTTGTATTTGAAGAGCAACATGTGGGTATGAAGGTATAAGATTTGGAAAGATTGATATGAAAGTAATTATTTCAATCAAATTGTATCTTTTAGCTTTAGTTTTTCTTAATATATCAATGGATAAAACATCTAAGTAACTATGAGAGAGCTTAGTGACTTTGTATTAGACAAAGTCTCTAGTGAACAAGTTGTTTATCTAATAGAAACTAGATTCACTTAAATTGAATGATGGTAAATCTATCCTTAAACATATGAGAGCTTTCACAATACTCTGATAAGTCAATTGCTTTCCATAAAATGGATGAATAAAAGTGTACTAAATTTTTTTCTACCCAACTCTTGGGATAATTGAATTATGTAAATCGCTAGTATTACATCAAAGTTAAAAATTGAGGATGTGATAAGGGCCTTATTATTAGAATAAATGAGGAATAAATTTTTTTAGGATTATAAAAAAAAGGATGCTTTTTTCCTTTAAAACAAAGGATGATTTTTCTGTGAAAGGTCACTCCCAAGATAGAAATAAAAAGAGGTCAAGATAGTCAAAATCTAAAGGTAAATATAAGACTACACCTCAAGTTAGGAGGACATGTTGAAATTGTTGTAAAATAGGGAATTTTAATAAATAATCCATTTCTAAAAAGGTTGAAAAGGGTATTTAATGTTATGATTCCCAATTTCTAGATAAGAAGAACCTTAGTGAAGAATTGTGTGATCTATTCTTGGTAGCATCAAGCTTACATGGATAACATGATGTATGGTTGATTATTTAGATGATTTTTTTTTCCATATGACTCCACACATAGATTTTTTATATTAATATGAAAATATCAATGGGTGTAATTTCTCCCTGGGAAATAAATATACTTACAAGATTTCTGGTTGTGGTAAATTCATAATAATGTTCAGAGATAGAAGGGTGAAAACCCTTCCTTACATTATGCACATTGCATGTTTGTCTATATATCTAATTTTTGTAAGTAAAGTGAATGATGTAGGTGTGTAGGAGATATTTAACAAAGAAATATACAAGATGGTTTGTGGAGCAATGGTATTGGCAAGAGGAATTCACATTGTAACATTGTTCGAGATTGAAGCAAGAACCATCAATGATGGATGTAATAGCTTAATTGTTTATGCGGTTAAAAATGAAAAAGATCAAGCATTTATGTAACTTGTAAAAAAAAAAATGAAATTACATCGAATGATGGGTCATATTGGAGAGAAAGTCATTCAAGCACTAAAACTAAATCTATGGATAAAGGAATCTCTAATTGACCTTTAGATTTTGAATTCTATAAACATTTTTTTGATGGGAAGTATATTTGAGTGAATATTTCTAGTAGCAGTACTCAAGAAAATGATATTTAGCATTTAATACATACAAATGTGTCTTCAATTTCTAATAAATTCATTATACTATGCATCTTTCATAAATGACTAAAGAAAAAGATGGGTTTACTATGTCAACCATAAATTTGAGTTTTTCATGAATTTCATGAAATTCATGAATTTTGTTGAAATCTAAATAGAAAATAATATTAGGATCTTGATATGTGATAATGGTGGAGAATTATTTTCCAATTCATTCTAACAATTATGTAAGTTATGTGAAATATAAAGGGAAAAAATTATTTTATATACACCATAACAAAATGGATATGTAAGTTATGTGAAATATAAAGGGGAAAAATGATTTTATATAAACCATAACAAAATGGAGTTATGCAAAGAATGAATAGGAATTGTATGGATAAGGTGTTAAATATGCAAACTATTGCATGATTATTAATGATGTTTTTTGGACAAAAAGTTACTATTGCTTGTTATTTGAACAATAGATCACCTACATAAATCTGGTTTGATAAAACTCTATAATAAAATTGGACTTGTAATAAACACTCTCTCAAATATCATACATATACATATATATTTTGAAAAAATTATGAAAGACAACTAAAGGATTAATTTGAATAGTTTTTTGTTTAATTAGATTTGAATTTTAGATTCAAATTTGGTTAAACAAAAAATTGTTCAAGTTAATCATTTAGTTGTATTTCATTTTTTTTTCAAAATTTGTGTGTGTGTGGAGACACACACACACATACATATATATGTGTATATGTTTACGTACATATATACACACATAAATATATAAACACACATGTGTGTGTATGTATACATCTACACAAATATGTGTGTGTGTGCGTGCGCGCACACACACACGCACGCACGCACACACACACACACACACACACACACACACACACACACACACACACACACACACACTTTGAAAAAATTATGAAGGACAACTAAAGGGTTAACTTGAATGGTTCTTGTTTAATCAGATTTGAATGTGTAATATAGAATTAGATAACACACTAATCTTATTAGGAGTAGAAATAATACTATAGCATAGATTTGTTAAAAGTGGCATCATTTCTAATGTTTCATAAATTAAAAACAATTTTAGATTAAAAAAATGAAATATGCCAAATTTGTGAAAATTTTTTAGGAATCATGTCCGAGTCCCATACAAATGCCATCTTTTAGGTAAACATCTCAGGACATAAGTGTTGGAAGAGGGTGTAAATTCACTTCCAAGAAATTTGACAAAGCTTTAAAAACCATAAAACATTCTTTAATGATTCTATATGTTTTCACACACAACAAACTAGGCGAGTCATACCAAGGTGCACCAAGTGAGAACTAATAAGAAGATATTTGTAGAGAATACACCAAAAAATGTTTTTTTTTTGGATCAATGATATCTATCTTCACATGATCAAATTTTTTTCTCTAAATGTTTTTTAAGTGGAATTTAATTTCCATTTGGAATTGATATTTTTCATGGGAAGAGACTATGAAGAGAGGAATTGATAACCTTAATAAAGTTTTTATCAATGGAAGGTTTTTTTCTATAGGTCAGTTCTAGTCCATCCACCACATAGAGGAAGTTTACATGCCAATCCTATGGATATGGATATCAGGTATGCCATTTTGAATTTATTTATTGGAATATTTATCATTGGCTTGAAACCAAAATTGGTGGCATAAAATATGCCTAGATGCCTAGTCTTTGTTTTAATTAAAAAACAAGTCTAAGAGCACTTTGATTCCTTTTTTGAAAAGTTGAAGACTTTTAGTCCAATTTAGAAATTAAAAATGGAATTGATGATATGCAAGAATTGGAGACCACCATAAAGTCTAAGTGTTGATATAAAGCCAAGATCAAAACCCTCACCATCCCAAATAGAATATATTTTGAGAAGGTCATGAGCCTTATAAAATATATTCTCTACAAAGGTACCCAAAATGGTGATAGGGACTTGTGTGAGAAATATATTTTGAATATTTAATCCCTTTCAGGATCTTTTTTCCATGGGGTTGATATAAGTGATGTACTTACTAAGAAGAATATTTTAGTTCTCATTACTATCCATGTGTACTGATAGGTTTTTGAACTGATGAATATAATCCTTGAATAATTTCCTATTTTTCAAAAAAATTATAATTTTATAAATTAAGTTTCCACCACACTAATGCTATAGTGTGTTTATAGCTCCTCTATAAAAATGGACCACGTGATACTAAAATCCTTCTTATGTTAATGATCACACATCCAATGATACCAAATGAATTATTTAGGTTACAGATATAAGAATACCATTACCACCTTCTGCCCAAATGATACATGATGTACATAAAAAAATCCGTTTGGTTGATCCAAGAGGCTGGATGGTTCATATAAACCCTAAAAAAGCCACTTTTTGCATCAAGTTTTGTGGTTTCAAAGTACATGGAATTAGATTAGGTTGGTTGGAATATACACCTTGTTTGGGTTAGGTATATCAACCCATGGCTTATTTGGTGGATGTTGATGAATGTTAAAATGTGTGCTAAGTTATTGCATGAGAATATCTAGTCATTGATTGATCTAGTTCACATATCCTTTCATCTCCAACTAAAGGTCTTAAAGGTCATAATAGATTTTGGTCACCTTGTCATCAATAAAATAAAAACATAGAGCATAATATCACTCAATTACTCTTTATGAATCCATATCATATTTAGAATAATATTGACTTGGATTTTCTTCATTCCCTCCTCTACTCGTAGTTGCACTCATGCCATAACAAGAACTGAAAATTATCACCATGATTTTCACCTTTGACCCAACATTGACCAAGATTATTGGAATTTATTTCAGCTACCAATTAGAAAATACAAACAAAAAATCGCATTATACTTTTTCAAGCTTTTCAATGTTGTAAATAAATAAATAAAATCCTCAAAACATGGCTTATAGGGTGAATTTATGAACAACCCTAATCCAAAAAGAACTCAGTAAAAAATGATCCTAAAATTATAATCCTTTTATTTATAGATCCTTTAATGATTATCCAACTTTAGTAAAAAAATAGACATATAAAAATAAATAAGCGGTTCTCTAAATTTAGTGGTTCACCCATTTTTTAGCCAAAATTAGAGCCCGAATACTACTTGAAATGAAAATATTTAACAAATAAAATATAATAACAATAATATGTCATAATATGACTGAAATAGAGTAGAATATATGAATAAATAACAAGCTACTCGAAGTGGTAACCTCCACAACCTGATAATAAGATTAAAAATTATAATATGATGATCAAATAATAACCCATACCTCCTATATATGCCCTAACTATGCTATGAAAACTCAATAGGCAAATACTACCACCAATATTAGTATAAATAGATGATCACATGACTTAATTAAAGGTTATTCTAGCCACAAGTTAGCTATATATATCCCAAAACACATTATATGGTAAGGGTGTAGCATTTTTAGGAAACTAGCCAAAATTAGAAAACAATTTATGGAATATGAATATGCTTTCATAAACATTAGGTATGAAAAAAAAATGGACTAAGAAAAAATAAAATAAGAAATTTTTAGGAATATTTTAAACTCTAAAATATGAAAAAAATTTACGAACTAAATAAATAAAAATTTCAAATCTTAAAATATGTATTACTTAGGAAAACAATAATAACATGATTAATATTAATATATTATCATTCAAATAATACATGTTCATGTGCATCAAAATCTTGTATTTTCCAATAATGTCCCTCCCATAAATGATTTTCTTAATTTATTATCTACTTTAAAAAAAATTCAGGATTATTTGGTAAGAACCTTAATAGTTTTGATTGTAATTCTTTGAGACTCCTCAAGGAAACATATTGTGGTGTTTGAAGGTGAATTCAAATAAAACCCACACATAGGATGTTACTCCCTAACCATGGTGAAAGCTTAACATGTGTTAGATTGCTTCATGGAAGTGGCATATTAGAAGTTTCAATTTTGGATGTAGATAATATGGTATGGGATTGAATATTTGATGAGTCTCTCATGTTAGGAGTTTCTAGTGTGGATCTAGAGGGAATGACATGACCCTTCATGCCAATAGGCTGCATGTTTATTGGATTTAATATTAAAATAACCTATGAGACACAAACATAAATATCAAATAAATATACAAGGAAAAATAATTTAATCAACCTCTCGAAACATATATGATTGAATATTACATATGCGATAATGTTGGATGCATTAAAGGTCATAATAAGATCTTGAATTCCAATGGGATCTATAATCATTGGAGTATTTATATTAATAACTTATATGGAATAAAAATTAATTTTAAAATTAGATAATTAAAAAATAATAAAAATAAACCAATGAAAAGTTATAATGGAAGATTACATTTGGCTTGCATTTCACAAGTTCTTAAATATTAAATGAATTTATTATGAAAAATAGATAAGTAAAGCCACAAGATCTAATTATAAATTGTTGCCTCATCGTCATCATGGTATTTTTTTTTTATTTTTCCCATTTAATAAAATTTAAATCAAGGCACTTAGAATTGGAGTATCCCCTCACTAGACCCCAAAACACCATTTAAGTAGCTTATTGAAGAAACACAAAATCACATAAAAATAAATAAATTAATAATTGAAAAACACATGAAATTTAAATTTATAATATAATAAAATCATTTATAAATGAATAAAATCATTTATAAATGAATAAAATCATATAAAATAATAAATTTACATTAAAACACATTCCAAGTTTTTCATAAAAGTCAATTATTTTTCATGACATGGCTTCTCTAGTTTCCTTCCTAGCTAATGTTTCTTCAACTTCCTTTTTGTTTATAATTTTGTTGTTAGGGAAAGACCTAGGCTCAAGGAAGACAATGGAGGTTTAGAATGATTTTTGGGATATTCAAAAAACTCATGGGTCTGGGGAGGCTCAAAACTAGAACCCAGCTTCAGGGGAGACTAAACATTTGAGTTAGATTATGGAAGAAACAAATCATGTCACTATCTATGACCAAGATCCCATATCTAAAAATAAATGGACTCAACATCCTGATGGATATGGAATGCAAATGGTGGGATATTATTTGACCTAGCTTAAGGGAAGATCATGAAGGATAAACAAAGTTCAATTCTTAGGTATAAAATTACTGATGGGAACAACTGGTTGGAGATAAGGTTTAATATTTTTGGACACAATGGTTCTTGGAAAAAAGATCAATCTTAAAAGGAGATATTTTTTCATTGAATGTCACATATTAATTTTTTTTTGGTACACAAATTCCTAGACTTGGGGTTGATGAGATCAAGAGTGTTGTATGCAATGGAAAGAATGGGAAGGTAGAGACTAAGTCTCTTACAAAAGAATTTTTTAGAAGGTTTGAAGAAGAAAACTAAAGGTGAAGTCTTGAGGCTTTGAATTATCAAATCCCACAGTTGGTTTTGTGGATGAGGAACTCATGGATGTCTTAGAAAATGAGGAATGGTTTACTTATAGGGGAATGATTTTTAGGTTCAACCAATTTTAGCCAAGTCTTCCAATAACCTAAAAATGAAACTCAGATTCTCAACACCCATTAATGGAAGGTAAGCTATATATTTACCCATGTGCTAGGGGGATATTCATACATGTTTTCAATCTTAATATATATATATATATATATATATATATATATATATATATATATATATATATATAATTTTTTTTAAAAAGGTCTAGACCATGGACCAACATAATCTCTTGTTGAAACCTTGGTTCCCCTCCTTAATCAAATCCTTTAACATTATCCCTATTTGGGTTCAACAGTCATATCTTCTCCTCTTATTTCTATCTTAATTTAGTCTTTAAACCATAATAAATGACTTAGCTAAGATGATTTCATTAGATAGTTATACTAAATATTATTTACATACCACCTTTTTATACATCCTTGATTGCATTCATTTTTCCATTGACGCCCCTACTATCATTAATTTTAAATTCAAGGACCATGTTTAGACTCAAATCCTGGACTATGAATGGCTACCATTCCAAAGTCAAAGATGATTTCAAACTAGTCATATGGTTGTAACCTATTATAGTAACATTAAAAGAGTAGAAATAACTTGGTGGAAGGATGCCTGTTATGATTACATTATAGTGAAAATCTCTAATTTTGATGAAAATTATGAGAGTGAAGAACAGGAATTGACTCTAGAAGTAAATCCAAATTTTCTTAAAAACCAACATATGAGTCCTTTTATCATGATGCTGACAAATCTTGATGAAGTGAGTGGTGCTCCCTTAGAATCAAATACTTATATATCTAAAAATAATTTTGATGTGGTTAGTTTTCATCCTATTAAAGATATTAATGTTTACATCCTTTCCATCAAGATTCAGAGGTTTCTAGAGAAAAAGAATATTGGACAATAATTTAAAAGAATATAAAAGGATGAAAGGCCATTAAACCATCTAGCATGACTCTGTACTCACATAGTGGAGATGGGGAGGGATAGTCATACTCATTTGTGCCACCTATTCCAAATGATCAATAATCTATTTTTTTAGATACATCCATCTTGTTGATTATTCTTAGTTTACTATAGGTAGAGGTGTTTCATTATAAATTTTAATGTTGTATATTCCTTCTCCTTTTGTAAAGATGGGGAGATGGGGAGGGGATTAAAAAGCCATCTAAGTATGGGCCACTATCAAAATCCAATTTTTACCTTGTAGCTAATAAAATAAGTTACTATTGACTTTTTTTTCAAAAATCAAATTAGAGTTATTAAAATTTTAAATAAATGTGTGGATGTTCATATTTTTGGTATTTCCATTGCCTAGGTATTGATTATATCAAACTTTTAAATATTAAATTGGGTTTTGGTATCTTCCCCCACCTCTTCCCTCCCCACGACACACCCAAACAAAACTAAAATCTCCATTTATACACATTGTAAAAGGAACACAACATGAAACAAAGAAACATGACCAATTGAAAAACATATCTGCAAGTTATTTAAATTGACATAAGAATAAATAGTTAACACATCACTCAAAACATATAGAGTACAATTTACTCATCTATAGACATAAATAAAACATCATTAATAAGACCTAAATCCAAAAATAAACTAACATATTTCTCATTATCTTCATCCCCTTCAATTATAAGTATATGATAAATCAATAAGCTCATCATCTTCATGTACTTAATGACCAAAATTTTATTCTTGTCCTTCTAGAACATCAATAAACTCATCATGGAATTCATTTTGGTTATATTTATCATCAATAGTAATTTTATCAACATCTTCCTCTTGGTCATAGTTGTCTTAAGGTGAACATTATACCTCTTCTCAATCAAATCATGTCCTTCTATCTCTTCAACAAATGTCACTCTTAGACCATAATCAATCACAAATGGCCAAATAGATTGTACTTAATATGGAATTAAAAATATAAGATATAATTAATTTACAAACATGTAAGTTTTAGAATTTAATGTAAACCTATATTCATTTATCATATTAAATACATTCTCATGCCAAAAAAAAATAAATTATTATGGCCCTTTTCAATGAGCCTATACCATTCAACATGATTTTTTTTAAAATACATGAAATCAAGATATATTATATCCCCAACCACTCAATAATAATTAAATTTACTTGTGATTTAATTTATGTCATATGCATGTGAATGACATTCCACTTAAAAGGGTGATGAAATTACACAATCAAAATTTTTTCATTTCAGAAAATTATGAAAATGATTATCATTAATCCAAATTAATTTGTATCATGTTACCTAAATGTATAAACATATAAAATAATTAAATTAATGGATATAAAAGATTCAAAAATAATTTATATTAAATTATTTAATTTAAATATTACCTCCTCATTTTCAGATCCTTTAACAATTATTATTTTATCACTTACTTTTTATCCTTGGTTTTCACATGTTAAATATTGGTCTTTACCAAATGCCACAAAAATTCATCTATAAATTTTGTTTTATGGCATCTAGGAACTTCTGGATTAGTGTTTTAGCAATATATATTATATACCAACCCATGCATTTTCATCTTATGTTCATCATACTTCTACACCCATTCTAGCATAAAGTTAGAGTTGTATGCAACATGAAAATGAAATGAATCCCACTCCTTATCATATACAAAGATAAATATATTTTGATTAATTATGTAATAAATATTTGAAATATACATCATACAAGCTTTAATATAAAGAAAACTACTACTAACATTTGATTGTACCTTTTATCCTTTTTGATGGTACTTCACCATATAATTTTATAAATTCAAAGGATGTATATTATTGATCACCCCATAATCATGGAGCTTCTAAATGCAATTAATATTAGTAATCATCATATATTTCACCACAAACCACATTGTCCTTACATGGATGGGTTTGTATTGTTTTATCTATTCTACCAAGTGTACTAGGTATTGCTTTAAATAATTAAAGATTAGAGGGAGGTACATTTGAATGTCACATATCAAATGTGAAACATTCCTCTTCCTATAATTCAATTCATATTTATATATCTTTTTATATGATATCGACCTATAAATATTAACAATAATCATTAACACTTTAATAAATAAGATATCATCAAATTATATGTTTACACACTTATAGATATGTTAAAAAATGAAATTTATGAAAGAAATATAGTTGAATTATTGAAAGAAAAAGTACGGGTTCATAATAAATTTAATATTTAAACGATTAGTAATTTATTTGTGCAATGTCATAGTTTAAAGTGCTATGTATTGTTGTAGGAACCACATACTACACTACCATTGAAAAATAACATTATTAGATTTTAAGTATTATCTTCTATATTACCAAGATATTCAAATTTATAATTATGTTTGCAAAAAATATATTGTTTTATGAAATAGCTTTATCCAATTATGTCAATCGTGTGTTTTCATTCTTGATAAATATGAACCATCTCATGTGAATATAGTTTTTAATATTTCACCAAAAATGATTAAGAAATATTATGGTTTACATGGTATCGAACATGTATTTTTTCTCCCCTAATAGAAAAACCCATAGAGCATGATTATATGTGTTATTTTCATGTAACCACATATTTAGAATTACATTGACAACCTAGAGATCATTTTTTAATTTTAATTAGGTTTCATCATTGGTTATATTTAGGTGTTTCCACACGCACTCTAGTATATTTTTTCAATATGCATTGTATCAAATAAATGAGCTATTATGAGGTGCTCATAAAATTATAATTTGTAAAAATTACATAGTCTTTTCATTCTTAGTGGGTACACTCTTACTTATTTTATCTCATATGTTACTTTCAACATAAAAAGATTCATCCTACTTGGATTCTTGATTTACCCTTCCCTTCCAGTGAACTTATTTTTCTCATGTAGGTGATAATGATGGTTTTGTGAAAATAAATATTTATGCTCATCATGTATTTTTTTTGACATCATTTGATTTCTTATTCATAGTTTTCAGCCCATATGATGGGAAACCATGTTCTCCTTTAGTATGTAGGCTGAAAAATAATATGGAAACCATATTTGGTTAATGAATAAAAACATAAATAGAATAATTTTAGATGTAATTGATAAATATTTTTACCATAAAACATAGAGTCCTAAGGTATCATGAATTGTCCAAATAAGTAATATTAAAAAAAGGAAGTTGCTATCATTTCTAGGTCTTGATACATTATACATACTAATGTCCTTCCTTAAATCACAAAGATCATAACTTAGAGGATATATATACGTGCCCATATTTTTCACTCGGTACTTATCTTTGAAAAAAATCTTAGATAAATTTTATCTTGATTGACGTGATTTTACGTAATATTCTATAAAAAAAACATTGTTTGACCCTAAATTTGGATAAAGGGGATATCAAGATTTAAAGGATATTATATTAGATTTTACACAAGGATGGTGAAATAAATTATTGATTATATCAATGAGTAGAAACTTAGATGAATAATATTCGTAATATATACAACTAAAATTACTAAAAATACTAAACTAGAGCTATTGATAGATCTTGCGATGGATAGGAACAATGATACTTAGCTAGTTTAATATGATCATGCAAGTCAATTCAAGAATAGGATGGAATTGGATAATATATTGATCCTATAACAAATATCCAAATTTAGGAATACTCTTTCTATGACTTCAAACACTTGCATCAGATTTGGATAGTTCCATTGATGCATGTTTCTAGCTTCGATGTAGGTGTCATGTAAAAAATACTAACTCGATATGGATGCAACCAAATATAATATTTTGGGTTTTATGTCACCTTTCTTCTGATGTCTTTAGATCACATGTATAGGCTATCACGTTTTTCAAATGATCTCATGGTGTAGAGATACTCTAATGTCCCATCTATCAATGAGATCTTCTTACATATAGAATAATTTGACGAGTGCCTCATGCTTATGTATTTCTCCCCTAATATTGGCTTGTGTGTGCACATGGATGTAATGTGTGATAAGCAATGACATGTAGTGACCTACATTACGACTTGGAAAATATGGCTCATGAAATTCTATTTGAATGCTTCATACCTATGGGATTACTAATCCTATGAGTAATATAAAAATAGGGATGAACAAGTTAGGTTTTCTCACTTGAATGTTTGATTAGGTGTTTCTTGGTAAGTTGCCTTATGAGTTCTTAGTATGTTCTAGGTGAGTAATGAAAGAGGGTTAAATTTATATATACATCGAACCCTTTTGAAAATATATCTCACTAGATCACTTAGGTCAACCTATAGGATATTATTCATTTGAAAATTAGATGTATTTTGGGTACTAGACACTTTATAGAAAAGGTGGACACTTGCATCAACATAGGTGTATGTTTAGGAAGTAAGTGTCCCACATGATAGAAAAGGTATAAATATAGAAATGGAAATCAAGGATAATAATCAAGTTTTGATATTTTTACATAGTTTAAAGGGACAAATCATCATAATAACAATGGTTGGTCAAAGATATAAGCAATTTAGGCACAAAGAGATAGTGAACATGAGCCTTTTGGTAGTGGGCAGGTCCATAACTGAAAGATACAACCATGATGAATATTTTTAAAGTGTAAAAGACTAAATAACTACATAAATCATATTTTATTATCTATATTTGTCCCCTCTTTAATCTAGTAATGAAATTACTAGTTTAAACTAAATAAATCCATACTTGAGTGTGTGTAACACACCATGTATTTGTGTGAACCCAACTTGAATGATTTGTTGGTGATTGAAATGTAACGAAGATGATGTTACTATATATAATCATTGTATGAAATATTAAATTAAAATAAATTGAAATGATTTAAAGTAGAAAGAGTAAGATTAGGAGAACACCTATGTGTTGATGTAACTGTCTCACCATTTGGAAAAATGATTTGAAAAAAGTGTCTTATTATGAAGCATTAAATTTGAGATTAATACAAATCTCAACCTAAAAGTACATATATATATATATATAGAGAGAGAGAGATATATTGGAGGAAACATGCCCCCAAAATGGATTTAAGGGTGAGTTTTAATAGTTTCATTGATCTTGATTCATCTCAAACATGCAACTTAAATATGTGCATGATATTATGAGTATGAAAAATTGAATAAAATCACAATATATATCTAGTGAGGTTGGATCATTTAATTGAATACAACATTTATTTCTATTAAATTTATATGTTTTAATCAAGTCTATCTTGTAATCTTAATAATATTGAGAAATCTAATCAACTCAACCTTCCAAAGGTAAAGCAACTACTGTAGTAGATTGCATCAATAACATACCATACAAGTTCATCTTGGGTATAATAACATTCCATAACAATATTTTACATCTTAAAAATTAATTTATTTTAAAATATTAGGTGGCCTTTGCATGGCATATTCACCTAATATATTTCTCAATCTAAAATGTGGATATAATAACAATATCAATGTGTAAAATGTTACCAAAAATGTGTATATGGTTCATATAACTATGAAATCTAGTGAATTTAAAATCAATGAAACTATGGAGGACATGTTTCTATGACATGCCCCCATTGAATATGGAGAATATGAGAAATTATTTCAAATGTGGAGAATAGTTTTATCTAACATGCCCCCATTGTAATCTAGATAATCCAATAATTAGTGAAAATGTGGAGAACATATTTTCATAACATGCCCCCACTATAATATGGAATTGTTAAGTACTTAATAATTATGGAGATCATGCCTTTTTGGCTTTCTCCTATTATAATTTTAAATTGGAAAAGTGTGGAAGCCATGCCTCTATGACATTCCCACACTCTAATCTAAAACTATGAAAGTGTGGAATCCATGCCTCTATGACATTCCACCATTGACATACCCCCTATTATGGTGATGGGAAATATAATAATATATCTACCTTACTTGAAAAGGATAAGATAATTGTTTAATTTTTTTTATCTAACATGTAACATATAGGGTTAAAATGTCTAGGTAAATATAACAATGAGGTACGTAGTATATGATCACATCAAGTCCTAATTTACATGATATATATCACAAAAATGTCTATAGAGTAATAGTAAAATCTCATTAAGCAATCAAACATACACACAAAAGATCACTCAAAATTAAATCAATATAAAAATGGTCAAAGGAGACCTCATACAAGGGGCATGTTCAAATTCCACACAATCAAAGGGATATGACTTAGTTAAATGCCCAAAAATCATTGAATGACATATTTAAATGTTCATATAAAACAAACAATGTCATATTCAAATGTCCAAATAGGCAATCGTGACACATGGAACCCACAATAAATGGAGGATAGTTAAATGATCCAATAGGAAAATACTATGCAAGATAATAACAAGGAAGGAAAATAGGTAACCAATATGAACTTAGCATATTAGTTCCCAAACATGTGTGTTTACAAGAAATGTTAAGTACATAACATATCAAGTACACTAAAAAGGTATAAACTTAAATATAGGCATGTATAAGTATATAAGATAAAATTTTATAATGGAAATTGATCATAAAATAATGTAACATGGGTATATCATTATCAAATAATAAGATTCCTTGAAAGTAACTAGGACATGAGTAGAGGGAAATCCCAACATTTGTATGTGTGTATATCATCTACCTGAGTATGCATTATCACACTGATATGAAGCATGAAACACATGTGTAGATAGGAAGAAAACTAAATTTTATATACTAAAAAATAGCAAATAACATATGTATATGAAATAGTGAAACTATGGATATGTTATAAAAAAAATTGGTATTTTTGAATTATGAATGTTTTTGGTATTTATGGAATATTTGATTTTTTTGAATTTTTTGGCATATTTTAGGTAAGATATTTATGCAAGTTCATACTTTTAATTGGGTTTTTGAGAGGATTTCCTTCAAGTGGAGCTCAGATGTATAAACCTTTTCCTTTTTTCTACATTTGTGAATAATATAAACCAATTGGTTTGAATTTCCCTTATCCTTTTTTACATTGGCATTATTTTTATTTTATTTTTAATCACATGTCACCCACAAAAAACCTTTGTGGCTAAATATTTTTATTATATGTGCACTTGACATGATCATTGTAAACTCATAAGTGTTCAATAGTATGAGTATATTTTTCACTCTATTGTCCTAACTAATGTAACTATTTTTCACGATACTCATTATCTTTTAAATATCCATGAGAGATACACACAAGGATGGGATTTCCTATTCAATTGGTAAAACTACCTCTATACCATAAACCAAGGAGTAAGGTGTGGCTTGAGTTGGTGTATGAACACTAGTGTGGTATGCCGTGAATAACACATCATCTACTAATCTCAATCATTATTATATCATTTCATTATTTTTTCAAGTATTTTGACAATAGTTTTTTGTTGTTTTTATCTATCCATTATCCTCTTTATAATTAATAATGTGTAAACAATTTATGTTTTATTTTTTACTTACTGTAAAAGCATTTCAATATTTTAGTTTTAATTGATGATCCATTATTGGTAACAATAGTTGAAGGTATGCCAAAATGGGAAATAAAATTGGTCATCAAAAACCTACATATGTCATCCCAAGTAGTAAAGTTAAGTGGGATTATCTCCATTTCCTTTGTAAAGTAAACGGTAGTTGTTATTATGAATTTATGTCCACCAGTAAACACAATATTGTTTTTATCAATCAAATCACATACCCATCAGGATAAAGGTCATGGTGAGATAATCGGTTATAACTTGTGAAATGGAACATGGTTTAGATTTCTATATTTTTTGCATTGTAAACATAGTTTAGCATGTTTAATGCATTTGTGTTTCATTTTAGGCCATTAGTAAAGTTAACATAATAATTTTTGGGACATGGCCCTATCATTGAAGTGTCTTCTACATTTACTATCATGTATTTTTAGAAGTGCAGTGGGTGCCTCATCTTTGTTTAGGCATTGAATTAAATTTCAATTGAAACCTATGTTAAATAAATCTTTTATGATAATAACATTGAAACCTATGTTAAATAACTCTTTTATGATAATAACATAAAAATTTCATCTCATTTTAGTTTACATTTTTAATTCCATGTGAATTCATCTAGTATATAACCCTGATATAATAAATGTCACTATATCATTTTGTTTTATCGATATGCAAGTACTAATAAGAATTACTAAGGCACCCATTTTATCTAGAGTAATGTAGTTTTGTCATAACTATCATATGGTAAAATTTATATAATTATCACTAAAAACAAAAGACATTAAATTTGTTTTACTATTTATTACATCTATATGTCAATTATCTTTGAGTGGAATGTTGTTGATAGAGAATGTATCAAATGTTTCATTGAGTTTATAGACCATTTATTTATATGGGAGTAAATGATCTTATTTGGTTTGGTAATGATTGGTAACTTGAATAAAAATTAACTGTGATTCACCAAAAAATTGAATGTCCTTAATATGATGTTTTTTTTCTATGGAGAATCCAATTATCAAGTCATCATATTCTTCTATATTAAAACTGCAAGAAAAGGTTAATCGATAAGAGAAATACATATATTCTCCCTCAAGGGAGTGAAATATGATACTAGAACCTATGCCTATCATACATATAGATCCATTTAAAGACATTTTCCATTAATTTATATAAATATTACATGTTTCAAATTCATCATGGAAAGCTTCAGTGATTGGAAAAGGATCGAGTAATGGATATGCAACTAATTGCTCAACCATAACTTGATTTTTTTTTTTCTAAATTTTTAGATATAAAATTGAGGTCAAATTATTCAAGTTACATCACCCATTTTATATGTGTCCTATTAGGTGGGTTTTTTCATGAGAAAATTTAAAGGATCCTCTTAAATTTTAATGTGGATCTCATTATTGAGCAAGTAGTGTCATAAATTTTATGTATCAAATACTAATGATAGACTTAGATTTTACATTGTAGTATATTTTCATTCATAATCAACCATTTTATGGATTATAAAATAAATTTCATACTACTTGTGATCATATTCATATTGTGCCAATAAGGCCCTAAGGGCCTCATGTGTGGCTGAGATATAAAGGAGAAATGATCTATCTAGTATAGGAGGCATGAGTGCTAGTGGGTTCACTGAATATTATTTTATTTTATAAAATATTTGATATCAAATATCATCTCATACAAGTTTTTTGTCTTTTTTATAAAACATGTGAAAGGAACTGTTTTATCTACCAATGATGCAATAAAACTTCAAATGGCCTGAATTCTTCCTTGTAAACATCATAATTTTTTTAAGTTTGTTGGTGGTGGAATTCTAGTAATAAATTTTATATTTTTTATTTCAAATTCGAGACCTCATTATGAAATTATGTATCCTATAAGTTTTTTGAAGGATTCCCCCAAAACATACTTTTTTGGATCCAACCGCATATTGAATTTATACATTCTTTCAAATAGTTATCATAAATCAATAACATTATCTTGTTAGTGTTTTGATATTATGAGTAAATAATTAACATAATATTCAAAGGTTTTATGAATAAAGTCATGAAAATGTGTGTCATTTCCCTTTGATATATGGATCCTATGTTTTAAAGGCCAAAAAGCATGATTGTATAACAAAATGTTCCCTATGGCGTAGTAAATATTATCTTTTATTCATCTACAGGGTTAATTTTAATCTATGTATATCATGTAAAACCATCCATAAATTAAAATGTATCATAACTGAGTGGGTAAATAAAAAATTATGTCAATGTTAGATTGTTGCAAATCATCTTTAGCACAATTTTTATTTAGATCATGGTATTTTTTACAACATTGAATGTCACTATTTGATTTAGTGATAGGGAAAATATTATAAAACCAATTAGAATGTGTTATAGGTATGATGAAACTTTTACCTAAAGCATTTTAACTTCATCTTTTACCAATAATGTAAATTTAAGATGCATTTAGACAATATTTTATTTTGTTAGTTTCACATCTAGATAGAGTAAAATATTGTGCATTAAAATTGATGGATCTATCCCAAACATATCTGAATAATCCCCAAAAAATATTTCTAAAAAATCATGTAAGACCTGTCAATAATATTTTCATTCATATTGTTACATCATTATATCAAGCAATATTGGTCGAGGATATTTTTCACCTCTGTAGTTATATTGTATTTTTTCTTTGTTTAAAAAAATAGATCGTTTGACAACATATGTAATGGTAGGAATCGTAGTAGGGAAATATTATTGGATATTAAAGTCATTTGTCTTACCAAAGTAAACATGAGCATAGCGTCATGAGGAAATCTACTATTATGATATAAAGAAGGGAGATCCTCATACACCCCAAATTAATCTAGCAATGACTCATCATTTGAAAAATCATCCAATGTAAAAATTTATGGTGAAGCATTTATGTCAATTATACACAAATTTTCAAATTGTATCTCAATAATATAAGGTCTATGTATGCATTCTTATTGTGGATTTATAAAACAAGGTGCATGGTGAGTGGATTACTTTGTAATTGCAATGTTTTATTAAAACCTAAAGCTTTTTTTATTTCTATTATTTGAATGTGTAATATGATGGGATATACCTTGTTCATTATTTCCTAATCATTGTCATTTGTATCCATATTTTAGAAAATATCATGAGCCAAAATCAAAATCATAGGATTGTGGAGTAGAAGCATGTGTTGGTCATATCAATTTACAATGTTTTAATGGATTAGCATAAATAGGGAAAATATAGATAAATCATTCGTGGATGAATTTTAAATATGCGTGTAAAGTGGATGGAACTAAAAATATTTCATGTATCTAAAGACATCCCATAGTTATGTTTTATTATACAATAACTTATAAATAACTATGTGAATACTAAATTCCCAATATTCTCCCTTAGTTTTTATATAATAGATTACATCTCATTATCAAATTATAATGTGCTACCAATGGAGCTGACCTTATTATCTTGATCCAAAATTAAAATCACTTATCATCAAACTTCCATATTTTTCAATAGGTTTACCACACACCTAGAGATGAATAGGGGGCCTTCAACCTATTCACCTCATGTAGTTTTCTGGATCACCACTAACCTTTTCAATATCCATGGGTGCTACTATAATTATGAATCAATAATATAATATGTTTTTATATTAGGTGATTACATAGGAATAGTCACATATATAAGTGAATAGGAATGAACCTCTACTATTATTATAAAACACACTGAAAAAAAAAATGCATCTACCACACCACACAACTAAAACAAAATGCCAATAAAGCAGAGATGGTCCCACCATTATTAGCTAATGAGAGGCTTGAGTGGTCTCCATAATACATTGTATTCATATTTATTTATGTCTCTACTTATCAAATATTACATTGAGGCCCAATAGAATGACATTTTTGATAATATAAATCTATATAATTGACATATTTGACTTAGGACATCAGGTTCAATTGATAATGCATCTTTTACAAGGATGGATTTTTAAACTTGACTATTTTGATGTATTAAAACAACATTTTAGACTTGAATCACTAATAAACACACACTAAAAAAACACCTATAACCAAAGGAATTTATAAACTAAACTTTAGACTCTAACCAATTAATATAACTTTTATCTATATTTAAGCTTTCAATAGGAATATCATTTATGGATAAAACTTAATTTTATAATAACATCTTATTTAAATGTACTCTTTTACAAGATTTATAATCATCTCCATTTTAAATAATATATTGATGTTTGACTAACAAGGTACTATATTTTTTATAATAATGATCAACCTTATTACTCTGACACAACTCATATAAACAAACACATAACTTTGTATAAGTCCATGTCACTTAATTTTTTTAATAATGGTCTTTGGAATTCCACAAAAATTTATAAATGTAGGAGAGATAAACACACTAATTGGATCTACATACAAAAGGAATTCATACTATAATAATTAATACTCAAATGTATGCAGGGCACAAAATGCTAAGGTATGTTGAAATAAGGTGAACACACCTGAAAGTATATAGATACACTAAGGTTGGTAAAATGAGCCAATGAATAAAATATATGAAGATGGAATTAAATATATAAAAATATAAAATTAATAGCTATTGACATAGGCAATGTAACATAAGACTCTATAATCACAATTTGTAGGTTGATTGCATCAATAGGTGAAAGTAGATCAATAATTTACCAATGATTGTAAGATACACTCTGGTCAAACAAGCATATAGATGCAATGTCATAATTTTGATTTATCCCTCAAATGATGCATGTTGTCTCCTTTATATACTCTCATATAAACTTCATAATAAGTGAAATACCAAGCCACTTAGATACCACTAATAAGATTAGGATGAGTTTTTAGCACATATTTATCTCATATAATGTAATAAAATAGAGCCAAACACATAGAGTAATTTAAATCTCACAATATATTATTAAATTCTCACACTACATGCATACCCATAGGTATATATACAAATATATAGGAAAACCATTACCTATGAATAGGGATTCAACAACCCATGATTCTCTCCTAGAATTGTGTGGTTGTTAAACACATTAAAAATAATAATATATTACAAATATAGTTTGTAATATATTTTATTAAAAAAATAACATAACCGTAAGGACTATTTTACTATACAATAACTTAAAAATAACCATTTGAATACTAAATTCCCAACATGTATTTATATATTAAGAAATATCACGAACCAAAATTAGAATCATAAGATTGTGGTGTAGAAGCATGTGTTGGTTATATCAATCTATAGTTTTTGAATGGATTAGTATAAATAGGTTAAATGTATATAAACCCTTAGTGGATGAATTTTAAACAAGCGTGCAAAGTGGAGGTAAATACAAAAATGTCATGTATCTAAGGACATCCCATAATTATGTTGTAATTTAGATAATTTGGCATAACTTGGCATGAAGTAGGTAATGTGTGGGATCCTATAGAAATAAATCCAAAAGTGAAATTTCATCAATGACATCCTTAGAGGAATATGTGATATTGGAAATAGAATAAGGGTTTTCATGCATTCTCTATGATGATTAATGGTAATATATAAAAACTCATTATAAACACTATAACAATGACAATTGTGTAAGAATTTATTTTCTTTGTTGTTGTCAGATGTTTCACCACTTTTATTTGAAGCCCTAGTTATGTTAGCCATGTATTATTCATAAAAAAAATTTTATTATTAGATTCTAGAAAATAAAACAATTTATACATGCATCCATTATTAATTCCTTTAAAATAAATGAAAATATGATTTTAAAATATTTTGCAATTTACTAATGAGAAATCAGAAAAGAACTAGAAACCTTAGGTTGAACTAGGGTTTTAACACCAAAGGTTTGGTTCAACAAATGTTTAACCTCAAATTTAGATAAAGGGAATATCTAGGGTTAAGGGTTATTATATTATCTTTTACACAAGAATAGTGAACTAAATTAATGAGCAGGCTAGCTAATAAAAACTTAGATAAATAATATTATGATGTTATACAATTAAGATTTATAAAAATAGTAAAGTACAACTACTAAAAGATATTGTAATGAATACGAAAAAAATGATACTCAGATGGTTTATTGTGCTCATGGATTTCTGATCTAGAACAAACTAGAAGTGGAATGAAAGATGATCTTAGAATAGTTTTCAAATTTTAGAAATGTTCTTTATGTGGCCTTAAACGCTTGCAATGAATTTGCATAATTGCATTGATACAAGTTTCTAACTTAGATGTAGGTTTACTCTATGTAATACGGAGTGTATATATATGTGACCAACTAGAGCCTATTGGGGTTTTTATCACCTTTCTTCTAATGTATTCAGTCCATGTGCATAGGCTGTCATTCTTTGTCAAATTATCAAACCCTAAATTCTTCACCCATAGAGTGACTATAAAAAAAATATATTAGTGGGATCATGGTGTCAAGATGCCAAAAGGACCCATCTATCAATGGGTTCATCCTACATATCTAATACTTTGAATATGACCTTAGACTTATGTTTTTATCCCCCACATGTTGGCTTGTGTGTGCATAATGATTAATGTGTGATAAGAAATGGTATGTAGTGACCTAACTTGTAACTTAGAAAATATGTCTCATGAAATAATATTTGAATGATTTAGATTTATGGGAATACTAATATTATGATTGATATATAAATGGGGATGAATAGATTAGGTTTGTTCACTTTAATGCTTGATTGAGTGATTTTTGGTAAGTTACCTTGTGAGTTCCCAATATTTTTTATGTTAGAAATGAATGAGGGTTTAACTTGTATATGTACATATCCATTTTGAAAATATATTTCATCAAAATTTAATTATTAAATTGGAATACTTTTGGGCACTGGGCACTTTGTAGGAAAGGTAGACATTTACATCGACGTAGGTGTCTATTTAGGACACAGGTGTCCAAGTAACTAGAAAATAGGTACAAGTTCAAGACTGGAAGTGAAGGATAATAATCAAGTTTTGATATTTTTGAATAGTTTAGAAGTTTTGGTCATCAAAATCAGTATTGTCAGACTAATAGATAATCAATTTAGGCACATTAAGATAGTGAACACAAGCCTTTTGGTAGTGGGCAAGTCTAAAACTTAAAGTTACAACCATGATGGATATTTTACAAGTTTATAAAAATACATTACTACATAAATAAGATTTTAATATCTAAAAACAACATAAATTTCATGGAATTTGTATGATTAAATTTTACATTTCATGCTCCTTTATCATTTCCATCTAAGAGGAAATATTATTTTTAATGGGAAAATTGCCAAATAGAGTATGTTTTTCTAATATCTTCAAAAGGATTGACACCATCCATTTCCAAATAAATTATTGCATTCCTTGGCTCATTTGTTAAATGTGTCCATTATTTTAAACATCATTCCATTTTTTTCTATCTTCCACCCTATGCATGACACCATCTTCACTCTTTCCTCATATATGATAATCCATAAATATTTATAATTATTTACATATGGACATCCTATCAAAACTTGGTGTTATTGTAATGTATTATATTACCTTATATAAAATATTCTTGGATACTTTATCTTCACTATACCTATTAGTGTGACATACTAGGCATTGATGAACATTCTCATTTTTTCCATAGTATAATATATGATCACTTGGACATGAATCAATGTTTTGGTATTGTGTTCTAATTTATTTGATTGTTGAAAATACTTATTTTGTGAATGAGGCATATTGATGTCCTTTGAAAGTATCGTGTCTCCCATAAGTAATCATGATGTAATAAATGACCTTTATATTAATTAATTTACACAATATTCAAAACATATATGCCATTGAGACTTGTAATTTATTATAATTAAAAAGCTAACTAAATATATCAATAAAGCATGTTGTATTCATTCCATGCATAACATTCAAGTGCAAACAAAATAAAAGTGTTTCCAATAAAGACAAATTTACATTTGGTTAAAGAGGGTTCGTGACAAGTTAAGTTAGGGGGATATCATTGACTTCTTTCGCATACATGTAAAATTTGAATTTTATAAATTCGTTTGCTCCATCCTCATTCATTTGTGAAGTGATATATCCACATATGTGGATTTGTTCATATTGAGCGTCACTATCATCAATGTTATGGGTAATTTCACAGAGTTGGGCAATAGTTATATGGAATGTTTTGTGTAACTCATACACGTTATTAGAAACTAGGCTAAGTAATTACCTAGCCATAATGTGTACTCATTATAATGCATATGGATTATATAATTAATATAATACATAATTAGTTTAGTAAGTTTTAAATATGATTACATGTTATTATAACATAGAATATACACTATAAATCCACATCGAAATGCCAAAAAAACCATTTCACTTTGTATCAAGTCTATTCTCTTCTATTAAGTGTGGAACCATGTTTTCATTTTACTACCAAGATGATAAAAAACACCACTATTTCAAGTTATCTTTAAAAATCGATAATGCCACCATGAATGAAAGGTATGCAAGAAAAATTCATACTTATTAACATAAAATTTTAGCATTACTTTTTATTTTCATTATTTATTTTTTAAAACCAATATTTTTGCTTTAAAAACATGTTTAAGTGCAATACAACACCCTCCTAACCCTCATCTTAACACTCCTCCTAACCCTCCTAACCCTCTTAGCCCTCCTATAGATCATATAATTCCACAAGACCCCATAGGTAGTCAGGATAATTTGTCTTGACATAGTGGACAAAAAAATATAAATTGAAGTGACAATTAGGAGGGTGAGGGACCCTAGTTCAACCAAAACCCACAATAAATATCTTAATAAAACCCTAGATTTAGTGTTAGGCCAAGTTGTCTTAATAACGAGTCAAATTGACAAATGGTCATCTTATAGAGAGTATGTAGGGATTACAATGCTAGAAAATTATGATCACGTTAAGTGAAGGACAAACACATAAAAAAATACCAAATTTTTACATTATTCATTGGTCCATCAACCAATCACCTTTTCCAATATCAATAAAATAGTTCTTAATCCATTGATGCCAACAAAATTTGATAATAAATAATTTTTGGTACCAATGGTGGATGATATTTAATTACCCACCTTGTAACAACCATGAGGTTCCATTATATTTTTTGAGGAAACTATGTTGTGAGTTTATTCTTAATGAGATTCCTAATTATTTTAAATACTTGAGAAATTTAGAGTTGAGGGAAATGCTTTGCATAAGATAGATGAAGTGCACATCATGCACCTAATCAACCCACAAGAATACTTACCTGAAATGCATTTCATCTTGAGATACCCTTTTTATTGAAAGAGGTCATTGAGATTTAAAATTTACATGCACTTTGTGCAATTATTGACACACTCATTCAACATATAATTAAACTTTTTGAGATCAATGATAGAGAGGGTACACATGGGGATACTCCACCTAGTGTTAATTATTGATCGTACCCTTGTATATCCTATGAAGTTTTATGAAATAGACATTTAAATTATGATGGTGGTGCTTACAAGAGCTTGGATTCTATCATTTCATCGATGAGTTATTCGCACACACATTTGGTATGCAGACGTCAACTACAAATATGTAAGTATATTTTGTATTTGACATGTTAAATTTTATATATATTATTATTTAAATGGTAAAAAATAAGTTAAATAGAAATTAAATAATATATATGATTTTTTTTATGTTTCAGGAGGAGATGAGACCATCATCTTCATATCTAGTTTATGGGCCATCTAATACTATATTTAATTAAATGTAATTTAATATTATACTTCATGTACTTGTATTTACTAATATACATATATTCTCAACTAACAATCATATATTATTTGTTAATTTGATGACCATAATGGAGACTCCTCCATCTATAAGTGAATAAACAAACATAGGCATTACTACTATGATTTCATATGTTAAGCCACTCATTAGGCTATGTTAGCTTGTAATTTTAAATTGTAAATATAGATTTATTTTGATATTTTTTATATATAATTGAAAAAATTAACTTATGTGAGTGTATTGTATATGGAGGGTTGTATGATGTCATATGATAATCCCATTCAAATGATTAGTATGGCACATTCTCATGTTTTTCATACTTTTAAACTCTTTTATGTGTAGCTCAACTTGTCACTAACCCTATTAAACATTAGAGTCAAATTGAGGTTTACCCTAATATTATGTAAATGAATGTTTAAATATTTTTTTATTTGTTTAGAATTCATTTTTGAACTTGGTTCCATATCTAGTATGAAAATTTTATGATAATATTTTTTTATGAACATGTTCCACTATAGGCTAACTATGAGTATAAAAGGACTCATAATCAGACTGTGGAAGAATCCAAGGCATTTAAGGGATCTCCATATATGAGTAAGGTATCTGAGGGAAAGTCATATTCAAGGAAGGTAAAGAGAGGGTTGATTTTTATGAGTAGGATGTATTAGATGATGTATTTTTTTGTATGGCTTGATGGCAATGTATGTGTTTTTGACATTATATTGTTTTATAGTATTCAACTGACATTATATTATGTTATTAATTTTTATACCTTTATGGATTTTATCGATACTATGCTTTACTTACAATTTAGCTCACATTATTATGGAAAAATTAAATTGTATGGTTGTATGATCATATTTAATATTTCCTTCGTGTAGTTATTAAACTAAATTACAATCCTTTAATATATGTTGTCAGTGAAAATATATGGTATAAAATAGTATAATGTTTGAGATACATTTATATATTATTATGAATTTCCTCTCATGTTTAGTTTGCACCATTTGATGATTTTCTTTGTGATCATTAATTGGAATGGGGTATAATGCTTGGCTACATGTGGATAGTCTTGTCATCTTCATTAGCTTTATTGATGACATTTCATGTTTTGGTTAGTTTATGGATGGATATGATGTTATGATATGATGTGCCGATACTTGTATTTTTCTTTACATGATTTGATGATCTATGCGATAAAATATTTGAGATGTAATAATTTGATTGTTTTATGGAGATAATGAATAGATGTTATCCTTTTTTACATCTTGGATGGTCTGAGTGTTTGATATGCTGATATCACTATTTTAATGTGGATACCCTTAATATACTATTTTAATTTCATTTTTAACATATTAGTCATGTTTTTTATTCATTAAATTTATAGACGTGTCACTTTTCTATAAGTAGTGCCATTTGTTTTGACAATTTGATGAACCTATTTGGTAAGGCCATGAATAACCTCATTTATATATAATTTTGGTGAAATACTGTAATTCCCATGTATCTAAAGGCCTTCAAATATTGTTTTGGATATATCTCTTCTATTTCATTTCCTAAATTTTTTTCTCTCCCTCTCCATTTCACTAAACTTGGCCATTTCTTCTCTTCTCATCGTATATTCACTATGTGTGTGTGTGTGTGTGTGTGTGTGTGACACACACACACACTTATACCATCAAATAATCTCAACATGATTTGTTTGGAAAAACATCCCCATAAAAAAGAAAGAGCATAAAAGGTCATTATTAGTACAATGTTTTGATAAGGATGTTGTCAAAGTGTGTGAATAACCCATATATATTTTCTCTACATGTTTTCATAACTTTTTAGGTGGTTGGAAACACTTTCAAAAAATGTGGTCAATATTGAATAGAGAGTTTAATATCTCCACCTTCAGTGCCTCATGGCTATAAAATAACACTACCAACATTCTAGGGTGATGGGTGACATATAAGACTAGGTTATTATCCTTTTATCACACCTAATTCGGATACAAAGTACCTATTTTGGCCTAAAAAATGCCCTTCACAATATGATAAAATTACATTTTTAAAGAAAAATTTAGACTCACGTAAAATATAAATCATATCTCATTTTCAAAAACCCAAATATAAGTGGATTTTTAATCTCTATAATTTCACCCCAAATCACATTTATCCAACCTTTGATATGAATCTATGGCAGACACTGCAGTTGTAAGTCTTGGAATTTAAATTTTTTGTAGTCAATAGACAAGTTATTATCCTCTATGTGAATTTTCCACCTATTATAAATCCACATGAAAATTCATCACTTTTAACATGTCTAGATTTAAAAAATTACACATTCTCCCAAGACCAAGACATCCAAATCCACCAGGATGCGAGTTTTCACAATTGTTCAAGAGGTTGGGAACACTAACAATAAATGTTGTTAACATTGAGGTGGTAGTTCAAACTCTCCTCCTCTGATGCTTGATTGATTGAAAATAACTCTACCAAAACATAAATGGTGGTGAATAATATATAGTAATAGGTTATTGGACTTGGATCATGTTTAGTTGAGAGATAAAGTATCTATTTTGGCCTCAAGAACGCCCTTCCTATTAATATAGAATTGTAATTTTATGGCTAAATTTAGGCATCCATAAAACATAAACTATAAGTAATTTGACTAAAAATAAATAACAAATATTTCATGTCAAATCCATATAGTTTCACCCTATAGAATGTTCATAAAATGTTGGATATGAATTTGTGGTAGACGCTACAGTGGTGAGTCCTAAAATGTAACTTTTTTAAAGTGAAGAGACAAGTTATTGTCCTCTAACTAACATTTCCATATTCAAGACCTACATATGAAAATACATCACTTATAGCACATATTTATATACAATTTACACATTATCTATAGAAAAATAAATCTGAATCCATCCAAATGCATGTTTTCACAATGTTGGAAACACTAACAATAAATATTGGTAATGTTGAAGTGAAAATTGGTGATCTACATCTCCAGTGATTTGAGGTTCTAAAATATCACTAAAAAAAATTTAGGTTTGAAAATAATATCTAGGACTATGTTATCATCCTCCAATCACACTCGATAGAGAGATAAAGTATCAGTTTTTGCCTCAAGAATTCCCTTCTTAATAAGAGAAAATTGTAATTTTTAGGAAAAATTTAGGCACACATAAAATAAAAACCACATGTCATTTTCATTAACATAAATAAATAAAAATTATGTGTCTAATACATATAATTCCACCTTATATCATGTTGATCTAACTTTGGATACCAATCTGTAGTAGATGCTATAGTAATGAGTCCTAAAATGCAATTGTTTTGAGTGAAGAGACAAGGTTTTATTCTCCAATTGACATTTCCACCTTCAGGATATATACATTAAAATTCATCACTTTACACACATATGGATATGAAAATTACATGTTATTCCATGAACATGTCACCCAAATCCACCTAGATGTGTGTTTTCACACCTATTTAAGAGCTTGTAAACACTAACAACAAATTTTGTCAACGTTAAAGTGATAGTTGAAGATGTCCACGTCTATTAATTTATGGAAAGAAAATAGAAATAAAAACATGTGAAGGGTGGTGAATAATGTCTATTAATAGGTTCTCAAGCTCATATCATGCCTAGTAGATAGATAGATTACTAAATCTGGTCTCAAGAACACCCTTCCCAATATGATAAAATTGCACTTTTCAAGGCTAACTTCAAACAAGCATAAAATAGAATTTATAATTATTTTGAATGCTATAAAATAACCACCATGTGTGTGTTTAAAAACTCTAATTTCATCATATATTATGTCAATCAAACGTAGATATGAGTCCATGGTAGAAACTATAGTAATTAGTCATCCAATGTAACATTTTGGCGTTGAAGAGATATTTGTTGTCCTCCAACTATGTTACCACCTATGGGACCTCCACTTGAAAATATATAATTCAAACAAATTTGGGTATTTAAAGTATATATGATCCCATGATCACAACCTCTAAATTCATTGGATGAATGTGTTCACAAATATTTAGTTAGATGGAAACACTAACAAGAAATGTTGTCAATATTGAAGCGACAGTTGGATATCTCCACATCTAGTCCTTTACAGAATTAAAATGACACTAAAAAAATGTCATCAGTAACATATAATTTCTATGACTAGGTTATTTCCCTCATATCATGCCTAAAGAAATACAATACCCATTTTAGCCTCAAGAACACCCTTCTCAATATGATAAAATGGTAGTTTTTATTCTAACTTCAGACATGTGTAAAATGAAAAATGTAAGTATTTTGTATGAAATGAAATAACCTTTATGTTCACATTTAATAAAAAAAATTCAATCCTAAAACATGTCAATATAACCTTGGGGATGAATCCATGGTGGATACTACATTAATCAGTCCTCAGATGTAACCTTTTTGTAGTGAAGAGATAAGTTCTTGTCCTCCAACCATCATTACCACATATAGGACATCCAAATAAAAATACATCAATTCCACCATGTTTGGATACAAAAATTACACATTCTCCCATTATCATGATATCCCAATCCACCTAGACGTATGTTTTCATAATTGTTTAGGATCTTGGAAACACTAATAAGAAATGTTGTTAATGTTGAAGCAGTATTTGGAGATCTCCACCTGCATATCTTTATGGAAGTAAAATATCATTCAAAACATGTTGGGGGTGGAAGATAACATCTAATACAAGGTTATTTTCCTATAGTCATGGCTGACCAAGATATGGAGTACCCATTTAGGCCTCAAGAATACCCTTAAATATATGATAAAATTACAAAATTTACGCTAAATTTAGATGCGTGTTAAAATAAAATTGTAAGTCATTTGTAATAAATAAAATAACTATCATG
Organism: Torreya grandis; assembly: GCA_037957365.1. NCBI lineage: Eukaryota > Viridiplantae > Streptophyta > Pinopsida > Cupressales > Taxaceae > Torreya > Torreya grandis. Next base: position 275,852 of record JARHVA010001700.1, on the reverse strand, counting down.
TGAATTAAAAATACCTATAATTTCACCTTGAATCACATCAATCAAACCTAGGATGTAAATCTATGGCAAGTGTAACAGTAATGAGTCATGAAATGCAATGTTTTTAAGTGAGGAGACAAGTTCTTGTCCTCCAATTGAAATTTATGCCTTTAGGACATCCACCTAAAAATTCATCACTTCAAACATGTATAGATAAAAAAGTGACATGTTATCTAGTAACCATGACCTTAAAATCCACTCAAATGCATGTTTTCACAATTGTTTAGGATCTTAGAAACATTGAGAAAAAATGTTGTCAATGTTTTAGTAGAAGTTGGATATCTCCACCTCTGGCGATTCATGAAAGGAAACTGACACTACCAACATGCCAATGGTGGTGGATAACATCTAAAACTAAGTTCTTGGCCTCTGATGACCCCCAATCAAGATATAGAGTAACCATTTCGGCCTCATGAATGCCCTTCCCAATACAATAAAATTTTAATTTTTAGGATAACATTAGACACTCATAAAATGGAAATCATAAGTCATTTTTACAAACTAGAATAAATATCACATGCATGGCAAGTACCTATAATTTTAAACTAGAGCATATTGATCTAACCTTGGAGATAAATGTTTGGAAGACACTATAGTAAAGAGTCCTAAAATGTAACTTTATTGTAGTGAAGAGACAATTTATTATCCTCCAACTGATATTTCTGTCTATAGGACCTCTGAAGGAAAATCCATCACTTCCAACATGTATAGATAGGAAATTTACTCATGATACCATGACCTCAAAATTCAATGGATGTGTGTTTTTGTAACTGTTCAAGATATTGGAAACACTGACAATAAATTTTATCAACATTGAAGTGGTAGTTGGAGTCTACACCTTTTGTGCTTTGTGGAATAAAATTGGCACTACCAACATGTTGGAGGTAGTGGATAATGTCCAAGACCATGTTCTTGACCTCCCATCATGCTCGGTAAAGAGAAATAATACCCATTTTGGATTTAAGAACACCCTTTCTATAATAATGGATTATTTTTATTAAGTTTATCTTAGCTTCAAGAATATGAATTTATTAAGTAACAGTGCCAAAAACGTGAAGGTGTAATCTTATTTGACACTACTAGCCTAAAAATAATTTGTTCATAAGTAATTATAATTGAAATTTATATGTACTACCTACAAAATCAATAAAAGTTGATAAAATTAAATATATTTATATTTGATAACTCAATATACCTTGGAGTTTCAATCCAGTGAACTAATAGGACATGGTCTAATCTTGATATTAGAAATAATATGGTTAGACTCAAAAACTTTTCATATATTCTTAATTAATTACCTCCCATTATATTTGAGCAATTGAATATTTGTTGTAAGAACCAAATTTGAATAGTGCAGTATCTTCCTATGTGTTTCATATTCTTCAAACAACCATATATATGAATTTTTCATAAGATATAGTATACACCAAGTTCTAGTGACTAACATAGACCTAGTGGGATATTTAATTTCTTCCTAATCTATGATTAGGGAAGTCAATTTATTTTTTTCCTCTACACACTCACATAAGTAGTAATTTAATGTGTCTTCATTATCCTCAATAGTAAAAATTGGAAAAACATGTAATGTATCACAAAAAAATTAATGACAATTACAAGATATAAAATAATAATTTAGTACATAATGATTAATATTCTACCTAGTTGTACTAGATTAGATACATTGTCAAAGTCATGTGATGATGTCATATACATAAGTTGTAATGTTTATGTAACCTAATGTGTCAATTAGAATTAAAGGTCTAAAAATCCATTAATCCACCCACTCTTGTGACTCAAACTCATTTCAAACAAAGTCCACACATGTGGAACAAAAAAATGTCAAATGTCCTGTATGAATAGTCCAAAAACCTGCATTTGAGCTAGGAAATGAGTAGAGATCCTTTGATCCTATTATAGTCATACAATCTTCATACTTTGCCAATTATTCTTCCTCTATCAACCAAAAATATATATGAACAATAGAATTTTATTCAGAACCATGCCCATTTTATTGTTAGACCATTCAATAATGATTTTTGAATCAGTTAAAAAATGCCATCTTCAAATGTTAATTCCTCTCTTACAACATATCTTTTTACACATGATCTGACACCATCATGTTCCCATTTTCCATGTAAAGCCTCAATAAAAAAAATAATTATGGGAACTACATCAATGGTAACATGCATCTTTCTCAACTAATAAAACATTTTTACATTCTTGAATTGTGATCTACAATTATCTGATCAAATATAATGATGATTGAAAGTAATGTTCCTCTCAGTAAAATTTTCATAGAACATATCAAAATAACCTTGCATGTACTTTGTAAAATGTGATCGATCATCACTAACATAGAAAAGGTATTCCCTTAATATTGTTTAATATTGCTATGTGTTATCAGATGCATGCATGAATGTTATATACATAAATATGTCAACCTATAACAATTTTTAATACTATGACTGAACATCCATTTTTGATTTGAATGTGTATGTATCATCAAAGTCAACTACTAAAAAAATAAAACAAAGTGTAAATGTGTCCTTTATTAACTTGAATTATTAATCCAACCATTAGCTCTATGTGTATGCATTGCATACTCATAAACAATTTCCTTCCTGAATTTGACCATAAATTCTAAAATAAGCATTTATTTTGTAACAAGCTCACAAATTTTAGATTATTTACCATCTTTTACTTGATTTGAAACATACTTTTATTTTCCAAAACTAACTAATTCCTATCTAATTGTCATTGTATTCTCCTCATGAACATAATTAATTAGATTTCATAATCCACCACAAATGCTACAATTTTAATCCAAACATAATTTGTTATAAAACAATTGCCCATCTGGTCTTTCAAAAAAAATGTTAGAATAAATTCCCTTGCTAAATTTTACAAAAATTACATGCCACACTCCTAAAAAATGTTGTAAATGTGTAAAATACAATGTATACGATGAGAAACATAAATTTAACATGTTTCCTAAAACAACAAGTTGTGTGTGTGATATTTATTTTTACATAAAAGAGTTTTGCCATCAAAAAATATTTTTTGACTAATAGAAATTTGTGGTTGTTTTTGTAAAAACTTGGAGTAAAATTGTGTTTGGGTCATATTCAATAAATATTTCAGATGTAGTTCATAGTTAAAAGAACCAACACTTATTTTCACTAAATCTCTTATTTTAGGTGAAACTCTTGTATTGTCTTTCTAAAATTGTGCAAGTAAATTTATAAGAGCATCAACTATAACCTTGTCCTTTTGTGAAAATCTACTAGAGAATGCCTATAGATCATTAGTATTGACATCAAGTATTTTGTGTATCCCAAATGCTTTCATTATTATTTTTCTATTTATGTTGAATGCTTGATTATTTTTCGAAATCATGTTCCCTGTTTCACCACTTACTGAACAAGTTGGAATTATGTGTTTGGTAGCATTACCATATATGTTGTGTGTTTACACAACTACAATATGATATGGGTCATGTATGTTTTCAATAATCACCTTATTCTCACCATCCATGTTAGATGTTATTGGTATTAGGTTGTACATTATAGGTCTCATCATAATTAATTTCATCAATGAAACAAATAGTTGACTTTTTTTTTACAATCAAATTCTATTTTTTCAAAGAAAAATTCCAAAATTATTTTAGCTAGTATTTTTGAATGGTGGTCAAACATTTTATTCCATGTTGGTTTAATAATGTTTTCATCAACCTTAACTAAGTACTTTCCTTTTCTACACAAAATACATCAAGGTGTTAATAGTGGTGGAATTTGTTGAGATGTTGTTTCCATATCGTTATGTTTAGTACTAGTTTCTTCACTGATACTTTCACTTTTTAGTGTTTCCATGGGATTTTATTCATTGTTAGTTTCATGATTATATGTTTCCATGTAATTTTATTTGTTTTTAAGGTTTAAATCATCATGCATATGTATAATGTGGAATTGAAACATAATTTATAATTATAGGTAAACATTCATCATCACTATTCAATTCATCATTATCTATTTTATCATTTTCTACAACATTTGGTTCATTTGGGATAGTGTTTGTACCTTGTATTGAGTGAAATGTTTGAATCTGTACCCTTTATTTTTATCTAAATAATTTTAATCTCTATGGTGTTTTGTGATTTAAATTATTACTCTTATTTCAACATGATTTTTCACCCATGACTAGAAAAATGTGATAATGTTTGATGATAGGTCCAAAAAAAAATTGATGCAAGTGCATCAATACATAAGCATGATCAAAATGTTATTTTACTTGTAAGGATGTAAAATCTATTTTTATATCAATCAGAATCACTATATAAGAATCATTAGGAGTTTTTAGGATCATATTTGTATAATCTCATTTTCCCTCTAAAATGGGAAAGTTTGAAATTTTGAAAATTTACTATATATGAGAGGTTTTGAGTTATTTGATGGGTAGAGGTCTATTATTTAGAATTATATAGGGTATAATGAAGAAATTAAATATATTTTAATTGTTAATATGTCAAAAATTATTATTTTTTACTTACTCTAGCCTCATCCCAACGTAGAAGAAGGCTTATCTTGTTTTGTACTTGTTATCCAATTTTGACCCATAGGTCAAAATAGGATCCGTATAGTCAAAAAATGAACCTTGGTGATTTAGGAGGTGGTATGCATGTCCAAAATAACCTATTAGTATTTATTAAGGTAAATTTGGAAATATTAAGGTAAGTCTCTTTTATGTGTTTTGGTCTATTTGGGTCTCCTAAGTCAAAAAAGGGTCAAAAAGGTCATTTATTATGCCTTGAAATTTTTTTCATAGGTGATTAGGGGTTGATAAAAGTTATTTAATGTGTAAAACACATTTTCACAAATTTTCATGAACTTTTGTAAAGTTTGAAGACCATTTGCTAACTCTAAGATGTTAAAAATGCATTAAAAAGTGATTTTTAGCTAGCTCTAATGTGTGTCCAAGTTCTATAAAGTAAAAATGTGTAACAAAAAAAAATCCAAGGATTTTTTATCAGTTAATTAGATGTCACACTTGTTAGAGGGATCATAAAAAGTTAGAATCTTTCACTTCAAATCTAGTTTGAGTAGTTAGAAGAAGTTGTACAAACTTTTGGAAGTAATGTGAAAGTGAAAATAGTTGAAAAGAATCCTTTAATATTATAAAAGCTAGGAAAAATCTTGGGAAGAAGTTTGGATCTCAAAATTTGTGGACATATCCTTCTCTCTCTCATTCTCCCCTTCACAAGCTAGTGGAGGCCAACTTCAAGCAGATGGTACAGGCCATACAGGTAGAGTTGGGGGATAATATTTTGGAATTTTTTTTGGACCCATATGGGATTATAATTTTTGGCATTGTCCATTGGATTTTTTATTTAATATTTATGAAAATTTGATAAGAGCTCAAACTATTTTTTGAGAGATCAAAACCCCATAGACTAAGTTTGGATTAAATTCAATGCAAATTATGAATTCACGGATTCTTGAAATCAGTTGGAGTGTGTTCTAAAATTTATATATATTCATTACATTCCTTCATTCATCATGATGGCATGTTTGGATAGTCCTTTGGCAAGGAAACTCTATTTTATGAGTAATTTGAAATGACTGTCATCTTTTCTATGTTGTAGAACTTATCTAGATGAGACTATGATTTTGAGTGAACCATTATGGTCTTATAATAATCTATAATTCAATTCATGTATTTCTAATTATCCAAGTATTCCGTACAAGTCCCAAGTAGCCATTTCTTCATCAACTCTTTGTGGGTTGTGTTCTATGTTTGCATAGTAGAGTGTGTTGAGTGTTTGAATGTGTATATTTAGGAACTTTATGGTTTTTTTCATGTTATATGTGTTACTACAATGGATGTAATATTTTGAGTCTATAATAGTCCTAATCATAATTCTCAAGAGGTTTCAAACATAAATTTCAATCCTCACCTTCTACCACCTATAGGTTTGAAAATTCAATGGAGGTTCATTTTGTCAATATATTTTGAAGGTTATACTTTAATGAAAAAACTATTATGTTTAAATATGAAAAAAAGGTATGGACTTGTGGAGGATTTCCAAGCACATATAGTCAAGTTTACTCAAACTACACACAATTGGACCTCCACTAAGTTATTTATTTGTTCTATAAATATATCCACTATCATACATCAGGAACACATCTATGATTCAAATTTGATATCCTCTCAATAATATTATCACTCATTCAAATATACTCCACTTGATCTCTCTTAAAAATACCTCTAGGCTTCTTCACTCAACTAGACCTATTCAAGACTAAATAGGTCATATGACCTCGAACTTTATGTATAAAAAAAATATGTGATCATCATGAAATGATTATATATTCTCTCTTAAGGGTTTACAACATGTTTCCCCACCTCCTTAGGCTCATTTATTTATCAATCCACTCGCTTATTCTCTACATCCAAAAATAGGCCTAAAATGCCTTGCTTATATATGAGACTCTTACTCACACACCTCTTGGTTGGCCACACACACTCACCACCTTTGATTTATTAAAAAATAGGTTTAAAACATGTTATAAATATTAATAAATCATAATTATTTAGACACAACACCTCATAATACTTATTCCTCCTTTAGGTCTCATGAGAACCTTATTACATTAGGCCTTCTTATTGTTAGGTTGTGGAGCTAAAAGCTTCACTAATGCAAACATGGAGGAGGTTACTGAGTGTCACAGTAATTGACGTCGGTTAGGCCAACCGATGTCAGTCAGGGGTGGATAGGAAGCTGTCGACATCGATCATGGATCAGCCGATGTCAGTCATCTCTAGACAGACAGTGATCGACGTCGGTCACCTGTACGGTTCAAGAACTGTTAGTTACACAAACAGTTTGTTTAACGAACTGGTTATTTGCATGTAAAAGACTAATTTTAGTCTTAAGGCTATGTTTCTAATTATTATAATTGGAAAGTCTAATTATTGTTTGTATGGGATCTATATAATAGACTCATGGGGCTGTATAGTAATATGTAGAATCAGAAGGGTTCTGTATAATCATAAGGGTTCTATCCAAGGGAGAATCATAAGGACTTGGTGAGGCAAGGACAAGGGTTCTTCCAGGTGTGTAAGATCTAGGTTGGTAGGTGTGCAAGGCCAAGTTGATCTGTAATATATCAAGATCAGGTGAGATCTACATGGTAAGTAAGGTCGGTTGATCTGCAGGTGTGTGTGTGTGTGTGTGCGAGATCTAGGTTCTCAGAATGAGGTTGCAGGTTCTCAGAGTGAGGTTCACTAACAGGTGGTTTCATATTTGTTAAGTGTTTATTGATTACAGGTCACTCTCAGGGGTTTCTGATTGAGTGGGAGTATATCAATGGTAGAAAAAAGTAAGCTAAGAATGGAGGAACTCAAAATCAAGAATGATCAATTATAGAATTATAGAAAGAAAGAGCAGGTAAAGAAATATTGTTGGTTGGTAGAAGATCAGCATGGAGGAAATGAAGAAGTAGATGTTGCAGGTATTGTTGCACAAGATGCTCTTGAATGTTCCTTGGATAAAGTAGAATCTTGAGTTATAGATTTTGTTGCCTCTTTCCATGCAGCCCCAAATAGAGTATTTTTCCATGATGATGTCCAAGGAGACTTTGGAAATATTTATTTAGGGGTTGGTGATCCTTGTCAAATTGTTGGCAAAGGGGAAGTGTGGCTGAAATTGTAGACAGCCAACACATGGGTGTTGAAGGATGTCATGCAGGACCCAGTCCTAAAGAGGAGTCTAATTTCTACAAGAAAGTTGGGTGATGAGGGATGCACAATAACTCTCACAGTGGATGCACTTGAATTAGCATGTGGTAAGAAAGTAGGTACTCTTTATCTATCTACTTATATTACTGATTCTCCTTCTGTTTCAAAGATGTGGCTTTGTAGGCTTGGTCACATGAGTAAGAAGGGGATGCATGTTCTTAAGAGGAAGTCAGATGTCTTTGACAAACTTAAGAACTAGAAAGACTTGGTTTTCATGGAGGAGATGATGGACAGAGATCAATCATAGGGGCTGAATAACTCTGAGCAGGGCAGTTTGGATAGGGTTTTGATCCAAAGTGAGCTCGTGGGTAAAAAGTCATCACTCATAGGAAAACACAGTAACTGACATCGATCAGGTGGAACCGACATCGAACAGGTAGGTACCGACATCGGTCATGTGCAGACCAGAGTTGGTGGTGTCGGGTAGGTGGAGACCAATGTCGGTCATGGTACCGACGTTGATGACCAAGTAGACACCAATGTCGGTCAGGGAACCAGCGTTGGTGATCAGGAGGATTCGACATCGGTCGGGTGCAGACTAGGGTCGACCATAGAATGGATTTTGGGTGGACAGTAAGCTGTCAAGGAGTCTTAAATGCCCATATGGAGGACTAAAAGGATAAGTAAGCCTCAAATTCATTATTCCCCTTCTTTATACTACTTGTTGCTCACTGATGGTCAAGAACCAAGAAGTTTTAAAGAAGCAGAGCAGGTAGAATCCAGGAAACAGTGGGAGCATGGCATGAATTCTTTAGAAGAGAACCAAATGGGAGATTTGGTAGAGTTTCCAACTGGAAAAAAAGCACTAAAAGATGAATGGATTCCTTGGTTAAAGAAGAGAGAGAATGGATAAATGAGATAGAAGGCCAAGTCATATGGTCTTGAGCGAGCTCCAGGACAATGGTACAGGTTTGACAGGTGTATGACAAAGCATGGCTTTAGTCAATGTCATTATAACCATTGTGTTTACTTTACCAGGTTGAATAATGGTCATGACATTATCCTGTTACTGTATGTAGTGGGGTCACACATGTAGGGATTTGCTGAGCTAAAGGTAAAGTTAGTTCAGAGGTGTGCCATGAAGGATTCAGGAGTGAAATTATTTGGCATGAGTATTCCTAGAGACAGAGAAGATCACAAGTTGATGTTGTCTCAGGATGATTGTGTGAATAAGGTAGTGGTGAGGTTCAATATGCAGGATGCAAAACTGGTTAGCACACCTATGGATGGACAATTCACTGAACAGTGTCCCAATTCACATGATGAGGTTCAGTACATGTGTACTAGACCTGATGTTGCCCAAGCAGTGGGTGTTGTCAGCAAGTTTGTAGTCAATCTGAGAAAGAAGCATTGGAAAGTAATTCAATAGATTCTTAGGTATCTGAGAGGGACCAACAGTATGATTCATGCTATGCAAGGTCAGGGACTTCTCTACATGGGTATGTAGATTTGGATATGGCAGGTTACTTGGATGATAGGCGGACCACCATAGGATCTGTGGTGGTTGGTCTTCAAGATTGAGCTTGAAGAGGGATACAAGCCAGGAAACAAAATTAGATGATGTACAGGTACAGTTATAGGTGCAGCTATTTATCTCCAAGTGGGAGATTGTTAGGTTGTGGAGCTAAAAGCTTCACTAATGCAAACATGGAGGAGGTTGCTGAGTGTTGTAGTAACTGGCGTCGATCAGGCCAACCGACGTTGGTCAGGGGTGGATAGGAAGCTACCTACATCGGTCATGGATTTGCCAATGTCTGTCATCTCTACACAGACAATGATTGATGTCGATCACCTGTGCAGTTCCATAACTATTAGTTACACGAACAATTTTTTTAAGGAACTGGTTGTTTGCATGTAAAGAATAATTTTAGTCTTGAGGCTGCGTTTATAATTATTGTAATTGGAAAGTCTAATTATTGTTTTTATGGGATCTATATAATAGACTCATGGGGCTATATTTTAATTTGTAGAATTAGAAGGGTTCTATCCAAGGGAGAATCATAAGGGCTTGGTGAGGCAAGGACAAGGGTCCTTTCAGGTGTGTAAGATATAGGTCGGCAGGTGTGCAAGGCCTGGTTGATCTGCGGTATAGCAAGATCAGGTGAGATCTACATGGTAAGGTCAGTTGATCTGTAGGTGTGTGTGTGTGTGAGAGAGAGAGATCTAGGTTTACAGGTGTGCAAAACTAGGTTAATTTGTAGGTGTGCAAGATCAGGGAGATCAACAACACAATAGGTAGCAAGATCAGGTGAGATCTACTTGGACTACGTGGTGTACTTGGACTTGGAGTATATGTGTATAATCGGTGGTATTGGCAGTACTAATACTGACTGGTTGAAATACCAACTTGGTTATTGAGTTGATTGTGTTTGTAATTGAGAGAGAGAACTCTTGAGGGAAGATTACTGGTACACCCAAGAGGTGTGGGAAGAGTTTGATCTCTTTATTGTATTTCCTTATGGAAGAGTATTAATACAATTGGGTATTGTCTCTCATATTCTATGCTATTTCTGAATTCTAGTTACATTTTACTTTTGGTTAAATTCTGTGTTTAGTTGCTTATACAAAGGTAATCAAGTGTGCTCTTAATCCTAACAAATTGGTGTCAGAGCTTTGTGAGCCTAGGTCCTATCACTTATCAACACATTACCATTTTATCCCTTGGATAAAATTACAACTCTATACATGGAAAAAAACATTTCAAAAAACATCAAAATATACCTTATACAACATACTTTTAGATCCATAACATCTATTAGGTCCAACTCCTTCATGAAACACGTAAATAGTACTCAGTTCTATTAGGTTTTTATACACCAAAATGTTTGTTTTTCAATACTGAAGCTCAAACACAATTAAGACACTCAAAAATGATAAAAAAATGAATATATAGAATATAAATTACCTCAAAGTAATTAAAAAATTAATTGGAAACTTTCACTATGATCTTAAGGCTTCAGGAACACCTTTGCAACTCACTCACTAAGAACTGCCAGTTTACCTCAAAGACCAATCATGGTGACTCAAACCTCCAACACCTGTTTAGATACCTGCCATGAATATTTATGAATTTAAATGTTCTTGTAAGTTATCCAAACCATTCTCATTATAAATATCATATGTTCAAATCGAAAATAATAATCTTATAGAGTAATTTCTTGACCCCATATCACACAGTCTAAACTGAACCAGACAAGCCATTTTGGATTCAACATTTTCATCTATATTATTCACCTAAAAATATTATTAAAATAAAAAAATTACTTAAAAGTCTTAAAATCATCTCAATTCACTTGGTTTCATCATTATATTATGAAAACACACTCAAATTCATCTTCTCACTTTTGCCTTGATTTTACACTATTTACACCATTAGGTCTATCTATGACTTGCTAACTTGGAAGACTGGTTTAGCATATTTAAACGGTGAAAAATATATAAAAACAATAATTTTCATGAATTATTATTCTCTATATTATTATTCCATCCATTTTCTTTTCTTGACCAATGCAACTTTTGACTGATATAGTAAATTCTTCACAAACAAGCCTATATCTATGTATTTTCTCTCTCATATGATTAACCACCACCACATAGAGGTACTTGGGAGAGTTGAATATAATATAAAATATGTTTATTGAGCATTTAAATCCATTCTAATCTTATTTTAGAAACATATTATACATCGGTTCCTTATTAGGGTTTTAGGGAGCCTTAACATAGGTTTTGGTGTTAATGATTTTTCATAAAGGACTACCCCTTAAATACAAAACCAACGCCTATAGATATTATATATGACCCTTAACCATATCTCCTTAAAATATTATGTTCCCATGCATAGGTTATACATGCCAATAAACACCTGAAAGTCCTTCTCAGGTTTATATACCTTCATTCTGTGCACTTGAGAGACCTCAAAACCACTTTTCATACCTTTTCCTTCAAACCATGATCTCATACTTCATGATCAACCATAAAAAAAATTTAATTACCTATATCCATTTTATACTTCACACATTCACCTCGAAATCTAATCATCATTCCTCATTAGGCTAGGCAGGGCTAAGGAATGGTATAGGTAGAGACCAAGACTGAAGGACCTACCTTCAAAGACTCATTTTAAAAAAAATTTGAGTGCATTAAAACCTTATTATCATTATAAAAAATCCTCTCACATGACTGAGTTCACTCATGTCATCATGTCACCAACTCATAACTTCACCATGCCATGACTAAGCTCAAGATTCTAATGCATTTGATAACTTGAGTTATTCTTTCCATTTCATGACCTCAATGGAACATAAAAAAATCAGACATAAGACATTACAACATACTCATATCACTTAACTATTCTATTTTTGATGAAAAAAATATTCTTTAGCTTCATACAAACCTAAAACCACATGATTAAGCTTCATATGACTGAACATCTCTCTCAATGCTCATTGTCATATCACATACCTTTGTTCATGCATTTCACCATGATTCCTTCACATGGATCATCCTTCCATTATTTTTACCTTCAATTATTACAACATTAATGAAAACATCAATCTTGATCACTAATCATTTATAAAAACATCATGCTACCAATTGAGAACACACTTTCAATAGGCTACTCATATCCACAATACTCACTCACTGATTAACACTCTCTTTAATCTACTATTATGTTAAATAACTTTACCAAATAGACCTTTGACATCAATGACCATTATGGATTTACATGATGCACCCTTTGATATCAGTGACAATAACATGCCAACACTGAGGTACTTGCCTCACTATCCACAATACAATTGTGAACAAGCTTGTCTCTTATAATGAGTATGAGATAGAAAGGTGGGGCATTTTCAGATTTGGTGGAGGGTTTAACAATTTTAGTAGGATCATTAGTTAGGGATAAACCACCATGTCTTGATGGTTGAGGAATTATATGGATCTGGGATAGCTACTCAAGAAGTAGTTTATTTTGACCAAGCATCTGGAGCACTTCCCAAAGATATATACTAGTCTTATTTTTCTTCAAAGAATCAATGAAGTTCATAGAAGGAAAAGTTACATTTTATTTCATCCTTGAAGCTAAATAAGTTCCTTGAACATGAGGTAATGGATTAATTTGAGTCACCCTTCCTACATTTTGATTTTGAATAGATCTAGAATTTGTAGGGGTTGCTACATTTGCATTCACACCTTCTGGTCTTGAGGAAGGAGAAGAAGGATTATTTAGACTTGTTTCAACACCATGAACATATCCAAAATATTTCCTCTTTGATCTTGTTTTTTTTTAACTGAGGTACCTTGGTTTAAGACAAATATATCTTCCACTTAAAATTTGTCAAGGCTCACTCATTGAGGTTTCCATCTATTATTTTTTTTCTTTCATGAAGTTCCCATCTTCTATTTTCAATTGAGGATTAGGTCCTTATTGAGATACCAATTCTTTTCCTCCACTCTCATTCTCATCCATATACTGCCCTTGAGGCTGCCATTCTTCTCCTTAAACTAGGTTACTATGAACTAGAACCTTGGCTCTTGTGTTGGGAGTAGAGGTTGGATTTTAGGCATTGGGTGGGATATTGAAGTTAGGTTGGTCTTGTCCCCTCCCTTGACCATATTTATTAGGTTTAAAATTATTTTATTATGGAATATAGGAATAATAGTTTTGGTTAAATCCATATTATAGATTTAGTTTCCTAACTTGAGCTTCTAAAGCCTTAGATCTTACCTCCCAATCAATGGTATCTTTTGAATTATTTGGGGAAGCTCTAGACTTATTTTTTTCACTTGGGATTAGAGTAATACTTGGGGGAGAAACAAACATATTAAGCAGGATAAGCATAGATAATTTTGGAAGAAGTTTACTAGCTTATATCAAACCATTCTCAACCCTAATTTCTATGTCATATGCTTCAGACAAAGTGTACCCACCCATTTACTGCAACATGACAACTATATAAGTTACAATAAATTTGAGGTATGTTAGGAAGACAAAACTTGTAAGGTGTCTCATGAGAGGTGGAATCCCATACCATGTTATTTAAAACCTCTCATTGAAGTCATGCATAGTTTTTTTGGGCCTCTTTGAATCACATTCAGTTGATGAATGAGTGACTTGTGATCACTTTTATCTTCAAATCTTTGAGTTAAAAAATCTCTAAACTCATCCCAATTGGTGATACATCCTATCGACAATGTCCTATAACAATCAAGGGATTTTCCCTTAAGAGACATAGCAAGTAGTCTGACTATAATGTTAACCTCAGTGATAATTTGGAAATTGTAGAAGTTAAAAATGTTCCCATTATGCTCACTTGGGGTAATATGACCTTCACCATTAAGATTGGAAACACTCTTTGTGGCATTGGGAGGGATATCATCACAGGCATTGAGGTGTATAGTATTTTTAGTATTGAAGGTTGGGAAAGCATGCTACCTAGACATGTTAACCTCAATTTATTCTTCACTCTCTCACTCTTCTTGACATGAGAAGTCTTCTTGTTCTTTAAAGGTCAAGATAGGTTGAGTATGTTAAACTTCAAGAGGAAGTTTAGGTTGAGGGAGTGGATCTATAAGATAGTTATCTCTACTAGTAATTGAACTAGTAAGGACCATGAAGTATGAAAAAAAGGAATGATAAAACTTGGTATAAAACCAAATATTTAGTACAACACACGTATGTAGATATGATGTTATCAAGACCAACATTAACCTTGACAAGGTATGCTTGAGATAATAATCCAACTAGGTGTGACAAAATTATTGTCACTCAATCTTGCACCCTTGGAGAAGTAATTCAGGTTTTCTCCAAATTGAGTGAAACATTGGATTACCTCTAAGCCTATGGGTTTTATATAATAGAGTTAAACATCTAGGTTTAAGTGATATCTCCATAGATTAGTCTTTGATATCTTATCACCTATACTACTTACTTCCTTGGATGAAAATAGATATAAATAAACATGAAAATGACTTATTATAATAGGGTGATACACCAAATTTATCTCCACTATACTACCATGACCTACACTATGAAATATTAGTCACAAAATTGGCTTCAACATCCTAGATTACTCTAGTATAAGTATTTAAGACATGTATGTGATATGTACTGCATTTCCCAAGGTGAATGGACAAAATGCCTAATTATAGACACTAATGCTATTTATTACACTTAGAGATAGACAAGTTCACTAACTAAACTTCATATTGTATATTATAGAGTTAATTACTTTCACACAACATGAGAGAGTAAGTTGAATAAAGGATAGATGATTATCAATTATCATTCAACTTTGCACTACTCCACACACTTAGACAAGGAATTATGGAATCAAAACTATCTTCAAATATTTATTCAAAGGCAAACATTAGTATTCAAACCAAAATGAGTCCACCCTACCAGACATGGATTAGATACAAATGCCAAAATGGTTTACATATATAGAGAATAGGAGAGGAGAGAGAAGAAGTGAAGTTCAAGAGTCAAAAAACCAAGTGTCAAAATGGGAAAACTAGTTATAATATGAGAGGAGTTATAAGAAAAGCTATGAAGGTATTCATAAACATGTGTCTACTTGAAGATCATAATTCTTCCTCATGTTAGTGTAGAGATTTCAATGAAGAGTCACTTGACAGTCTAGAACTACCTTTGGAAGTTTTTGACACATGTTTCTTTACTTGGGAAGTTGGAAAAAATATGGTGGCATCCCTTATACTCCCCTCAACTAATGAAATTCTCTACACCACTTGTCATTCGCTACCTTGTAACTAATCATTGTCCCTTCTAGGCTTGTCTTCACACTTGTCACTTAAGTGACCTATAGTTGCTCAAGAAGGTTTGTTAAATAGGTGATAGGAAACTCAATTACACCTTCTTTGTATTCTAGTCTATCAAGTAGACCTCAATGAAACTCAAACAACATTTATCACTATCAACTTTGACAATCACATTATTTTCTCATTATGCTTATTTAGACTGCCTGTAGTGAATGATCTAGAAAAGGGGTTTCCATACATAATCATGGTGAGATTTGAGTATGAAGAGTTATATTGAGTATATACACACCTTTCATAGTGAATTTATTCTATCCATTCCTTTTTTCACTTGTGAAACACATCAATTCTTGTAAAATAGACTGAATCAGGCCTATCCGTACAAGTGACAATATGGATCAATAGGGTGGAAAGGAGATTGAGGAAGTGATATACATTTATAAAACACTTTAATGAATATTTTAACCCTTTTATATGCATTTCCATTCATATTTTCTTCATCATGTTCATATGAGAGTTTTATGTCACTTGGATTGTTAATGATGATTCATAAAAGTTAGATGTTTAACTCATAGATCAATTCCACAAAATTTTAGTTCATTATCCTCCTCAATTACACCTATGTTATTGAGGTACCATGAACTCTATCCATATAGATGTGAGTAAAATAAAATGTCCTCTCAAGATCCTACTTGCACTCTGGGCACCCTTGAGATAAGGTTAGACCAAAATGGCCAAATCTATATCGTCATTTACAAACTGATGGTTATAATTGACTCTCCACTCTCCACTAAAGGTTATAAAATGTGTTGTAAGGATCTCATGTAGGTTCTTAGAGTGAGGTTCACTAACAGGTGGTTTCAGATCTGTTAAGTGTTTGTTGATTATAGGTCACTTTCAGGGGTTTCTGATTGAGTGGGAGTATAGCAATGGCAGAAGAAATTAAGCTAAGAATGGAGGAACTCAAAATCAAGAATGATCAATTACAAAATTATGGAAAGAAACAGCAGGTAAATAAATATTATTGGTTGGTAGAAGATCAGCATGAAGGAAATGAAGAAGCAAATGTTGCAGGAATTGTTGCATAAGATGCTCTTGAATGTTCCTTGGATAAAGTAGAATCTTGTGTTATAGATTTTGTTGCCTCTTTCCATGCAGCCCCAAATAGAGTATTTTTCCATGATGATGTCCAAGGAGACTTTGGAAATATTTATTTAGGGGTTGGTGAGCCTTGTCAAATTGTTGGCAAAGGAGAAGTGCAGCTGAAATTGCAGATGGCCAACACATGGGTGTTGAAGGATGTCATGCAAGTTCCAGTCCTAAAGAGGAGTCTAATTTCTACAAAAAAGTTGGGTGATGAGGGATGCACAGTAACTCTCACAGCGGATGCACTTGAATTAGCATGTGGTAAGAAAGTAGATACTCTTTATCTATCTACTTGTATTACTGATTCTCCTTCTATTGCAAAGATGTGGCTTTGTAGGCTTGGTCACATGAGTAAGAAGGGGATGCATGTTCTTAAGAGGAAGTCAGATGTCTTTGACAAACTAAAGTACTAGAAAGACTTGGTTTTCATGGAGGAGATGATGGACAGAGATCAGTCACAGGGGCTGAATAACTCTGAGCATGGTAGTTTGGATAGGGTTTTGATCTAAAGTGAGCTCGTGGGTAAAAAGTCATCACTCACAAGAAAACACAGTAACCGACATCGAACAGGTAGATACCAACATCGGTCATGTGCAGACCAAAGTTAGTGGTGTCTAATAGGTGGAGACTGACGTCAATCATGGTACTGATGTCAGTGACCATGTGGACACCAACGCCGGTCAAGGAACCAGCATCGGTGATCAATAGGATTTGACATTGGTCGGGTGCAGACTAGGGTTGACTAAAGTATGGATTTTGGGCAGAAAGCAAGCTGTTAAGGAGTCTCAAATGCCCGTATGGAGGACTGAAAGGATAAGTAAGCCTCAAATTTGTTATTCACCTTCTTTATACTACTTGTTGCTCACGAATGGTCAAGAACCAGGAAGTTTTAAAGAAGCAGAGCAGGTAGAATCCAGGAAACAGTGGGAGCATGGCATGAATTCTTTGGAAGAGAACCAAATGGGAGATTTGGTAGAGTTGCCATCTAGAAAGAAAGCACTAAAAGATGAATGGATTCCTTGGTTAAAGAAGAGAGAGAATGGACACATGAGACAAAAGGCCAAGTCATATTGTCTTGAGCGAGCTCCAGGACAGTGGTACAGGTTTGACAGGTGTATGACAAAGCATGGCTTTAGTCAATGTCATTGTAACCATTGTGTTTACTTTACCAGGTTGGATAATGGTCGTGACATTATCCTGTTACTATATGTAGTGGGGTCACACATGCAGGGATTTGCAAAGCTAAAGGTAAAGTTAGTTCAGAGGTGTGTCATGAAGGATTCAGGAGCAAAATTCTTTGGCATGAGTATTCCTAGAGACAAAGAAGATCACAAATTGATGTTGTCTCAGGATGATTGTGTGAATAAGGTAGTGGTGAGGTTCAATATACAGGATGCAAAACTGGTTAGCACACCTATGGATGGGAAATTCATAGAATAGTGTCCCAATTCACATGATGAGGTTCAGTATATGTGTACTAGACCTGATGTTGCCCAAGCAGTGGGTTTTGTTAGCAAGTTTGTAGTCAATCCAAGAAAGAAGCACTGGAAAGAAGTTCAATTGATTCTCAAGTATCTGAGAGGGACCAGCAGCAGGGATTCATGTTATTCAGGGTCAGGGACTTCTCTACATGGGTATGTAGATTCGGATATGGCAGGTTACTTGGATGATAGGTGGAGCACCATAGGATGTGTGGTGGTTGGTCTTCAAGATTGAGCTTGAAGAGGGATACAAACCAGGAAAAAAAATTAGATGATGTATAGGTACAGGTACAGGAGCAGCTATTTATCTCCAAGTGGGAGATTGTTAGGTTGTGGAGCTAAAAGCTTCACTAATGCAAACATGGAGGAGGTTGCTGAGTGTTGTAGTAACTGACGTCGATCAAGCCAACTAACGTTGGTCAGGGGTGGATAGGAAGCTACCAACATCGATCATGGATCAGTCGACATCTGTCATCTCTAGATAGATAGCGATCGATGTCGATCACCTGTGCAGTTCTAAAACTAAAGTTACATGAATAGTTTATTTAACAAACCGGTTGTTTGCATGTAAAGAATAATTTTAGTCTTGAAGCTGCGTTTCTAATTATTTTAATTAGAAAGTCTAATTATTGTTTGTATGGGATCTATATAATAGACTCATGGGGTTGTATTGTAATTTGTAGAATCAGAAGGGTTCTATAGAATCATAAGGGTTCTATCCAAGGGAGAATCATAAGGACTTGGTGAGGAAAGGACAAGGGTTCTTTTGGGTGTGTAAGATCTAGGTCGACATGTGTGCAAGGCCTGGTTGATCTATGGTATAATAAGATCAGGTGAGATCTACATGGTAAGTAAGGTTGGTTATTCTGCAGGTGTGTGTGTGTGAGAGAGATCTAGGTTTGCAGGTGTGCAAAACCAGGTTGATTTGTAGGTGTGCAAGATCAGGGATATCAACAACACAATATGTAGCAATATCAGGTGAGATCTACTTGGAGTACGTGGTGTACTCAGACTTGGATTATGTGTGTATACTCAATGGTATTGGTAGTATTGATACTGATTGGTTGAAACACCAACTTGGTTATTGAGTTGATTGTGTTTGTAATTGAGAGAGAGAACTCTTGAGGGAAGATTATTGGTATGCCCAAGAGGTGTGGGAAGAGCGTGATCTCTTTATTGTATTTCGTTCTGGAAGAGTATTAATACAATTGGGTATTGTCTCTCATATTCTGTGCTATTTCTGAATTCTAGCTACATTTTACTTTTGGTTAAATTTTGTGTTTATTTGCTTATACAAAGGTAATCAAGTGTGCTCTTAATCCTGACAAATTGGTGTCAGAGCTTTGTGAGCCTAGGTCCTATCACTTATCAACACATTACCATTTTATCCCCTGGATAAAATTACAACTCTATACATGGAAAAAACATTTCAAAAAACATCAAAATATACCTTATACAACCTATTTTTAGATCCATAACATCTATTAGGTCCAACTCCTTCATGAAACACCTCAATAGTACTCAGTTCCATTAGGTTTTTGTACACTAAAATGTTTGTCTTTCAATACTGAAGCTCAAACACAATTAAGACACTCAAAAATGATAAAAAAATGAATATATAGAATATAAATTACCTCAAAGTAATTAAAAAATTAATTGGAAACTTTCACTATGATCTTAAGGCTTCAGGAACACCTTTGCAACTCACTCACTAAGAACTGCCAGTTTACCTCAAAGACCAATCATGGTGACTCAAACCTCCAACACCTGTGTAGATACTTGTCATGAATATTTATGAATGTAAATGTTCCTATAAGTTATCCAAACCATTCTCATTATAAATATCATATGTTCAAATGGAAAATAATAATCTTATAGAGTAATTTCTTGACCCCATATCACACAGTCTAAACTGAACCAGACAAGCCATTTTGGATTCAACATTTTCATCTCTATTATTCACCTAAAAATATTATTAAAATAAAAAAATTACTTAAAAGTCTTAAAATCATCTCAATTCACTTGGTTTCATCATTATATTATGAAAACACACTCAAATTCATCTTCTCACTTTTGCCTTGATTTTACACTATTTACACCATTAGGTCTGTCTATGACTTGCTAACTTGGAAGACTAGTTTAGCATATTTAAAGGGTGAAAAATATATAAAAACAATAATTTTCATGAATTATTATTCTCTATATTATTATTCCATCCATTTTCTTTTCTTGCCCAATGCAACTTTCGACTGATATAGTAAATTCTTCACAAACAAGCCTATATCTATGCATTTTCTCTCTCATATGATTAACCACAGCCACATAGAGGTACTTGGGAGAGTTGAATAGAATATACAATATTTTTATCAAGCATTTAAATCCATTCTAATCTTATTTGAGAAACATATTATACATTGGGTCCTTATTAGGGTTTTAGGGAGCCTTAACATAGGTTTTGGTGTTAATGATTTTTCATAAAGGACTACCCCTTAAATACAAAACCAATGCCTATAGATATTATATATGACCCTTAACCATATATCCTTAAAATATTATGTTCCCATGCATAGGTTATACATGCCAATAAACACCTGAAAGTCCTTCTCAGGTTTATATACCTTCATTTTGTGCACTTGAGAGACCTCAAAACCACTTTTCATACCTTTTCCTTGAAACCATGATCTCATACTTCATGATCAACCCTAAAAAAAATTGAATTACCTATATCCATTTTATTATTCACACATTCACCTTGAAATCTAATCCTCATTCCTCATTAGGCTAGGCAGGGCTAAGGAATGGTATAGGTAGAGACCAAGACTGAAGGACCTACCTTCAAAGACTCATTTTAAAACAATTTTGAGTGCATTCACACCTTATTATCATTATAAAAAATCCTCTCACATGACTGAGTTCACTCATGTCATCATGTCACCAACTCATAACTTCACCATGCCATGACTAAGCTCAAGATTCTAATGCATTTGATAACTTGAGTTATTCTTTCCATTTCATGACCTCAATGAAACATAAAAAAATCAGACATAAGACATTACAACATACTCATATCACTGAACTATTCTATTTTTGATGAAAAAAATATTCCTTAGCTTCATACAAACCTAAAACCACATGATTAAGCTTCATATGACTGAACATCTCTCTCAATGCTCATTGTCATATCACATACCTTTGTTCATGCATTTCACCATGATTCATTCACATGGCTCATCCTTCCATTATTTTTACCTTCAATTCTTACAACATTAATGAAAACATCAATCTTGATCACTAATCATTTATAAAAACATCATGCTACCAACTGAGAACACACTTTCAATAGGCTACTCATATCCACAATACTCACTCACTGATTAACACTCTCTTTATTCTACTATCATGTTAAATAACTTTACCAAATAGAGCTTTGACATCAATGACCATTATGGCTTTACATGATGCACCCTTTGATATCAGTGACAATAACATGCCAACACTGAGGTACTTGCCTCACTATCCACAATACAATTGTGAACAAGCTTGTCTCTTATAATGAGTATGAGATATAAAGGTGGGGCATTTTCAGATTTGGTGGAGGGTTTAACAATTTTAGTAGGATCATTAGTTAGGGATAAACCACCATGTCTTGATGGTTGAGGAATTCTATGGATTTGGGATAGCTACTCAAGAAGTAGTTTATTTTGACCAAGCATCTGGAGAACTTCCCAAAGATATATACTAGTCTTATTTTTCTTCAAAGAATCAATGAAGTTCAAAGAAGGAAAATTTACATTTTATTTCATCCTTGAAGCTAAATAAGTTCCTTGAACTTGAGGCAATGGATTAATTTGAGTCACCCTTCCTACATTCTGATTTTGAATAGATCTAGAATTTGTAGGGGTTGCTACATTTGCATTCACACCTTCTGGTCTTGAGGAAGGAGAAGAAGGATTATTTAGACTTGTTTCAACACCATGAACATATCCAAAATCTTTCCTCTTTGATCTTGTTTTTTTTTTTAACTGAGGTACCTTGGTTTAAGATAAATGTATCTTCCACTTAAAATTTGTCAAGGCTCACTCATTGAGGTTTCAATCCGTTATTTTTTTTCTTTCATGAAGTTCCCATATTCTATTTTCAATTGAGGATTAGGTCCTTATTGAGATACCAATTCTTTTCCTCCACTCTCATTTTCATCCATATACTACCCTTGAGGCTGCCATTCTTCTCCTTAAACTAGGTTACTATGAACTAGAACTTTGGCTCTTGTGTTGGGAGTAGAGGTTGGATTTTAGGCATTGGGTGGGATATTGAAGTTAGGTTGGTCTTGTCCCCTCCCTTGACCATATTTATTAGGTTTAAACTTATTTTATTATGGAATATAGGAATACTAGTTTTGGTTAAATCCATATTATAGATTTAGTTTCCTAACTTGAGCTTCTAAAGCCTTAGATCTTACCTCCCAATCAATGGTATCTTTTGAATTATTTGGGGAAGCTCTAGACTTGTTTTTTGCACTTGGGATTAGAGTAATACTTGTGGGAGAAACAAACATATTAAGCAAGATAAGCATAGATAATTTTGGAAGAAGTTTACTAGCTTATATCAAACCATTCTCAACCCTAATTTTTATGTCATATGCTTCAGACAAAGTGTACCCACCCATAGACTGCAACATGACAACTATATAAGTTACAATAACTTTGAGGTATGTTAGGAAGACAAAACTTGTAAGGGGTCTCATGAGAGGTGGAATCCCATATGATGTTATTTAAAACTTCTCATTGAAGTCATGCATAGTTTTTTAGGGCCTCTTTGAATCACATTCAGTTGATGAATGAGTGACTTGTGATCACTTTTATCTTCAAATCTTTGAGTTAAAAAATCTCTAAACTCATCCCAAGTGGTGATACATCCTATCGACAATGTCCTATAACAATCAAGGGATTTTCCCTTAAGAGACATAGCAAGTAGTCTGACTATAATGTTAACCTCAGTGATAATTTGGAAATTGTAGAAGTTAAAAATGTCCCCAATATGCTCACTTGAGGTAAAAAGACCTTCACCATTAAGATTGGAAACACTCTTGGTGGCATTGGGAGGGATATCATCACAGGCATTGAAGTGTATATTATTTTTAGTATTGAAGGTTGGGAAAGCATGCTACCTAGACATGTTAACCTCAATTTATTCTTCACTCTCTCACTCTTCTTGACTTGAAAAGTCTTCTTGTTCTTCAAATGTCAAGATAGGTTGAGTATGTTAAACTTCAAGAGGAAGTTTAGGTTGAGGGAGTGGATCTATAAGATAGTTATCTCTACTAGTAATTGAACTAGTAAGGACCATGAAGTATGAAAAAAAAGAATGATAAAACTTGGTATAAAACCAAATATTACCTTCAATGGAGTCACCAAATATTGAGTACAACAAACGTATGTACATATGATGTTATCAAGACCAACATTAACCTTGACAAGTTATGCTTGAGACAATAATCCAACTAGGTGTGACAAAATTATTGTCACTCAATCTTACACCCTTGGAGAAGTAATTCAGGTTTTCTCCAAATTGAGTTAGTGTAGAGATTTCTTCCTCAAGTTAGTGTAGAGATTTCAATGAAGAGTCACTTGACAGTCTAGAACTACCTTTGGAAGTTTTTGACACATGTTTCTTTACTTGGGAAGTTGGAAAAAATATGGTGGCATCCCTTATACTCCCCTCAACTAATGAAACTCTCTACACCACTTGTCATTCACTACCTTGTAACTACTCATTGTCCCTTCTAGGCTTGTGTTCACACTTGTCACTTAAGTGACCTATAGTTGCTCAAGAAGGTTTGTTAAATAGGTGATAGGAAACTCATTTACATCTTCTTTGTCTTCTTGTCTATCAAGTAGACCTCAATGAAACTCAAACAACATTTATCACTATCAACTTTGACAATCACATTGTTTTCTCATTATGCTTATTTAGACTGCCTGTAGTGAATGATCTAGAAAAGGGGTTTCCATGCATAACCATGGTGAGATTTGAGTATGAAGAGTTATATTTATTATATTCACACCTTCCATAGTGAATTTATTCTATCCATTCTTTTTCTCACTTGTGAAACACATCAATTCTTGTAAAATAGACTGAATCAAGCCTATCTGTACAAGTGACAATATGGATCAATAGGGTGGAAAGGAGATTGAGGAAGTTATATATATTTATAAAACACTTTAATGAATATTTTAACCCTTTTATATGCATTTCCATTCATATTTTCTTCATCATGTTCATATGAGGGTTTTATGTCACTTGGATTGTTAATGATGATTCATAAAAGTTAGATGTTTAACTCCTAGATCAATTCCACAAAATTTTAGTTCATTATCCTCCTCAATTACACCTATGTTATTGAGGTACCATGCACTCTATCTATATAGATGTGAGTAAAATAAAATGTCCGCTCAAGATCCTACTTGCACTCTGGGCACCCTTGAGATAAGGTTAGGCCAAAATGGCCAAATCTATATTGTCATTTACAAACTGATGGTTATAATTGACTCTCCACTCTCCCCTAAAGGTTATAAAATGTGTTGTAAGGATCTCATGATGTTAGACACCATTAGGCGTAGTCTACATATCTTATGTACCCAAAC
The DNA here is from genome assembly GCA_037957365.1 of Torreya grandis. Taxonomy (NCBI): domain Eukaryota; kingdom Viridiplantae; phylum Streptophyta; class Pinopsida; order Cupressales; family Taxaceae; genus Torreya; species Torreya grandis. Next base: position 250,969 of record JARHVA010001700.1, on the reverse strand, counting down.
ATGTTATCACTTATGAGTGATCCCAATGGATTAGGGTACTTATATGATCTTGTTTACATCAAATTCAACTATACACATCACCATACATTTACCCAAGTCTCTCACATTCATCCTTTTTACCATTCACATATTAGGTTTGTACACTACATGATTCTAAAGTGCCCCTGTCTAAGATAAAATAGAGGATACTTACACTATTGGTTTGGCTAAAATAAGACAATGATTATCTTATTTAGGTCATGAGGACCTTCTGTACCAATTTTAAAATCTTTGTCATACCTCTATAGCCTTAAAATGTATCAAAATATCAATACTAGTTTCCTAAAATAGTGAATGTGTATAGGGTTTTTGGTTTGGCCTAAAAACTCTGAGTTATGACTGTCTCTATTCTTCCTTGATTTAGAGGTTAACTTGGAAGTGTTATGGCATAAATAATGAGGAAGAAATATATGTGATAATATTCAACATATGTCTTTATCTATCAACAAAATTGTATTCTCCATTAGCATGAGACTAGTTTATGTATGAGATAAACTATAGATGTTCATTAGGTGCATCAAGGGATGCATGTCAATATATATTAGTGTTTGAGCACTGTGTTTCATGTTTTTGGTTTCATCTCAAATCACTAATACCATTTCATCTAAAATATCTTTTCATCAACCAAAGTGTATCCTTTATTAGCTTTGACTAGTCTATATACTGAGTCTAAATTGTAGGTGTTCATTAGGGAGACCAAAAGACTTCCTATAGGTGTTGGTTCATGCTTTGAGCACTATGTTTCCACTCCTTCTAATCTCTCTTTAGGTCACTAGGACCATTTCACACATGAATGCATCCATTTTTACCTTGAGACTAGGCTCTTGTTCCTTTGCCATCAATGCACTGTAGGTGAGAATGTGGTTTGAGGTTCATTTTGGCCCAAAAGGCACTATATTACACCAAATATTCTCAATAAATTTTGATTGAATTTTGAGCCACTCAACCATCTTTCCCCCTTGACCAAAAAATCTCATTATATGTTTAGATGTTACATTTTCATCTAAACAACAAGACTAGGACTATTAGGATTGTTTATACTTCACCAACTATCAGTAATAGATGGAAATATATTGATCAAAGTATCTTTTTGGGGAAGTTAAGGTAACACTTCCTTTTTATAACTTTATTCAATTCTAAGACTTTGGACTCAAGGGTGGATGTTGGTAGTGATCTCACCACTTACACATTGATATCTTCTTGATCTGTGAACCTATTTGAGATGAAAAAATAGGCTCAAATGCTTCTTGACATGCCTTGAGACTCTCTTTCAAGTATGAGCATGAAATTTGTAGATACCTGCTTCGAGGCTACTTGATTGTATCATTTCTAACAGGCCTTACATACCATCAATGATCCTCTTGAGATCAAAGCTTCAATGAATAATATGATCAAACTTACTCTATAAGGTTGAAAACAAACATATTGGCTTTGACCTGAAGCCATCCATAGGAGAATAAGCTCTAAAATCAATAAAACACTATCTATAATCTTGAATAGTGTTCATTCATAGCATAAGAGAGTGAACCTACCTATTCCTTCACATTCTCATATGCCAAATCAATTGAATTAAACATGAAAAGGGGTAACATGTTATAAAAGTACACACACACCACTTGGTTCACATAAATCAAAGTAATCAGATGAGGAAACTGAAACCATTAGGGTTATGCAAGAAATTTGGAGGTGTTGATAGTCTTAGTGATTGTTCATATCATACAGACTATCAATCTAAAGACCATGAACATGAAATCAAAGTTAATAAGGACTACCTTCATCTACCAAGTTAATTCACCCTTAGTCTATTTTTTTTGTTTATATTGAAGGAAGACTGTTGACCTCTTTTGTCTTGTCCAAGAGAGAGACCAAATTTTGACTATTTTGAGCTTTTTAAAGATTTTTTAGCATGAAAAAGACTTTTGGGGATCTTAAAACACTTTTTATAAGTCTTCACATGTGTCAGATGAGCCACCTAGTCTATACAACTTACTTGAAACTCCTTTTTTTAGTGATCTTCTTGTTTGTACATTTGACCTACAACATGTTAGTTCCAAAACTATTCCCTAATATACCATACATTATCTTAAGCCTTTACATTTGTATTTTTGCTAAAATATATGTACAAATTCATTTAAATACCAAAATATGGAATAAAATTACATTTATAAAATAAGGGAAAATGTGACAAAGATGAAATCATACTATGTGATGTCATTAATGACCATGACATTAATCTAGGACCATGGTGACCATTTTATGATTTAGAAGACCTTGTGAAAGATTTACACATGTAGGTAAGTTGAATAATTTTGACCTAGAGTAAAAATTAGTTAACATGAACCTTAAGTGATTTATGAGGTCCAGTTGAGTCCAAAATACCTTATTAGCATTTATTAAGGTAGATTTGGCAAGACTAAGGTAAGTCTCTTTTATGTGTTTTGATCCATTTGGGTTTCCTACATCAAAAAGGGTAAAAATGGTCATTTAAATTTCCTTGAAAAAAATTTCATAGGTGATTATGGGTTGATAAAATTCATTTCATGTGTCAAACATCTTTTCACAAAGTTTCATGAAGTTTTGTAAAGTTTGACGACCATTTGCTAACTCTAAGGTGTCTAAAATGCATTAAAAAGTAATTTTTGGCTAACATTAATGTGTGTCAAAGTTACCTAAAGGAAAAAATCATACCAAACACATTAAAAGGATTTGGTATTAGTTACTTAACTGTCACACCTATTAGAGGGATTTTAAAAAGTCATAATCTTACACTTCAATGCTAGTTTGAGGAGTTAGAAGAAATTGTACAGACTTTTGGAAGTCATGTTCAAGTGAAAATATTTGAAGATTATCCTTTAATATTATATATTTCAGTTAAAATATTTATAATAAGTTTTGAGATCATCAATTGCAAACATATCCTTCTATCTCTTATTATCCCCTTCATAAGATAGTGAGGACCAACTTCAAGTAGATGGTATAGGTTGTCCATGTAGAGTTGGGGGATAATATTTTGGCATAGGTTTGGGACCTATATGAGATTAATTTTTTTGTAATTTTTTATTGGATTGGTGTTATTATATTTATGAAAAAATTCTAAGAGTCTAAACTACTTTTTGAGAGCTTAAAACCCCACAAGTTAAGTTTGGAGCAACTTCAGTGTAAATTGTGAATTCGTGGATACTTTAAATTATTTAGAGTACATTATTGGATGTCATTAGATTCCTCACATTCATTCATTCATCATGGTGGCATGTCTGGATAGTCCTTTTCCAAGGAAAGTCTCTTTTGTAACTTAAAATTACTATCATCTTTTCTGTGTTGCAAAACTTCTCTAAATGATCAGATGATTTTGAGTGAATATTCATGGTGTTATAATAATATCTAATTAAATTCATGTATTTATAATTATCCAATTATTCTATACAAGTCCCAAGTGTCCATTTATTCATTCACTCTTTTTGGACTGTGTTATGTGTTTGCATAACATAGTGTGTTGAGTGTTTGAATGTGTATCTCTAGGAAATTGATGGTTGTGTTTTCATGTTCTATGTTTTACTAAAATGGAGATAATATTATCTAATTCTATAACATTTTGCCTCATATTTATTAAAAGGTTTCAAAATAACTTGCAGTCCTCACCTCCTACCACCTATATGTCTACAAGTTCAATGGAGGTTCACGTTGTCAATATATTTTGAAGGTTATATTTTCATGAAAATAGTATGATGTTTCAATATGAAAAAAATGTATGCCCTTATGCAAGACATATAAGCACATACAGTCAATTTTACTCAAACTAAACACATAGTTGGACCTCCTAGATAGTCACCTATAGAATATGCGTGTGTAAATAGTGTATGAAAAAGTTAATGTGATTTGACAAATGAATGGTTATGGATTATAATGTTTCAATAAAATAATAAAGTTTTATTACACCAATAACAATGAAACAAGTTCCTTGAAAATATTGATGAATGGTCTTGAAAACATAAAAGGGCTATGAGCCTCAAACATAGTCAAGTGTCTTATTAGTCACCTGTAGATTGCATAAGTGAATCAGAAGCTCCAAATTATTGATAAAATGGTGTGAGATATTTTTAGGATATTGAATATCTCAATACATTGAGGTGACATAAGAGACCAAAGAGGAGTCTCAAAGGTTTAATACCCCAAATATAGTCACTTGTAGATTGCCTAAGTGACTCAGAAGGTCCAAAGTCTTGAGATAATGGTGAGAGAGATTTGAAGGATCTTGAATACATCAATAAATTGAGGTCACAAAAGAGACTAAAAATGAGTATCAGTGGTTTAATTCCCTAAACACAATCAAGTCTGTCCAAACTACCACCTACAACCAATAGTCTAGGACTATCTTAAGATAGTAGATTGGTGGAGATACTAAGTTTTCAAGGTTGGAAGGGATTCTCAATTGATAAATTTCATAACATATTTTGAGAGATTCATGATTGAGATAGGTCCCTAAAATCATTAATAAATTAGTAATCTCAATCCTAATAAACACAGTCACCTATAGTCACTTGTGGGTTTGTTTAGAAACTAAGGACCATCTCTACCTTGAGACATTGGTTTGTATGGATGATTGAAAGGTAGAAAAGACCTCAGGGAACTCAAATCATTGGGTCCATTGGAAACCTAGATATGGGAATAGATAAAAGAGACCAAATAGAGGTCATAAAAGCCTAAACAACCTACATGCATTTTTACATTGCTATTAAAAGTTTGTGTTTATTGGAGGAATATTGAATTCTACAAGAAGGTCTTGAGGATGGAATGATTGAGGAAAGCTAGGATGATTATAGAGTGTGATTTTGTGATGATGAAATATCCTATCAATAACCTCAAGCCTAATAAGATGATAAAAATAATTTTACAAACCTTGTTCAGTCAAGTAGCAGCCCAAACAACATACATAGGATAGTCAGGCCTTGAATAAGGTAGTGTGGAGTGAGTTGAGTTGATATTTATACCCTAATTGGATAGTGAATGGACTTAATACACATCCCATGAGGTTATAGACCTCTAACAATAAATAAATAAGGCAAACCTTCATTCTATGTATATAGTCCTAAAACACATACACATATTTGTAGTAGTCAGTTGAAGATGATGACCAGTCAATAAAAGTGGAGTTATATTGGAGACTTGGATAACCTTGATGGAATGTGAAGTACATGTACAAATACTTACATAGGATCTCAGACATTTGAAAATGGGAAGAATTGTTAGAAAACAACAAGTGAGGGTAAGTTAGAGAGTTAGGCCTATAAAACCTAAGCCTAAACCATTGAGATGTAAAGATATTTTATGGAATAAGAAGGTTATAAAAATATTATAATGTTTCAAGGAGGACCCTAGTTACCTCATGAAGGTCATTATAACTTATGCCAAACTCAAGAAAGCTCTCACTAACTCATTTCTCTCTTAGACGTCATAAAATGCCCATTTATAACCTGAGATGATAGTTTATTTTGATTGGTATATAAAACACATGCTACATGGTATCATGATCTCTTAGGATATATTAACCATCTTATTTAACTTCTAATTTATGAAATTGGTTGGGGGTTTCATGCCCTGAGTTTTATGCACTATCGTTAAGAAGTCAAAACACTTTCAGGTTGCCTAAGAGATCTTAAAAAACTTGATGAGATAAGAATGTAATTATATGCCTATATATGGACTTCAAAATTACCTAGAACATCATCAAAAATCCATTGATCATTATCCCATGTACTTTACATGTACAGACTACTATAGAGGTTACTATAATGCACAATTTTGTGTGTTTTTAGTTCTTTGTAGGGATTTTGGAGAGATGGGCACTTTAAAATAATTGAAAAAGGCCCCTTGAGACTTATTTCATCTCCTAAAAAAAAAATCTCAATAACCCCTGGAAATGACTAAACCAACTCCATTTTTTAAGGTAGTCTGACTAGGCTTATGAAGGGCTTATTTTTGGCCATTTCATGGTTTGGATATAAGCACAATGTTAAAGAAGTAAAAAATTGACATGGAGGTTTTTATTGGCATGGGTAAAGTGAATCACACACTTCCCAAAGTTTTATCAAGTGTAAGAGGAGTTTAGATCCAAAATCCACTTTCTAGGCCTAATTGGTAGAAGAAATAGGCAAGAAACATAAACATCCAATTGGATTTAGATCATTAAATTTGGTATGGAATGGTAAAGACATATAGGATCTTATAATATTCCTTTATTTTATAAATGTCAGTCATACAACTCACACACAAGGATATTTATAGGAAAAAAGGCTATATTGAATGAGACCTAATTGAGGCTTTTCATAGACAATGACTTCTTAGGTTTAGTTTGAGACCTTAATATGTATTTTTTAAGGTCTGATATGAGTGTAATAGACCATACATGAAGTTTGGATGAGATATAGTCACTGAAACCAAGTTTTGAGACTTGTGTGAAAAATAGCCCTAAGGAGATGAATAGCCCTCTAGACACCTTGCATGAGAAAGAGGTAATGTGTCAAGGAGAAATTATTGGGGTCAAATAATAGGTGTAAATATTAGAGAAAACATAAAAGAGAAACTAATCTGACCACCAATAAGATCACTTTCCCTTTAATATGTCAAGAAGGAGAGAAGTTTCAAGAAGCTAGTGAAGGTGTCAATCAGGCTTTTCAACTCCCATGCCACTTGGAGAGATGAAGCTTCTGAAGAGGAGAAACACATGGAATCCTAGGCCTCTTGAATTTTTTTCATAACTCATCTTCTTATTGTAACTTACATGAAACTTGTGTACCTTCTCTCTCCTATACACTTCTTGTCTTCTCTCACAATTGTTTTATATGTTGATCCACTTTGGCTTTGAAGTGTATCTTCCACTTGGGTATGGTGAATCCTTACACAAATATTCCTTTGATAAATAAAATAGATTATTTTTTACCTCATTTTATGAATAAATGTAGTGATAAATCTCTTCAATGGTTGATCTCATAAATTGTAGATATATGTCACCTTGTTTATGTCTTATTTATCTTGCCTCATGTGGTTGTTTCTCTATTGCAGGTTGTAGTTGGTGTCATCAGGCATCTCTTTTGGGTTTTGAAGTGGAATTAATTTTACCTCTTATCCTTATAATTCCTTACCATTTTATAAAACATTACTGCAATAGGTTGAGTCTAGGATGTGTGTATGTTCATGTTGTCTTGTATGTCTTAGTATATTATGCAATGTGTGGTAGTGGTCAACAAAGTTTGGTGTATCACCACTGTACTTACATTTATTTTAGTTATTTATCCCCCTTTTCAAATTAATAAAGTAGTGAAAGTGATCCTAAGTGATTCATCAATGGTATTTATCCCTTAAATCTATAGGTTTACCCCTGTTGTAGATAACCCACAGGTCTAGGGTTAATTCCATGTTTAACCAAGTTTGGAGAGGTCTGAACAACCTTCTCCTAGGGTGAAAATTTTGGTTATAATAGTACTAAATTTATCTAAGAGGTTTCAAAGGTTTTTGGGATAAATAACCAAATTAAATTAATTTTGGGTGATGGATAGGATCGAATCATACTAAGGAGGAACTAAATAAATCAAATAAACAAAGATAAAATCTTAATCTATAGGTTTTTAAGGAAATTGATGAGAAGGTGAAAATAGATTGTCTTGTATGTGAAGTTGTAGGGGTTTTAGGATATTTTTAAATCAATAAATAAGAAAATTAAGGATTCCAAATCTTATTAATTATATTACAAGTGTGATCAAACCATATTTGATAAGTTCTTGACTTATTATTGCATGCATATCACTATTTGTGGAGTAAGTGGTTTGAACAACATGGTTGTTGATGGTTTCCAAGGTGTATCAAGTTTATAATACACATTTAAAATATATATATATATATATATATATATATATATATATATATATATATATATATATATATATATATATATATATATATATATATATATATATATATATATATATATATATATATATATTTTGTTGTGTATTAGGTGTATTTAGACTCGTATCTATGCTTTCAAACTTTTTTTGGATATTATTCCTTCCTTTTATCATGTTTCAAACTGTAGAAACTTTGAAAACATAATTTTGAGAACCCAGTTTTAGGCAAATATTATAGTTTGGGTAAAAACATGCATGATCAACCAAATTTTAATAAAGATAAAAGATATATGAACTTAAAATAGATTGTATCCAAGTGAATTCAGGTCGAGAAATTTTATTTTTCTCAATTTATGAATTTTTTATTCTTGTACCTTGTGTAAGGACAACTTAGGGTTTCTTCAAAAAAAGTTGAATATCATTTGATTTATCCAATTATTTTAAATTTTGTATGTAATTGTGTTTAATATTAGTCTAATATATATTTTTTGGTTTCAAAAGTTTTGAATTCTATACGTTGATGATACAGGTGATAGTGTTTCTACAAGTCTAAAAATGGCCTAAATGAAGGCTAAAAATATTTTTTTTTGCATTGTCACGAGTAATTAGGATAAGTGAAGGAATAGGTTTGTTATGTAATAATATTTAGAGTGTATATAAACATATTCAAACTATTTTGAATCTCATTAAAACTTATTACCTATAACCCTAAGATTTAGTCTTTTAGGCCTAATGGCCCTTGTATAGACAGTTTGACATTTTTTTCTATTTTATTTCATTTTCTCAACTGGTTACACCAGATGACCTTATTATTGAATGAATTAATTCATAGTATATTTATAAATTCCCAATGATATCCTGATTTAGTATAATAAATAATTGATTTAAGAGCCTATTAGGCCTACTAGGTCTTCATACAAATTTGTCAAGAGTTGGATATTTCTTGAAGTTTGAGTTGGAGAAAACTAATACATGAAACAATATCATATAATCAAGGAGTGTCATATTAAGTATGCCTATATTAATTAATCTCCAATATTAATTTATAAAGGTGTATATTAGATCCTTGAGAATGAAAGTTTGTGATTTTTCAAAATGAATGTTAAAAATGTGAAGTTGTAGACCTTGCATCATTTTTGGTATCAGAGCGAAGGAAAATATCTTGGAAAAGATATAAATTTTTATTCATACAAGTAGCAATAAGAAGAGACTAAAAATTTAATTGAGATAAGAAGGTAAAGAGATGTTATTAGAAACCTTAAAGAGAAAAGGGGAATTCGGTGGCAAGAAGGAGCCCTACAGCCATTGAAGTTTGCATAGTGAAGAAGGAAAAAATAAAATAAAGTAAAGAGAAATAATTAGTGACTTGTTATTTTGAATTTTATTGAAGTGTTGTATTAAGAAGTTGTTTCAAGCCATTGAATCAAGTGAGAGGAACATTGAAGCCATTGGATAAGGACCAAAATACTAGGTTGAAAAAGACCTAGGTGAGGACCTAAGAAGAGGAAGAGCCCAAGGTGAAGAAGACTTAGGTGAAGATCTTAGTGAAGGATTAATGAAGAGATTGAAAAAATCCATTGATATCAAGATGAAGGGCTTAGCAGAAAGAAAATGTTATAGAAAAGTGAAAGAAGAGGCCAAGAAGAATGAGGTGGTCATATTGAAAAAGATAGATGAGATAAATGAGAGTTTGAGTCTTATGATGAAGTTTTAACAGAGGAAGAAAACCAAAGTTATGGTTGGAAGTTGAAAAGAAAAGTTAATTGGCAGATAGAATTATTGATTGTAAGGAGGATAAGACATAGATTAATTGCATTGGTTATATAATAAATAAATAACACAAGAGCCCATGAAGACGTAAAAAGGGAGTTGAAGGTAGAAAAAGGTATGAGAACCAGTCCTTGGAGGTAGATCAAACAATATTCATTTGTGAACTAGAGAGAAGACCAATGTTTGATGAAGAAGAGGTGGAAAAAAGACAAGATAAGAGTCTCATAGGAGACTTAATAAGCCTAGATCAGCATGAAGGATATATGCCAAACCTAGAGACATAAAGAGGGGAAAATGAAACTAAAAATTTTCAATCTAATTATCTATGTGAGTGTATGTTTTTAGGTCTAGGTCTTGAATAATATGAAGGTGAAAAAGCACAAGAAGTTGTCAAAAAAGGATAAAGAGGCATAACTATCTCTTGAAGACAAATGAAAAATAAATACAAGTCATGGAACTCAAATAAAAGAGGCACAAGACAAACAAAAAGAATTTTTCAAGATTATACAAGATGGAATAGATGGTAATTAGGAAGGTATCCTCATATCAGATCCAATGGAGACCAAAAAGAAATCTGCAAGTTGGAAAGAAGTAAATTACAAATTAAGGAAGTACCTTATCCATGATATCATCTCAATAAAACAAGGTTGTATTTCTTGAAAGAATAGATAATCATGATAAAATTATGTATTCTAAATAAGGATATGATCTCCATGAAGATGGTAGTAAGGATATTTTAATAAATCAGTCTTCTACGCCTACAAGGGAGTAAGAAATCAAAAGAATGATGTAAGACTAGTATGAATCACTAATAGATATGGTGAAGAGTCCTTTCAAATATAAATAATATGAAGGATAAAAACAAGAGACCATGAGTAAGTTACTATCCATGCAAGAAAGGAAAGTTATAGAAAAAGATAAAGAAAAACAATTTTTAGAATTAGGGCAACATATAAAAGTTTTGAACAAGATGGAGGTATGGTGATCCTTCTATATGTCAAATTGAAGGAGTTTTGAAGAGTCATAAGGGAGAATAAGATAATTTTTATGATAAGGAGAAGGATCAAATAAGCCTAAAAGAATAAAATACAGTCTTAGAATGGGTTATACAACCTCAAATCTTCATTCCAATGTGTCATATTGATGTTGATTATGCAAAAAAAGCATTTGAAATTAAAAAAGATCTTAATGAATATGGGATAAGAGTATGGATAAATTAATCTAAGTTAAAACTAAAAGGAAAATGGAGAAATGATGACTTTTAGGGTCTTATGAGATGTGACAACAATGCTAAAGCAAAGCAAATAGAGGAATACCGTTTAGTTGAATTTTATTCGATGAAAGTAAAGCCAAATTGGAACCTAAAAGATTTTTAATCAAATGATCAGATCCAAGGTAAGGCGTGTTTGTTATACATTTTATTATTCAGTCTCAATGATAAAATATAATCCTATAAGGTGGAAAAATTCTTAGAGAAGTGTTTGATCAAGGTAGTTGGCAAGTTGATAATTTTAAGGAAACAAGGAGATTTTAAAACTTTCAATAGTTGGGGAAGAAATTTGCATTTATATGTCTTAAAAGATCATAAAAAGAAGCATAGTGAAGGTAGATTATTTTTAACATCTCCTCAATGTGAAAAAAATGACGTGACATTGTCAAATGTGTTGGGTGAATATTTTGTCACCAGCTAATTGATGGGAAAAATAGGCGTTTCCACCATAGCATATGGAGATTGATTGGCCAAAACGTGCAGGTTTACCACATCAAAATGGGACAAATCTCTCCTCTCATCAAGGGGAGGTTCCCTATAACTATAAGGTGCTATATATACTATATAAATAAGTAGAAAATAACACTCAGGGGTAAGACAACAATATCCATCTCTATTTTTTTAGAGATGATGTTCACAGACAAAGGAGAAATCTTGGTGAAATGACAGAAGGCACTTATCTTCTTTTAGAAGTGGTCTACATCAAACAACCAGAATTCTTTTTGGTAGTGATAAGTAAATGTAACAGGGTGTAATATCCAGTAGAATGAGGTGTAGCACAAAGTCTCCACCTCAACTGCCAAAGAGTGAAATATGAAGGACAATGGGGACACAAAGTTGTCCCAAAATCCTTTAAATAGAAATAGAAAATAAACACACTAAAGACAATTGTGGCAGCACAAAGTCTCTCCACAATCAGCTTTAGGACACCTTCCTGGTTACTTCCACTAGTTCTACTTGTTACATTAAATGGACAAGAATGTTTCTAGGAAACAAACATAAGAACAATTTTATAAATAATACAAGTTATTCTAGCACAAAGTCTGAAAGGTCACTTATTTTATCATTCAAATAAATAAATGTGATTAACAATCTAAGCTCAAAGTCTCAGGAAATGCCTTTTAATTTAGGCAGAGTTTTGCTTCTATAACAGAGAGATCTCCTTTGCATAAAATAAGAGATTACAATATATAGAAGCCAAGAAAGACTTGGCACTTTGTTTCACAAAATGGCCGATGTTGCATTTAATGCCTTGAATGCATTTTCAATTTTGTCAAAGGGCCATGCTAGAATAGGGCATCAGCCTTAATTATGGCATGTTAATTCTTCTCAAATGTCTCCTCCAAAGTATGAGCTTCTTGGTCCTCTTCCTAATATGTGTGAAGCTATCCATTTCACCTTTACTCGATAGAGAAAAATAGGCCGCGTCCTTGAGTGTCTATGCTCTGATGTCTTCTTGGTGGACTGTTTCACCTACTGGAAATAACTCTCCTATAGATATTTCTAGATTTCTTGCAGTTGTTCTCTTTTTCCTCACCATGTATTGTCCTTCCTTTGTGATCTGAGATCTCGAGGCTATCTACTCACTTTTTGTTGGCTCCTTCAGCTTCTTCTTTGGTCGATCGCTAAATTTGTTCACAAGGTCTACACCATATTTGAAAATCATCAAATATTTTATTACCTTGAATTAGACATATGTGGATACATCATGATCACTTAGTCACTTGAACTACTTTGAACCTTGGAGTGCATCGGTTCAATGGTTTAAAGTGGTACAATGGTCGGTGGTTCAATTAGCTTGTCTGTTCACTTAGCTCTTTGGTTCATTCATTTGTGGTGGTGACAAAGATGACTGTTGGCATGTCTTCAACCTCCATTCCTTCATGCCCTATTTCTTCTGATATGTTGTTGGCAATCAATTGATAGAGGCCCCTTCCCCACACAAGCTTGGTTGGTTTGATAACCAGATCAAACTCCTAGATTTTAGTAATTCAATTGCCCCTTTTGGTTCCAAACTCCTGTTGATTTAATATGGACTTGACTATTATATCAGGAACCATGGCAACAGTGTGTGAGTTTAGGATGTAAAAATGGAAGTGCTTTACTGCCTTTACCATTTTGTAAGCATGCTTCTCCATGTTTGAATACCTTAGCTCATGAGATTTGAGAGGAAAACTCATGAAGGATATGGGAGACTCCACACCTTCTTTGTTTCACTGAACCAGAATTGTTAAAAGTGTGTGTTCAGAAGCATAACTATACATTATGAAGCCTTTGGTGTAATATAAACAAACCAAAATTGGGGCATGGGAAATCACTATCTTGATGTCTCGAAATGCCAATTTGCCTTCTTTAGTCCAGCTAAAAGTGGCCTTTCCCTTCATCATGTCCACAATTTGGTGAGTCTTCTCGGCAAACTCAGGAATGAACCATCATAAAAAATTTACCTTTTCGAAGAAAGAGTGAACTATAGTCTTACTTGTGGGCAGAGCAAGATCTTAGATGGATTTGACTCTTTCTGAGTCAATCTTTATGCCTCCTCGAGATACAATGTGTCTGAGAAGTTTCTCTTCTGTTACCCCAAAAATAAACTTCTTGGGATTTAGAAAAATGCCATTCTGGCGACATCATTCTATTACTTGTTGCAAATGGCACACATGATCAAGACAATGCTTGGAAAAGATTGTTAAATCATCAAGGTACACCATAATGAACTTACCTATTTCATCTTTGAAAGCAAGGTCTATTGCTCTCTAAAAAGTGGTGCCAACATTTATCAGGCCAAATGACATTCTTTGATATGCAAAGGTGCCCCAAGATGTGGTGAAGGTAGTCTTTCATTGGTCTGCTTCACCAACTTCCACTTAATTGTACCCCAAGAAGTTGTCCAACATTGATAACATCTCTGAACTAGTCACCGTCTGAAGGGCTTGATCCATGATGGGCAGAGGGTAATTATCCTTTAGGGAGGATTGATTCAAATTCCTAAAATCCATGCAGAGGTGAATTTCACATTCTTTTTTCTCACAGGAACTATGTTTGCAATCCATGTGGAATGATGGATTGGGAAAATTATTCTAGCATTCAACATTTTCTATATTTCAAACAGAATAGTCCCTGATATCTTTGGATTATACTGCCAAGATTTCTTCTTTTAAGGCACCGAATCAATCTTGAGAAGAATTTCATGGTGAATTTATTTAGGCTTGAGCGACTTCAAATCATCATAAGAGTATGCCAAAACATCCATGTAATGGTGAATTAGGTCAGTAAATTTGAGTTTCTCCTCTGGAGTGCAGTACTTCCCAATGTTCACCATCTTTGGATTTTCCTTGGTACCCAAATTTATCTGATCAAACTCCTAGGAGGAGCTTGAATCCATTTGTTGCTGTTTGATAAACCTGTCGCGCTTGTTGAATAGTTTCTCAAGGAAAACTAATCCTTTGGGAATTTTATTCCCTTTTAGCTGAAGGAATTCTTCACCTACATCTGAACTTGTTTCAGGGGTTGATTCAAGTTTTTGAGGCTCACTGCCTTCAAAGTGAAGCTATTCAAAGCTATCTTTTTGTTCCAAAAAGGTAATGATTTGGTGTTCACCATTAAACACTTGCCAATGATTGGCATTGTTAGGTACACTTGGTTGAAAGACTAGTTTGATAGTGTAAATATCTCTTTTAAAATCTTGGTGAGAAACTAAGAGAGTCACTGAAATAATTAATGCATCAGCTCAGTCATTGAATTCCCTGGGTATTGCAGAGATACTAAAAGCATCAAAGCTTTCAATTTGATCCCAAATTAGGTTGTGGTAATGACACAATCTTCCATTCTTGGTTTGATATAGGTTCCTCACCTGACAAACCACTAGCTCAACATCTCCTTTGTTATGAAGGAGTTTGATGCCCCTGTCTTGAGCGACCTTCAATCTGAGCAACAGTGATTCATATTCAGTAGTTTTATTTGTGTTCCTGAACTACAATTTATATGAAGAAGGAAAAATATATCCTTAAGGAGATATCAACACAATTCTAGCTCTCGAACCAGTAGAGGAATAGCTGCCATTGAATTCTAAAATCCAGACATCATAAAAAACTAATTTTTCCTTAGATTTTTCTTCATTTGGAGGGGAGGATTCCTCTAGGCTTGCACTGTGCTCTATTAAGTCTTCTACTATTTTGTCTGAACCAATTTTTAGATTGTCATTTTTAGAAGTTTCATCAGTTAGGACAAGAACATCCTTTGTAGTCAGGAAGTAACTACCCATGCCTAAAGACTCAAACATAATGTGAGCTTTAGGCACTAATGTTTGAGTGACAATGTATTTTGCCTCCTTCTCAGGGAGAAATCTCTGAATGACACCTTTGACTAGGATCCTTGCTTCAGATAGGTCCATACTTAACTTTCCACCAACATCCCTGCAAAAATTTCACCCAAGAAGAATGTCGTATGAGGCTAGGACATTATCCACTAGGACTGTCATCTTAATTCTCTTGTCTGAGAATGTCATAAATGCAAATTAGGCATCCTTGATTTGTCCCAATAGTGGCACTTATTTGTTCTCCATGGAGAAACATCTCCCAAATGTCTTGGTTAGTGTGAGACCAATGGGTTCAAATAATTTGGTGGGCATGACGTTGTCAGATGCACCTGAGTCTATGATGCAATTGTTTAGCTGGTGATCATTTATCAACAGGGAGACATAAAATGGTTTTATCTTCTCGGGAGCAGTAGGAGGAGTAATGACAAGGTTATTCTAGGTGGACATGGGAGTCACCTTTAGAACAATTGGTCTTACAAGGATGGTTTTATTATTTACACAATGAACCAACTTATCCAATTACTCAGGGTTGGATTGTAGGAAATCAAATTCAGACATTTAAATTTTGGTTTTTTTGACATGGTCGATTATGTCAAATGTCTGAAACAAATTAGGAACAGGGGAAGGAAGTTCATCCTTTTGGTTTTTTGGGAGTGTAGGACTGATCTATGAATTTGAAGTGGAAGGTACAAGAACTTTTGGGGTACTTATTTTTTTAGTGATTCCCAGGTCCTTTGATTGAAAAGGCAGAGTAGTCACCTATTTAGCAATTGAAATTACTGGTTGAGATTGCTCCCCTAATTTTCCCTTATCAGCTTACTGGGCTGAATAGTTCTAGGATTAGGTAAATACAGTGTATGATCCATCAAATGCTTCATATTTACTTCTGGGTTCATCATGGTAATTTAGGAAAGCAATGTTGGAATCGCCAGCTGATTCTTCTTGGTTAGTTGCAAAGAGATTAGCATCTTCTTCTAGGTTCAACTCAGGTTGAAAGGAAAAATTAGACTCTATCTCAAGATATCCAGCTATTGAATTGGTTAGACGTGCTTCAATGGCAAGCTTCCCATGTGGGAGAGGAAAGAGATTTAGTTGCCCTTGATTCTTGTTAGCATTGCCTTGGTATGACTGATTGGAAAATGTTCTCCGTGGTATATCTATGTACAAAGGAGCAGAAGGCATCCCTTGCGCCATTTGCTTCCTAAGAGCTAGCAACTCATTTTCCAACTTCTGCACCATTGGATTAGTGGTGCTTATAGATGGATATTTAGAGGATGAAGAAGATTTACCTTTGTTAGGATCTCTCCTTATCTTCCTTGCCAAGATGAGATCACCTTCCACCTTAGTGGCCAAATCTTGAGCAACAGCAAGGTCTATGTGGCCAGCTCGTCTTAGCGAAAAACTCACTTTTGGAAGCTAAGAATTGATGAAAAAACATTTAAGGTTCTTAAATATTGGCTGAGAAATGGTAGAAATCTTATTCCTCAGCTTGTCAAACTTGGCTATGAAGTCCCTCATAGGTTCATGAGGCTCCTTCATCTGTGTGAGTTGGGCCAATAGGGCATGCACATCTTCTACAGGCTTGAACCTTGCTTTGAATTTGGCTTTGAGGGTGTTCCAGTTAGTCGCAGACTGAGCCTACAGATGGTAGAAGCAATCTGCAGTAGCACCTTGTAATGTCTCTACGAACAACCTGACTTCTACATCTTCAAAATTTACACCTATCACGCCACAAGATATGCTAAAGGCTGCAATATGTTCATCAGGATGAACTCTCCCATCACCAAATAATTTGAATAAATTTTTCCTTGAACTGCATGGTAGCTCATGTAGAGGTGGAGTTAAATTGAGTACGCCAAATGAGTTACCCCAGGGGCCTTGAACTACCATTGTGTGAATATGGAAAAGGGTAATAACAAATCTTGTTGGGGTATGTTGGGAAACATTTTGATAGTAGAGGAAAAAGAAGCTCTACCTTGTATTGGTGACCTGGTGTTGGTCAGAGGAAGACTCCTAGTTTGTTGAAGGTGAGGTTGTGGAGGAAACAAATCAAAATTGCTTTGCTGCACCAACTCAAAAATAGGGTCAACAATACCTTGAGCGTTTTGGCTTCTTGTATGGCATGGAGCTATGACATTGTAGAATAAAAATGGAAAAGAACTAGCCCTGCTTTAGCTTGGAGCTTGAGGCTCCAAACTACTCGTTCTTCCCCAGTGGAGTCACCAAAAATTGTTGGCACAAAGGTGGAGGAAAATGGTAATGGAAAAGGACTTGGAACAATGAAGAAAATGGATAAGGAAAAGAACTAAAACTGATTATTCTTCCCCAATGAAGTCACTAAAAACCATTGGGGGATTTTTTTTGTCACCAGCTAATTGATGGGAAAAATAGGTGTTTCCACCACAGCATAGGGAGATTGATCAGCCAAAACATGCAGGTTTACCACATCAAAATGGTAAAAATCTCTCCTCTCATCAAGGGGAGGTTCCCTATAACTATAAGGTGCTATATATACTATATATAAGCAAAAAATAACACTTAGGGGTAGGAAAACACCATCCATCTCTCTTTTTTTAGAGATGATGTTCACAGACAAAGGAGAAATATTGGTGAAATGATAGAAGGCACTTCTCTTCTTTCAGAAGTGGTCTACAACAAATAACAAGAATTCTTTCTGGTAGTGATAAGTAAATGTAACAGGGCACAATAACCAGCAGAATGAGGAGTAGCACAAAGTCTCTACCTCAACTTCCAAAGAGTGAAATATGAAGGACTATGGGGGCACAAAGTCATCCCAAGATCCTTTAAATAGAAACAAAAAATAAACACACTAAAGACAATTGTGGCAGCACAAAGTCTATCCACAGTCAGCTTCATGACACCTTCCTAGTTACTTCTACTAGTTCGGCTTGTTAAATTAAATGGACAAGAATGCTTCTAGGAAATAGACATAAGAACAATTTCCTAAATAACACAAGCTATTCCAACACAAAGTCTGAAAGGTTACTTGTTTTCTCATTCAAATAAAGAAATATGATTAATAATCTAAGCTCAGAGTCTTAGGAAATGCCTTTCAATTTGGGCAGAGTTTTGCTTCTATAACAGAGAGATCTCTTTTACATAAAATAAGAGATTACAATATATATTAGGCAAGAAAGACTTGGTGCTTTATTTCAAAAAATGGCCCATGCTGCATTTAATGCCTTGAATGCATTTTTAGTTCTGTCACGGGGCCATGCTAGAACAGGGTATCAACCTTAACTGTGGTGTGTTAATTCTTCTCAAATGTCTCCTCCAAATTATGGGCCACTTGGCCCTCTTCCTGATATGTGCACAACTATCCATTTCACCTTTACTCGATGGAGAAAAATAGGCTGCATCCTTGAGTGTCTATGCTCTGATGTCTACTTGGTGGACTATTTCACTTATAAAAAATAACTCTCCTATAGATATTTATGGATTTCCTACATTTGTTCTCTTTTTCCTCACCACGTCTTGTCCTTCCTTGGTGATCTAAGCTCTCGGGGCTATCTTCTCGCTTTCTGCTGGCTCCTTTGGCTTCTTCTTTGGTCAGTCACTGAATTTGTTCATAGGGTCTGCACCGTATTTGAAAAGCATCAGATATTTTATTACCTTGAATTTGACATCCATGGGGACATCATGATCACTTAGTCACTTGAACTACTTTGAACCTTGAACCTTGGAGTGCATCAGTTCAATGGTTCAATGGTCGGTGGTTCAATTGGCTTGTCTATTCACTCAGTTCTTTGGTTCAATCATTCTTCGAACCCTTTGGTTGAACTCTTTGTTGAACTTCTTCTACTTCTTCCATTCACTCAAAGCTTCCTTTCTACACTTTGAACTTCTTTTAACCCTTTGAACTTTGAACCATTTTGGTTCAAGGTTCAATAGTTCATTCTCTTTATTTGAATCTTTTGGTCCTTCAAACTTTATGGATCCTTTTCTTTTCTATTGAACTCATTGAACCTTTGAACTTTGAAATCTTTTGGTCCAATGTTCAACAGTTTAATGGTTCATTCTTTGTTCTTTGAATCCTTTGTTCTTCTAAGTCTCTCGAACTTGTTGAACTCTTCGAAGCGGTTGAACTTTAAACTTACCGAAGTGCTTAACTCTTTGAAGTCTGCCGATGTAATTGAACATTTGAACCTATTGAACCTTTGAACCTTTGGGGGTGGGGTTTAATGGTTCAATGGTTCAATTTTTTGTATGAAACTTGCCAACCTTTTGGTTGAACCTTGACGTTGAACCAACCTTGAAATTGCCTAAGTGTTTGGAACTTGTTCCTTTGTGAGAACTCACCTATTGAAGTTGTTGAACCCATTGAACTTGAGAGTCCCTTGACTCAAAATGCCTAAATAATTGAAGAACTTGAGTGCTCAGAACATTTTTTGAGAAGGGAAGAGATAATTTTGGCCTGCATGACCAAAATAGTTGATATGTTGTCCCCAAAACAAGTGACAGATTTTGGGAAAAACAAAATGTATGGACATCCAACTTAGAACAAGTCTTTGATGAGTTGTGGATGCATATACTGAGAGAAATTAAAGAATCATCTCTAATTTTCAATAATGATCTCAGGTTTGAGTATGATAAGACAATAAGAGAGGATAAGATAAGGAAAGTGGATGGAAAGAATGGTTTGAAAGTGTGTGTAACAAGCATGATGAAGGAATATGCATCTCAAAAGTATATAGAATTTAAATAAGACCAAGTTGACTGAAGAACAATAGTAAATAAGAATGAGTACATGAGAAATAACAAGGGAGTGAAGGCCAAAAGAGAGGAAATTTATCATGTTTCAATTGATATATAAATCTTTGAGGTAATATAGGGGTGTAACTTAGAAAACATGATGAAAAAAAAACTTAAGAGTTATTTAGATAACATTGTAAGCTTGAGAAACATATAATATACCCAAGGATGGATCAAAATCAACAAGACAACTAAGGAGAAGTAGGCATAATTCCAAAGATTTTTTTGTCTTTTTAGAATTTGTAATTGTAGAATAGGGTAAAAGACTCATTGATAAGTTTAAAGAAGGATAAAGTAATTATAAGACAAAACAAGGGTAGGGAGAGTTGGAAGAGGATACTATTATAGACACGATGCTTGAATATGACGAGAAATCACAAAATGGTCTTGATATAGACCTTGAAGAAGACAATATTATCTTGGAATCAAAGAAGGATGAAGAGGAAAGATTAAGCCAAGATAAGGTTAAGAATGGACATCTTGGAGTCCATTATGATAATAAATATTGTGAGAACACCAAAGAATGTGATAATGCAAAGGAATGGAATAAGGATCATAATGGATAAAATGTTTTATTTAATGTATTTTATACATGTGCATGTACTGGTGAAGAAGGTCTAGGAAGGAGGATGAACATCAAAAAGGATGAAAATTGCTCACCTAAAGAGTAAGCTAAAACAAACTAGTCCTTATCACTCCTAAGAAGTCCATGAGATGGATGAGTGCATATAAATAAGAAAAATGATAAAAAAAGAGAATAAGGAGATTGACAAAGAACATATGCAACTAAAGATATGAGCAATCATGAAAACATCATGAGGAGGAGCTCATGAACATTTTGAAAGCATGGGAGTATGATGTAGTCACATAAATATATAAGCATGATCAATATTTTGTTTGCCTTGTAAGGATGTGAAATCTATTTTTATATCAATAATAAGCACTAGATAATCTTCATTAGGAGTTTTTAGGATCATAGTTGTATATTCTCATTTTCCCTCCAAAATTGAAAAGTTTGAAAAAATGAAAATTTATTACATATATTGAGAGGTTTTGAGATATTTGATGGGTCTATTTATATTATTTAGAAGTATATAGGGTCTAAGGAAGAAAATTAAATATCAATTAATCATTTAGATTAAGATAATCCCACATTTAATAACTGGAGTGGGTACTAGCCTTGAACACATTAGGAAGACTATGTCTCCCCCTGGTCATAAATAACTCACCATGATTATAAAAAGGACCCTAAATGATAAACCTCAAGAGAACCGAGTCTCCTCTTGGCCTATAATAGCTGATCAAGAGTAAAACAAAAACCTAGACAAAAGAAGTAACCACTAGTTTTGACTGGATCAAGAACCAGTAGAGGAAGAGCCAATACTGCATTTGACTGGTATGGTAACCAGTTGATTTTGTCTAGACTAAAAACCCACCTAAGCTATAATGAGGCTTAAGTCTAAGGATACCATCAGTGTCCTTGGGAGGTAAAAAAATTGATTTTTATTGGATCTAGAACCAACATGGACATAAAAGGAGGTCTATGTCTCTAAAAAAATCATCTAATTTTGAATGGATAAGGAACCAATAGGTAATGACCACATTTGACTAGTGTGGCAACTATTTGATCTTAACTAGACTGAAGAACCAACCTAGATAGGAAGAGCTATAGGTCTAGGTCTTAGAATTAATTTTAACTAGATCAAGAACAAGCTTGGACATAGGAGGGTTTCCAAGTCTCTAGAAAAATTTTAGGTCCTTGAAGAACCAACCCCTAAAAGAGTAATCATAGAAAAAAACACATTAACTTGTAACATGACTCTATTGGTTTGGTGATTGTTTGAAAACCATGATGGATTGAAGAAGCACAAGCCAAGGTCTAAAAAATGACCAATAACTACTGTAATTAACTGGTGCTAAACGTAGTTGGTTTTAAATTGACCAAGAACTACCCTGGATGGAAAAATAAGGAGGCCTAGGTCTTAAAGTACTCAAAAGAACCAGTAATGTTGTAAATAGCCAATAGATCATTTTAAATGGATTGGGAACTATCCTGGACACAACTAGAGGTCTAGATCTCCAAAAATAATGACCAATGAAATATTATCTATGGGTCCCCAACTGGATCCAATTTAAATAGAGCATTGAATAAAATATGGCAATAAAACCCCACTAACCACAAAAAACTAGAACACGGCCTCAAAATAGTACAAACAAAAATTTACCTAGGTCTAGACCTAGTTCAGATATAGAAAGAGGCCCTATATAGGATGCCACATTCTAGAATTTTAACTGGAACCAATTTTAGTTGGAACACAAACCATCTTAGGCTAGAGAAGTAAGAGGCCCAAGACTCAAACCACTTCCAAAAACTGAAGCTTAATCCAAGAAACTTAACCAAACTAGTGAGTCTGAAGATCTTGAATGCATCTGCAAAGAAAAAACATAAAGAATACTTACTATAAGGTTTATATCTCTCCCTTATATTAAGATACAAGTGTTTATTTTTAGTCTTCAAAGCCATGATGCATCATCCATACATATTCAAAACACTAGCCTCCAAAAGAGGCCCAAAACATGACTAATCTATAACTAGGGGTGAGCCCTTGTTCCTACACAACAAGTTAAGGATTTTTTAGTGTAGTCCATAGTGAAACAAAGGGATCCATTCAAGTAGTATAAAAAACATTGATTTTATCAGACCTTAAGGCCAAAAGGATCAATCTAAAATATTGAATGCTTTTACTCATATGGAGGGCCCCCAACATACCCATTGATGTGATGCTAAGAACTAAGTCCTCCCTCATTTTAGTGTTTCCAGAAAACACGATAAAATAACCTCTCTAAACAACTCTTTTAAGATGCTAGTCCTCCCAAATAGAGGCATGATATTTCCATAAAAATAGTTCTTTGAAAAAATACTTCATAAAATCCACTAGAAAGAGGTTGTTATGACCATTCTCACCACCACACTTCATAAGGCAAAACACTTCCACTTCCTAGCCCAAAAAAGTGTGTAGAGTAGGGAAACAAACATCCAAATATGAGATATTTACCATTCCATAAAATGGTCCCCTAAAATGACCATATGGTGAACTTAAATTGAACCATCTCCCATATGTCAAGATAAGTATAACTTGGTCATTCTTTAGGTGTTTTCTCCATGCCCAAGCAACAAAACTAGGGATAGTAGATAATAGTGTAGTTAGAAGGAACCCATTCCATGTTGAAACATCTTACAAACAACCACTCTAATATTCACAAATCAATTCAGGTTCATTCAATCAAAGCTCTAACTAGAACATTGCATCACCTAACTAACTGGTAGCATTATATAGACTACGAGAAGAAGCCATAGAATGGGAAGTAAAGGTGCATCCACTTGACAGTGGATTCCCAGAGTCAAACTCCACTTATAAGACCAATTTTATCGAAGCATTACCATCTCCAATCCCCATAACAAGTGCTAGTTTGTATATCTGGGAGAAGAAGTCATCCTATCATGCTTCCCAAATCTGTCTGAATCACCATCTTCATCACCTCTATCTTCATCTCTAGGGGATTCATGCCCTCTAATTAGTTTTAAATTTTTATTATTTCCTCTCAATCATTCCATTCTTAAACATCGTATTGAATATTTAAATTTATATGATAATATCATTTACTTATTATTATGTCAAAAAAATTACTTATTATACACTCATCTCAATGTAAAAGAAGGCTTATCTTGATATGTACTAATATTGTCTAAGATGGTTGAGAAGTTTGTGAGATGAATAAAAAAATTAAGCTAAGTTTGGGTGGTGGATAGGATAGAAACATACTAATTAAGAATTAAATAAATCAAATAAATAGATATAAAAGCTTAATCTATAGTTTGTAAAGAGATTGATGAGAAGGTGAGGAGAGAGTGGCTTGTATGTGAAGTTGCATGGGTTATAAGATGTTGTTAAAGAAATGAATAAATTAAATAAATCTTACATAATATTATTCATGATCTTATAGGTATGATAAAACCATATTTGATAAGTTATTAACTTTTTATATCATGCATATCACTTTTTTTGGAGTTAGTGGTTTGAACAACATGGTTGTTGATAGCTTCCAAGGTGTATTAGGCTTAAAATCCACATATCAAACGTTTTTGAATAAATATTAATGTTTTTGTTTTATTACAAGGTGTATTTGAATTCCTACATGTTTTTTCAAACTTTTTATGATCTTATTCCTTGCTTTTATCAGGTTTCAAACTCTAAAAACCTTGAAAATAGAATTTTGAGAACCTAGTTTTAATCAAATCTTATATTCTGGGTAAATTTGTACAT
Source organism: Torreya grandis (assembly GCA_037957365.1). Classification (NCBI taxonomy): domain Eukaryota; kingdom Viridiplantae; phylum Streptophyta; class Pinopsida; order Cupressales; family Taxaceae; genus Torreya; species Torreya grandis. The sequence goes on along the minus strand of JARHVA010001700.1, from coordinate 226,576 downwards.
GATCAGCCATAAATTATTGAATATCACATATATATGACCTCAAAAAATAATTTTTTTTATCTAAATCAAGTCTTGAAATGTTGTTTTTATCAATTTATGAATTTTTTTATGCTTATTGTCTTATGACAAGACATCCTAGGGTTTCTTCACAAAAAAGTTGAATATCATTTGATTTATCGAGTGAAATTCCTTAAAATTTTGTATTCACTAGGGTTTAATATTATTATAATATATTTTATTGCTTTAAAGGGTTTTTTAGATCATATATTTATGGTACATGAGGTTGTGTTTCTACAAGTCTGAAAATGGCCTTAATAAAGGCTAAAAAGATTTTTTTTTTCATTTTCATGAGTAATCAAGAAGAGTGAAGGCATAAATTTGTTTTATCATGTTTTTTATAGTTATGATAAACATATAAAATAATTTTTTGAATCCATATAGACATTTTCGGGGTATAAACTTGATATTTAGCCCTTTAGGCCTACTAGTCCCTTTAAAGACAGTTTGACATTTTTCCTTTTTTTTTCATTTTCTCAGCTAGTAACACATAGTGAATTATGATTTATTGAATACATTAATATTATATTTATAAAATAAAAATGATAGCTTTATTTAGTATAGTAAATAATTTAAGTGAGTCAAGAGCCTATTAGGCTACTAGGTATTCATACACATTTGTTAAGAGTTAGATCTTTCTTGAAGTTTGAGTTGTGAAAAACCAATACCTAAACTAATATCATATAATTATGGAGTTGAATAATATGTATATATATATGATTTCATATCCAATATTTATTTAATAATTTGAATGCTAGATCCTTGAGAATCAAAGATTGTGAAGTTGTCAAAGTGAATGTTGAAAATGTAAAGTTGTAGACCCTTGCATCATAAATTGATTCCTTTTTGTATTATATGTGTAGGGTGAATAAATGTCTTGATAATTTAATTAGGGTAATAATAATATAAATACATTAAAAATAAACATGAAGGAAGAGTTTTGTCTATTGTGTACGTGATTTATTAATTTTGAGAATTTTGGTGTATTATTCCTAATTTAGTTAAGGGTATAGAATAATAAAATTAGTAAATAAATAAACAATAATTAAGCTAATAATTTTTATAATTTGAAACTTTCTAAAGATATTAATAAGGGAGATAAAATAATACTTATCTAGAAACTAACTGAGATGGCTGTTGTAGGGTCCAAAATTCACTATGGAAGACTAGGACACTATCACAAATCAGGTTTTGGCTTTCATTTTATAATTGGATAGGAGCATAGAAATAGGAAATCCTTAGGTATAACACTATATTCCTCTTTTTTTTCTATTGTCCAAGAGGCCTAAGATTTTTGGGTTTTTTTCACTATGTTCGTGTGAGCCTACTTGTGAAATTTTTACTGTTGGATGTCTCGAAACTCCCTATAGAACTATTTTATTTTTATAACCCTAGACTCCATTTTGATTTGAACAACTTAGGGAAAGATGGGGGGGGGGGGGTGGGTTAGTGTGTGTAAGATTCACTAAATGTGTATCCACACCCCTTGTGTGGGCACATTGCCTACATACCAATACTTCAAAGAGGGATCAAGCTATATGTAGTTCTCCCACTTGATGTGCTTTGTGAAATTTATGTATATGAAGATGCAAATGCTAAAAATGGGTGTGATTGAGGTGGATATAGACTGGTGTAAGGATTTAAATAATCTTGTAATAGTAATGGCTGGCTGTATGTAGAGAATAGGGAAGATTGCCTTAGCAGTTTTGCTTGCTTTGTAATAATTATCAACCCCTTCCAAATGAACCATTAATGGGATTTTATATGGATCTATTGGTCATGGGTTGAATGTGCTCACATTAGGCCAACAAGAAGAGGGATAAGAAATAAAATTAACCGACCCTTGGAGGTAAAAATTCACTTGGATAGGAGTGCCAAAATTGGACACTAAAGGGCTCATCATTTTAGTCTAAGTTGGATGCTATAGTCCTAAGCTAGTGGGACCTAGGGGGATAGATTTGTCATGGAAAGAGTAGTCTGGTTGAGCTATGATTAGGTATGGAAGGCTATGGATGATTGGGAATCAGTCAAAAGATGCCTATGAGGGTCATGAAAGCAAGCAGGAAAGACCTTGGGTGGGGTGTCACAAACCACACTCAATTTACCAATTTTTACATTTTATATGGCTATAGTAAGTAACACATATGTGTTATAACACATACCGGCTATATGTATATGTTTATATATGATACAACAATGCTATTGGAATATTATGTGATGGAATTGGGGTTGATCAATGTCCAAATCACATCATGTATTATTGAAATTAGGCTCACAAATGGTTCAATTAACCCCAAATAAAATCCTATACTCATAGTTAGGTTCAAGGGGTTTATATTAGCCCCAATTAATTTTTCTATGTTAGCATGGTTTTATAATTATTAAACTATTTAGTTATTTATTAGTTTTCTATTAAGTGTTATAGTTGTTAGTTGCCATATTAGTAAAGTTATTCTAAATGATTCTATATTGTATATATTGACCTACTATATCAATGAATAATTGATCAAAGAATTTTAATCTCTTCATCTAGTATCAAAGTGAAAAATGCATCCAAGACTATTGGTAGTGTATGGGTGCTAGAATCCTTGATCATGACATAGCTAGTTTGAGTTTCATCTACTCAATGTGATTTTAATTGCATTGTAAGATATGTATTAATTTATGTTAAAAATTCAATCTCAGCTCAAACCCCATAGCACACGACACATTCCAACCATAGTGTAGGCCACGTGATCATCAATCTTGATTTAGAGACATGAAGGAGATTTGAACTTCTTGTGTCATATAATTGTGTTTTTTAGCAGACCATCATTATTCTATTCACTAACATGGGTAGCACATTAGTTTGGGAACTGAGACGTGAAGCCATAGGGCTAATTTTATTCTCGATAAAGAATTGATATTCACCTTGAAGTGAGTTGGCACTATTAAACTGACTATGAATGGAGCCATGCCCAAACCTTGGTGAAGATGAATTAGCTGAGTAAAAGTGATGAAGGAACTTATGGCTAAGGATCCCACAGTTACTCTTCCAAATAAGGAATAAAAGCCTATGAATGTTGTTCCAAAGAAGGTAGTTCCTACTGAAAGATAAAAGAAGGTTCTTTCAATAAGGTACATTTTTTTAGTACAAAATTTTGAAGCAATAAATTATAGTTTTATTAGATTTGTGAAATCTTTATTATATAAGTAAAGATAATTTACACACCAAAATTACTCTTGTCCAATGCCCAACTTCTCAAAGGGCCACATTTTGTCATATGGAAGATGAATATGCACATGATTATTCAATTCAAAGAATTATGGGGCATCATCACTAGTATAGTAACTCATCTTACCAAAGTTGATGATTAAACAAAATATTAAAACTCCAATTCTAAATCCCCGATGTTGATCACACTCAGTGTCATTGATGATGGTCAACCTCATATTTCACACTTAGTGTCACTAATGACATTCAAAGGTGGATTGGGACATTTTGTATATATTATTTACAAGGCGAAGAACCAAAAAAAATCCTCCATCTCCAATTCAATATTCATACTCTCAGTATGAAATATGGTAATAAAGTTGAAGAGATCTTACATTGGGTGGTAGAACTTTGATCAAAACTAGTTATGCCTAGAGAATCAATCGAGGATAAGCTATTGGTTCCAATCACATTAAAATATCTCCCTTATCAATTTCATACATTCATCATGGCATTGAACATTATAAATCAAGCAATGTCTATCAAAGAATTGTTGAATTTGCATCAACATGAAGAATCCATCCACTCTATGCAAGATGAGTTTGAGGATAAATCCATGATTTCCATGTAACATGGTTCAAAGTTCTTGGAAGGACCACCAAAGAAATCATAACAACAAGGTAAAATTTGATCTATTTTAAGGGTACATTTGTAAAAACAATGTAATAAAGGTGCAAATATTAGCATATTTTTTAATAATTATTACATTGTTTAGTTAGATGTTAGTTCTTTGTTAAGTGTTACAATTGGTAGTTACCAGATCAGTATAATTTTTCCAATAGATTTTATATTGTATATATTCACCTACTATGTCAATGAATAATCGATCGAAGCATTTCAAGCTCTTCATTTTATTACATTTTTGATAGAATTAGGGCTCATTGAGCACCAAATAACATTTTATAGTCATAATTAGGTTGAAGGGCCTCAAATTGGCCCAATTTTCCTAAATGATTGAAATGGTGGACTATTTTATTCTAGGTTTTATGAAAGTAGGGTCAATTAACCCCCAAATTACATCTTATATAGTAAAAATTAGGTTCATAAGTTTCAATTGCATCCAAATTGCATCAATGACTATAAAAATTGACTCATTTTGTTGATATGTCATGAAATATGAGCTAATTTATCCCCAAATCACATCTTACACTCAAATTTATTTCAAAGGGGTCAGATTATCTCCAATTACCTTCATGTTTGCATTTATGATAAAATTAGAGTCAACTAGAGGTCCATGGTTTTCAATTTGGCCCAAATCAAGTTTTTAAATGCATAAAATGACTAATTAGATAAATTTATGATGTAATAAGGTTGATTTCTCTCCAAAATAATTTCATTCTTTTGTAATTAGGTTTAAGGGGCTCAAATTGCATGCAATTTCATTCAACTTGTATTTTTGATAAAATTAGGGTTGATTAAGCATATGTTGCATCCTATATAATATATTGAGATATAATTTACATTCACATTGTGTAATTTGGCCCAAATCACATCTCTAATTCCACTAATTGACTAATTGGATAAATTCATGATGGAATCAGAGCTAATTTATCCCTAAATCATGTTGTGCTCTTCTAGTTAGGTTGAAGAAGCTCAAATTGGCCCTAATTTCCTACATGATTGAATTCATGGACTATTTGGTTAATTTTTTTATGATATTAGGGTATATTGACTATCAATCACATCTTGTATAGTCAAAATTAGACTCATGTGGTTCAATTTGATCCAAATTCCATCACTAGTTGTAACAATTGACTAATTAGCATTAGGGGAAAGTTAAATCTGAAATGGGCTTCCTAAGAGAATTCCCAAAATGTGGAGAATGACATATAAAAATAATCTAAATCATTTAAAATATAACATCATCCCTTGGGGCAACTCCATGATCTAAAATAAAAATATAATAATTTTATTTTATTATATAAAACTTACTAAATCCTGTAAATTAACTTATTTTGGTTAAGATGACCCTACTTATTTTGATCTCATCTCTTATTTTTTATTTAAATTATATGTACACACACACACACACACACACACACACACACACACACACACATTTGTATGTATATATATATGTATGTATGTATGTATGCATGCATGTATGTATGTTTGTGTATATGTATTGTGTATATGTATATGTATATGTATATGTGTATATATCTATATATTAGAAAATTCTTTAGGTAGTAAATTGACAATATTCATTTGTATTTAGTAAAAATCTCGAAGGATCCCTATGATCTAAGGAGGATGTTCCTTAAACATTACACTAGAGTTTGGAAAATTATTATTCTTTGTATAAAATGGTTTTAATTTAGAAACTTTATTTTTTCTAATTTAAAGATATATAATGAAAATCATGTTTTAAATATTCAAAAGCTTTTTTTGAGGTGAAATGTTTCTAATATAATATATATTCCTTATTACTTCCACATAAATTAAAAAAGGCTAATGATTATGTGTCATGTGTGTTACTATTCATGTCAAGTTTTAATGTCCATGCATATTTTTCAAGTGTCCCATGAAAGTACCACATATTATCAGGGCATAGTATATACTTTGGTAAATTTAGCTTCTACATATTAATATATGATTTGATGACTTGTAACATGATACAATAACACACACTTTTGAAGGTAACATTTTGAGAATAATTTAATATGCAAATATTTCATGTGTTTGAAGAGAGTATAGTAATGGAATATATGTGTAGATTAGACAAGTGCAAGACACTATTTCGTGACATCCTCACTCTATACATTTTATGTATTTAGTTTAATATAGTCAAGGTTTAATGCAAGCATTTGATAGATTTAAACTATTTGATATCAAGTAAGAGATTGCATAGAAAAGAAATTGTGTCCATATAATATTGGATGCTCTTAAGTAGGAAAAATTGTAAGTAAATTATCATGGAACTGCTCCCCTTTATTTGTAACCAGGGTGTTTTTTAAGGAATGAGATTTTTTCAAAAGTATCTAATTTTAGGAAAATACTTTTATGTTGAAAACTATGCAACATATGAATGGTAAGAAAATTTTAAGGAAAAACATAAAACTTAATATAAATACATGTATATTTTGGTGAATTTAACAATTTAATAGACATTTTATAGGAAAATTAGGTGAATGTGTTTTCAAAAATTTATTGATTGGCTAATTTAAATTGTGAGACTTTTGTCCAAAAATAGCCAATTGGCAAAAATTAGTCCTTAAGAAAAACACTAGTTGTAACTTGTAGTCTTAATAGTAGTGTCTATGGTTTATCTTGTTTTCTTCCTTTTTTTGGTTATGTAATCTCCACCTTATATAAAACTTATCGTCTCTCTCAAATATGTTAATTAAGATATTTACAAATAGATTAAGGTTTGTGTTCCACATTTTTCATTGGGATAATTATTATCTCACTTGGTTGAAGAGATTCCAACTAATTTTGATAATATTTATGTACATAAATATATTCTGAGTCATAGTTGGGTAATGTGTCTTGCAAATTCTCATATCAATAAATTTACACCATTGGACAAGTAATCTCTCTCTCTCTCTCTCTCTCTCTATATATATATATATATATATATATATATATATATATATATAGACACACACACACAAACACACATGGTCATGAAATAGAAGGTCAATTACAACATTTTTGATGCACTAAATACAACATGTGAATATAGAAAAGTGGTGGACTCTTGAAAAAAGATAAATTAGTTTAGTCATCTTTTTTGTGTCTCATACACTACTTTAATCATTTATCATAAATGTTAAATTTTTAAGGCTTCCTTAATCTTCTCTTTCTATTCCACATCCTTATCATTCCAATTAGACTTATGGGGGTGTAAAAAGTGTCTTTTTATCTTGACAAAATCCTTAGCAAAACATTAAAAATAAAATAGGAAATAGGCCAAAGGAAACATGTGAAAATGACAAGCATTCCATATTCCACCAAAGCCAATATATTATTTGACTAGTGCCTAATCTAAGTTATTTTTACATGTCAGTGAGACTATTATTGCAATAATATGACTTAGCTATGTTTATACCACTGAACATATGTCATTTTGGTTATATGTTCATATTAATAAATATTATTATTTACATGGATAATGTATATAAATATAAATTATAAGGACAATAAATATTATTATCTGGATAGTGGGTATACAATGTACTATTATGTGGATAACAAATATAATTTTATTTACAAGGAGAATATTAATAAATATTATTTAGAAGGACAACTCTTCACTATTAAATTCATTTAGAAACAAAAATAATAATAATAAAATATGAGTTAAAAATATATAAAATTATTTTTTCATATAGGAAATTAAATTGTATAATTTTTAGAAACTTAAGAAAAAAATTAATTTATATTTAGAAAAAACAAATTATATTAATAAAATGTGAGTTAAAAATCTATAAAGTCATTTTTTTGACCGCTGCTTTATGTAGTTATCTTAGGCTAAGAACCAAGGTTTAATGGGTATCCATTTTGCCAAATTCACCTAGGGCACGATCCCAACCTCATCTTTTATATCATGGTAGGTTTTTCTAATAGCAAGAATCGATCCTTGGTGGGCTCTTTATGATCCAAAAATCTTCACCAATTGAACCAATAACCGTTCAAAAGATTAAATTTGACTTTTAGGTGATAAAAAAGTTTAATGAATATCTAAAAAATATAGAAAGAGCCTAAGGGCTATTTTAAAATATATATAAAGTAAAGTGAAGAAATATTTTTGAGTCATCATATAAATATGTGTTCCCACTTAACCCATGTAGTTAAGTGATTTATTTTTATTTGTATTTAAATAATTTTAAAATATAAAATAAATTATTTTTAAAAGCATTTATTAAGAAGCCCATTTTACATCTATATTTGCCCTAATACTTGATATATCATGTAATATGAGCTAATTTATCTACAAATCACATCCTAGACTCGTAGTTAGGTTTAACAGGTTCCAATTGACCCCAATTAAATTTATCTTTGCATTTATAATTCAATAAAGGTCGATTAATACTTATGTTTTATATTATACAATAGATTACACAATAAATTATGTTCACAGGGCTCAATTTGTCCCAAATCATGTCTCTAATTGCATCAATAAAATAATTAGATCAATTCATGATGGAATTAGAACTAATTTATCCCCAAATCACATGATTATCTTTCAGTTAGGTTGAAGGGCTCAAATTGGCTTCAATCACCTCCTTGATTGAAATAATCAACTATTTAGTTCATTATATGATGACATTAGGGTCAATTTCACTCCAAATCACTTCATATACAATTGAAACTAGGTTTATGTGACTCAATTTTTTTAAAATTTTGCCACTTATTGCCCATTTGACTAAATAATCCATTCTACAATTAAATCAAAGACAATTTAATCCCAAATCGCATTGTAGAGTCATAATTAGGTTGAAGTGGATAATGTTGGCCTTAATTACCTCCATAATCAAACCAATTGGTTAATTCATTAATTATATGATGACATTAGTGTTTATTGATCTGCAAACTAAATCCTATACATGTCAAACTTGCATCTATCATTGAACCAAACAAATTTTTACTTCATTCTCTAATAAAATTAGAGCTGATATAGCCCTAAATAAGATTGTATAATCACAGTTAAGTTGAAGGAGCTAAAATGATCCCCAATTACCTACAGATATAACCAATGGAATATTTAGTTTATTTTGTTATTACATTGCTTTTGAGAGCCCCAAATTACATACTTTGCAATGAAAATTACATTCACGAGGTTTAATTTCACTCAAAATGCATAATTGATTGCAAATTTAAGCTATTTTAGCCCCAAATAACTTTTTATAGTCTTAGTTATGTTCAATGTGTCCAAAATGTCCTTAATTTCCTCCACAATTAAAAAAATTAACTCTTTCATTCATTTTGTAATGAAATTTGGACTATTTGAAGACTAAATCATATTCTATATCGTCAAAATTGTGTTTACGGGTGATAACTCACCAAAATTGCATCAAAATATCCATTATGTGATAACACACACACAAAAACTACTCCTAAAAAACTGAGTGACCTAATCAAACCAGCCAAGAGTCGAGTATAAGCTTACCTTAGACCAAAAAAGAGCAAGGTAAGAGATCCCATGATTTATCTCAGAAAAACCAGTCCCTAAGGCTGGGGATTATTTAATATTAAACCTGCCATTCCCCCCCCTTCCCCACAACAAATCCAACCAAAAGATTATTCCAAACTTAGCTTAGACCGAACAAGAACTAATCTTAAAGACCTCAACACCAAGGGATCCATGTACGGCTTCCCAATAACCTGACTAATCTAGAGCATATTTGGATCTGAGCTACCAGCACATTCTGGCTCAGCCCACTACATCCATAAAATGGAAATAATGGAATAGTTAGACTCCTTATTCCCCCACCCCACTTACAACAAGTCAGTCATTCTCTATTAATGGAAATTTTAACAAAACCTTCTGTTGTCTAAGTGCGTATATCCAAAGAAAACAAATTCATACTCCTTCGTTCAATACACTACTTACCCTTGATTGGGTGCTCTATCTTCCATACTCTAGAAAGGCTCTAACCAGCAAATAAATCCAGCCGAACAGATCTCTTAAGATAATAGATATGAGGACTAAAGGGAATATCCTTTAGCACATCCCACCTTGAATGCCAACACAGATAACTTCCACATCTTACAGCCAAACCTTCTAGCAAGAAACAAGGAAGACACTCGCTTTTCACCAACCCTCAGAACATGGCTCTGAAAGAAATGATTTGAAGGCCATCTCATGTAGGCTCTATCATCCAAAGTAACATGGGGTGACTCACCGATTCTTGATTAGTAATAGGAAAGTCGTAGCCATCTTGCATAGACTAGCTAGACCCTCCTTCGTCCTCGTACAACTGACGCAACCCGTGCTTCCTAAGGCCAAGATCGTCTAACACATGGATGTGGACCACAATAAAAGACACTATTAGTAGTTATATAAATGTTTCAATGGAATTATTTGATTTTTAAGATAATTACACAATTCAATTTTTAAGGTTGGCCAAGTAAGATATAAATCAGATCGTTCGAGATTTTGTTAATATTAGACAATTTGTGAAGAGGAGCTAGATTGACTTGGACTTGGACCTTACTGTGCCTATGAAAGTGATCAGTTTAAGCATTTATCCAAAACGTCACATCATGACATCACAAAACATATCAATATGGCATCAATATTAACTTGTAATGAAGATAAAGGTAAATATGATCACCAAAAACAACCACCGCATATGCTTAACATCAACAATACAACCAACTTGACCATATGATTAGTTCTATGGTCTAACACTGTTAAATCCCACTAGTTTACCCTTTTCCAAATTTAATAATTCCATTTATAGCTCCCTCAAAAAAAAAATACAACTTCTTGAGTTTATATAAAAATATTAGTGACTCTACAAATTTCTCTATGTTGAATCTAATGGAAATTTATGTGCACCTGTCCCTTTTATGGTACTTTATATTATAAAACTTTAATATTTTAAGATTTATTTAGATTATCAACACATCCATTTAATTTCGACAACAAACATATGAGATTAGTCAAGGGATTGAAGTTATAGATGAAAGTAAACTTTTGGCTCAAATGACTGCCTTTTGTAGTAATGGTATCAACACAAATACACTTGGGACATTGGATTTTAACATGAAAAGAAAGTGAACAAATTTGATTTGGTAATTATAAAAGGATCCAATAAATATATGATTCAATATATAAATAAACCAAACATTTGTAGATGTAAATCATAAAATTTATTGATTCAATTTAAAACTCTTCCAACATTATAGTTTATAGCCTTAACAATAAATATAGTAATTCAATTTAACACATGTTTATAATCATTTTTAAAATTCTATACATATATGAACTTTTATTAGATAGAGGTGTTTTTCTAAGTTGTGATATTTTTCCATGAGTTTTTTCTAAACTCGATATGGTTCTCTAAGTTTATGATTATTTTTTATGCAATGCAACAATTTTCTATGCAAATTGATCCTTTTCCATGCTTGTGATGCTTTTCTAATGCATGCAAATATTTTTCAGCCATACTATGCTTTTCCAGAATTGCATATGTTTTTCCAAAAAGTTGTTTCTTTAGTAATGCATATCTTTTCAGGTACACAATTCTTTTGCATAAATGAAATATTTTTACAATAATGCAAAGCTTATATTAGATTATAATGCTTTTACAATAGCTATGCTACTGTAACACTTAAAATTTAATAGTAATACCAAAAAATTCTTTGCATGAAAATGATATGTGATTGGGAAACCTCAAAAAATTAAACAAGTGTGAAATCATCTAAGAGACCAAATATTGCATCTTATTTTGAGAAACCATATATTTCAACTCGTTCATCTCCACCAATATCAAGGGATGATGATGATTATAATCAAAACGAAACTTAGATTTTTTAAGGGATATTTTGATAACTAATACCATCAATGATGACAACAATTAAATGCCTCTACTTAAAAATGCCCCATCAAATTAGCTTGAATCTAGATTACTAGAAGGATTAAATTTCAACTCTACTTTTAGGAGGTTGACATACTAGATTAAATGTTTCAAGTGGAAATTATGGTAACCAAGTAAATTACACCACCACAAATGTTTCAAGGACACCAATTTATGCTAGAAAGAGAAAGCAAAGAAAATGGGACTTAGGAAGGAATTTAAGGTTAGAGTGGGTGGCCAATTTTTTATTATTGAACACATTGAAAATGAAAATAAAATTATCCTTTCAAAGAATACAAATGCATTGGTTATAGATATAAAATTAGCATCTATAGATAATATAATGTAACTAATATTCGATACTATTGATAAGCATGTAGGAAAGATATATAAAAGAAAAAATGTAGATGAAGTTGTGATGAATGTTTCTAGTCAAAAAATTATAAATGATTGTTTACATATAAGGTATGTGAAAACATGTGAGGACCACATGAGAATTCAAAGAATAATTTTTTAAACTAAATATACAATTACATATTCAAAGAATAATTTTTTAAACTAAATATACAATTACATTTCAATTTGAAAAGGTCATTTAAAACAACCATTTAGGTAAATCAGTTCAAGTAGCTATTTATTTTCATATTCTAAAAAGAGGTTATCTTATAATATATTTTCACGAATATAAGAACATGCCTACATTCAAACACAACTTCAACCACTAATCATATTTTTCCATTTATTACATTCATTTGTCATTACCTATTGAAATAACGTTATAAACGAAGAAAAAGATACACAGTAGCTTCTACAACACATCGCATATATGTGATCACACAAATAGGATCAATAAGCAAATGTGCAATGTCCTAGATTTTCATAGAGAACTAAAATCCTACATAATGTTGGCATGCTAGAATAAGGTGCCCTTGTTTAAATAACATGGCCTTGTCCTAGGAGCATGTGAAGCTTGATCCTAATTCACAAGGACCTCACACATTCACATAATAAATTTCACATTCGCAATCATGGTCTTATATATACCTAATTTCTAGCTAAATAATTTTTATCTATGCATTTCTATTTTTAATATCATTCTATAAATAATAAATTCCAAATCAAATATACTTAATTTATATTTATTTTATACAATCTAATTTTAGACATAATTTTATCTAAATTAAACTAGATTCACTTTAATTATCCCAATTTTTTATATATACACAATATTATGCAATGAATAAGAGAGTCTTATCAGCACACGCAAAGCAAATAAATAACACTGTCATAATATCTTTAAAACATGTTTTTCAAATAATTTGAAGACAAACTTTAAATACTACAGCAAAGGAGGTTGACAAGCTATGGACATTACCTTTTCTAACCGTTAAATGATTAAAATATGGCCACGATTTTATAACATTCTTATAAAATATTAGACTTTTACGGCCATTGGTATTCCTTATCATTAATTGCCCTATTCAAAAATAGGTCCAACTATATCTAAGGAATGAACCATCAAAAATAAACATATAATAACTTTAATCTTTTATATTTTATGTTAATTCACTATTTTCCCCATTTCATAAAGTTTTACAAAATTTTATCGTAATTTTTCAATTGTATACACATATTAGTAATATTATTATAATATTAGCAAGTCAATAATAATATGTTTATAAAATGTTTAAGTGGAAAACAATTTTGTACTGACATTTTCTATTGTCTTTTTACGATACCTCGTTCATGATAATCTAAATGAAACTTTTTTTTATGGTACCCTACGCACTTATGCTTATACAAAAAGTGTTAACCAACCCATTTATACTTATACATGGACAAATACACTCGCCAATCCACTCGCCAATCCATATTATTACATTAATAAACTACTATAGGGTACCTAACTATTCAATGTGAGATATGCTCTTAAGAAATTTAGACTTTCCCTATTATTACATTATAGATTTTTATTTTAAATTTTAAAATTATTTTTTATTTAAATTTTTTTCAAGCCATTAAAATTAGATATATCAAAATCAATCAAGCTGAAATTGATAGCACGTTTAAAAGTTTGCAAAATATTTATTTTTTGAGCATTGATTTGAGTATAAAAAATAAATAATTATCAATCCTTTTAACACAAAAAGGAATTATGTATATCACTCAAGCCTTGCTCAATTTAAAATCTAATATTTATGTGAAATAAACACCTGATATTGCTTGACCTATGTTGTTCATGTCATTCTAGTTTCCTTAGCACCCCTAGCTCTCTCCCTTCTCTAAAGTATCCTCGTATCCGATCCAGATTGTTTAGGTGAATAAAATATTTTTCTTCTTATTTCAAATAAAAGCCACTATTACCAATGTCCACTTATCTCCCAATGACATTCCTATGAAACATTCTTATATTGCAGTTAATCAATAGTCAACATCTATAATCATTCAAAAAGCAATTAATATTCTCATTGATTTTTGTATTTAACATTAATTATAAGTAGGTGCTTTATAAATAGACATGGAAAGTTGGGATGTAACATAAAATTGAATTATAAATTATCAAATTTACATAAATTTTTAAATTTGAATATTTAAAAAAATAAAATATTTTAATTTTAATTTATTAAATATTTTTTCTAATAATTTCAAAAATAAAAATAAACTATCAATATATAAAAACAATTAAATAAAATGTTATATTTATCTTTCCATTATTTTTTAATAATAATAATAATTAAAAAAAACTAAATAAAATATCACATCTATCATCTTCACTATTTTTTAATAATAAATTTTAAAAAAATGTTGATGATTAGTTGACAAAGTTTAAGTGCTAAAATAAATATATTATTGAATTGTAAAAAAATTGATAGATTTGATACAATTTTTAATTAATTTTATTTCTTTTACATAAATAAATTTACACACACACACACACACACACACACACACACACACAGATATATATGTGAATTTAAATTAAAAAAGTCTAATAAGATGTGTAAAATCCCATATAAGCATATTGTTCATTTATGAACATGTAACTTATAAAAAATGGTAATGACATTATTTATCGATATAGAAAAGTGTTGATGTTAAATGATCGTGACAATAGTTCATATAGTTCCATTGGGTTTATGAACAATGTATTATGAACAAGTTTTATAATCACAAGATTTTAATAGAAGATGACAATATTTATTGACAAATATATACAACAAGCATTTAAAGCATTCAATTTAATTGTAATGATAGTATGTACACACACTTTACTATCAATGTTATTGTAATCACAAGCAATCCCTAGATTCAGGGGATATTTTAAATAGTTCAATCTCAAGGATGATAGAAAAAAATGCATAATCAATCATCCAACATAAAGTGGTCACTAATTGTTTCAAATAGGCAAATGAAAATGATTATATTTGTCATGCAGTTAGAATCATCACAAATTGACATGTTTCTTTCTCTATTTCCCATAATCTACATTTAATTATTTTTCTTTGATGATACTTTCCCTTGCATTGCATTGTGGGGATGGACATGTATCACAACAAGATGAACAAAAAAATTGTTATTCAAATTATAATATCAAATCTACATGATATAAATTAATAATGATATGACAATATACAAATACAATTATTTCCCGCAATTACATAACAATAAATTATTCAAATAAAAATTAATTCTATTTATTATATCAAAAGCATTTAAAACAAAATAACAATTAACTAATTTATTACATATAAAATAATTAATCAATAATCAACATCTTTAATCATTCAAAAATCAATTAATATTTTCATTATTAATTATACCTAGTTTACAAATAGATACCTGCCTAATCAAACATTCGAAAAATGGTATGTAACATGTAAAATTGAATTTTAAAATTTTAAATATCAAATTTAAATGAACATTTAAATTTGAACATTTAAAAAAATAAAATCCTAAAACTTTTATTTGATTGAATCCTTTCTCATATTATTAAGTTAACAATGGAAAAAAAACCATAAACTGCCAATGCATGAAAATAATTAAATGAAATGTCGCATTTGTCGTCCCGTTATTCTTTATTATTGTTACCGTTAGTAACGATTAATTTTTTCGTTGTTTGATTGGTTAATTGTTAACAAATGATAGTTTTGGTAGAATTTATAAGTAAATTGGCCATTTATCCCTTCTTAGAATAGAAAGAGAGAGTAGGCATAAGAAGAAAGTCAGAGCAACGACAGGGGATCGAGGAAAAGAAAGAGGGTAGGCATAAAAGGAAGGATAGTGGAAGTCGTAAGGAATCACCAATATAACTTTTAAGGTCGAAGAACAAGTTGAAACCACCCATTAGATTATCATACATTTGTTTTGAAAATGAAAATTCCATGAGGTTATAATGTGGGAGAAAGCATTATGTTATTTTCATGCAGGGGATTAGTCAGGGCATGCATGTGTTTTATTTCTTGAGTTACAATAGGAATCTGTTACAATATTTAATTATTTCTACTCAACTTCATCTACTGGATCTTGTCTCAATTAAGTTTTTGATCCCGATTAACATCCAATATAACTTATACTCTTATCAGTAAAGTCTAACTAGAGTGAGAGAGACCCCTTTGGGCAAAAGTTCAACCATCAACCTCAAACTCATAAGCATTGAGCTGATTCTCGAGCACACTATCATCCACACCCAAGTTATGGTGTTTGTTATGAATGTAAAAAAAAAATTGCGTCCAATATG